>VWZT01008683.1:0-49437 GCA_013397055.1 Pachycephala philippinensis | reverse complement strand
CGGCTCTGTGCCCCCCAGGTGAGGTGGCTCTGTGTCCCCCAGGTGAGGCAGTGCCTCACTCCCAGGAGGAGGATTTCTCTGTGCAGCTGGGGATAACTTACGGCACAAATGAAAACAGAGTGCTCAGTTCTCTCTGCACAATGCTCTAATGGAAAAATATGCTGACTATTTCTGCTCTTCCCTCAAAAACTGATGTGTTTGTAGATTCTAAGCAAGTACTGACAGGTGACTAATTTATTTTTGTCAGCTTAGCAACAAAGCCTACCCTTTGCCACCACGTTCATTTGTTATGGCAGTGCGTTGGCTGACATTGAGATTCATTTGGGTTTTTAATGGATCTCAGTGATGCAGCATCGGAGCTATTCAGCTGCATTCCCCTCTTTTTCTTCTAAAACTAATTAATTTCTAATTTCTCTCTTTATTTCCTTAAGCTCTGTGTGAATCTATGGAGAGGCATTTACAGCTTTCCTAAGGTGGAAAGCCTAAAGCTGCAGTTTGGAGGCTCACGAGGTCATTGCTGACTTCCACCTCTTTTCTTACAACCCGAAATGCAAGGAGAAATGGAAAGGAATAGAGGCAATTTGATGTTTATTTTTTTTCCTCTTCTGGGAGATGCAATGCGCCGTTGCCAAAAAAGATCCAGAGTGCTGTGCCATCAATCCCATGAACGTGTCAGTGAGTGCTGAGCCTGGAGCAGTGACAGCACCGAGCTCAGTGCTGGCTGCTCCGGGTGGGTGTGAGCCCGGGCAGTGCCATGGGAAGCACAGGGCAAACCCTGCACCTCATTCTGGGGAGATTTGGGATCCTGGCACTGCAAGAGTCATCTGGGAAGGGATCCAGGGCTGCTCTGACAGGCAACGGGCTGGAAAAGCAAAGGGCTGGACCTTTTGTGTTTGCCATGCCCCTCCTGTGTATCTCCCGTGGTACGAGTGCAGATCACCCTCCTCCCAGGGCCAGCAGGACCCAGCAGCACCAGGCAGTGCTCTGATGGGCAGCCTGGGGCTGCCTGCAGTGTCTGAGTGCTGCCAGGATGACACGAAGGTGGCTCCCACGAGTTTTCTCACCACAGTGGGTGGGTTGTGCCCCACGAGCACATCCCTCACCCAGAACCAGCCACGTGTGCTCTCCTCCTCGCTGATGTGGAATAACAGCCACTCCTCCAGATGTGCTTTGCTCTG
Source organism: Pachycephala philippinensis (assembly GCA_013397055.1). Taxonomy (NCBI): domain Eukaryota; kingdom Metazoa; phylum Chordata; class Aves; order Passeriformes; genus Pachycephala; species Pachycephala philippinensis. Next base: position 48,259 of record VWZT01008683.1, on the reverse strand, counting down.
CTGATGGCTCCATCAGCTGTGCTGAATCCAGTCCAAAGTCTCCAGCATCCCTTGTGCTGGGAGAGGTGACTCCCTGCCCTGCCTCCCGCTGCCTGTGGAGCACCTCGTGTGGCCACGCTGATCTCAGGTGTGACAGGTTTGCTCCTTAGGGATTCTTGTTGGTCTCCAGCAGGAGCTTTTGGGTGCAGTATGGAAAAAGCCAGAGGATGTGGCAGACATCACTTGGTGCTCGTTTGTGTGCTGCTTTCAGCGTGTTGGTGTAAAGAAGCACAGTAGCAATCTTGGAAATTATTGGCTGAGGTTTTTTTTGCACAACACTCTTCAGTAAAGCGAATACAGCAATGGCTTGAACAGGTCTGTGTCCTTTTACCTTCGTGCATAACCTTAAAGCTGCTGGACTTTTTTATTTATTTTCAACAAACTTGCTGGAAACATCTAACTGTTATCAGTACCCGTGTTGAAACACATTTTTATAGCACGTTTCTAGACCCTTCAACAAAGCATTGCACAGCTCACGGATGGCGCCATCTCAATTATCTGTCCTCTGTGCATTCCTCTCAGCTCTCAGACACAAGCCCCGTGCTAACCATACATCATTATTAGACTGACTTCATAGCACTAATTGACACAGAATGAAATTCAGAGCAGGAAACAGAGAGACTTTAGCATTCAGTATGAACAGACTGCAAATTAGTGTTACTGCTGTAAAGGTTAACTGAGATTGAGAGCTGCTCTCTTACTTCCATGTCAGCTGAACGTTTCCTTTTTTTGGGAAATAGCCATGATTGGCATCTGAGGAGTAGAGGGGATGCAAAGGGAAGGAGAGCACCTCACCCCGAGGAAATCCTGCAGCAGCTTGCATATTAGTGTCAGCTTTAATCAGAAGTGGCCATCTGAACTTCCCAGGCAGATGTGAAACTCCTGAACTTGCAGGTCTTCAAAATGCCCCGAATCTTGCATGGAAGGGAGCGAGTACCAGCTTAGGGAGCTGCACATCTGGGACATCTGGAGCCAAACCAGGGTGGGACTGAATGCCCAAGTGTACCTGGGCACAAAGTTTATTTCTATTTCTTACCTTTAAGTCACGGATTTGTATGACTGAAAGAAAAAGTTATGGAGCAAGCCTTGCCTTTCAGAAATTTGTCTAAAGACCTCCTCCTTTATTTGGCAGTTTTATGTTAAGTGTTTATTGTAAACACCAGAAGTATCTATAGCTGAGTTCATAGAAAATACTGATTTTGGTTCAGGATGAACAGATACTGAGTGTTTGCTGCTGAAAGCAGACCACAGCAGAATCATCACCTGCATTATGCAGATTTTCTCATATGATAACATGGCAATCTTCTCCATGATTACAATTTTAAAATTCTTAAAACTATGTTTTACCCTTAGTAGCAGTCTACAGCAGTTTGAAAACATCAATTAAAGGGTCAGGAATATATATAAGAGCCAATAAAACAGTTACTACTTACAAACAGGCTCATTAAAACAAGCTCATATATATAAAATATCTTTCCCCTCCCAGTTACTGCTGTGGCAGCTCATCCAAACCAAACACTCAGCCCCTGTTTCAGCTGCAAGGTGAATTTCCCTATGGCACGAGGTGTCATTGCTGATGGCTGCACACAGAGCCAGTGAAACCCAGTAACAGAGTGTGTGTGAGAATGCCAGGGGGTGCCAGGGGATGCCCAGCCACCCTTTGTGCCCTCAGGAGTGCTCACACAGAGCTGAGTGGACAGTTCACTAATGACAATGTGCTGTACAAGCTCAGGAAAGCAGGGAGCTGCTGTGGGAATGGTTCATCCATTTCACTGTAAATGAACCAGAGAATAGAAAACTGGTGACTAGAATCATTGCACTCCAAGAAAAACTCATACGAAAAACCCTTTTCATCTTGTATGAAGAAGGCACGTGCTTCAGAAAGGCCTGGGTGAATGCTGCCTCACACCATGGACCTTTCATTATTCCTTCCCCAGCTCCTTGCTCATCCATCAGCTGATGGGATGTAGCAGGAGCCCTTCAGAGGTGTGACCCTGCCTTGTGCAATGAACCCAATCTGCTTTGCCCACCTGCAGTTACAGTGCCATGGAGAGTGGGTCTGGGTCCTGCTGTGGCGAGGAGACCTGCTCTCTCATCCTTTCTGGGAAAGTGGCACCTGAAAGCTAGAGTCAGGTCTGAATCCCCTCACATTAAACTCCTGCTGCTGCCATGGTCTTTAGCAGCAAGTTTTTAAAGGTATTGAACTCAACATGAAAGTGGCCAAACACTCTGTAGCTTGAACTTGATAATAAAATATGTCTTGTTTATAATTTTAAGTGGAAGGCTAATTCTGCATTACTTGCCAAAACCATGAATGCACTGTCTGTTTCCAGCCCTGTGGCAGGTGTTTTGTCCAAGAATGGACTTAGGATAGACACTTCCAGCTCAGAAATGCATGCATAACGCTGTCTAACCTCTTCCTCTGTCAGCTAAAAAAGGAAAGTAGTGTATGTTTCACTTAGGTTTTTTCATTTTTGTTTTTCTTGAAATGCACACCAGCGCACTGATTAAGTAATTCCTATCTCAGTTTTAGGAATAATTTATAGGGAGATCCTCCTGAGTTAAATCATCTCTTATGAAAGATTGCAATGAAAATGTCTGTGTTCACTGTGATCAGACAGCTGGACTCTGAACAGCTGCATTTCATCAGAGATGACTTCATGCTATGACTTGCTCACAGCAGCCTGTCTCGTGTCCCCTATCTGTACAATTAGCTTATCAGGATTTGGGAAAATAATATAAATATTCAGTGATGAATTCAGCACTGACATATTGCAAAACACAGATGCTGAGTTTCAAAACTGTGAAATGAACCGTTCACAGGGTCTGATATTACCCCCAACATTCAGAACATGTTTTGATTTATTTCTGAATGAAAACATCTTTTTGCATTTTCAGCATCTCCCTTAGTGTGGGAGGCACTGACCATGTCCATCCTGAATTGTGGGGAGCCTTGTCCTAGCAGGAGTGTCGTAATGTCACGATTGTAATCTCTCCTTCAGCTGGATTCCTTTCTAGAGGCTGAATCCTGGCTGATTTTCGTCTGTGGAGAAGCTGTGAGGTGTGGGCAGCTGTGAAGGTGTCAGGGCTGCCTCTGTGTGCAGTGGTCAGAGGTGGGCTCTGAGAAGTGAAAGGCTCAGCAACATCTGACCCCCACGTTCTGGGACAGCCAAACAAAGCAACAGAAGGAAGTGATGGAAAAGTTGAATTTTGAGAAACTCAGAGTACTTGGAAAAGTGGTGGAGGTGGGGGAGATGAAGCAGCTCACCTTCCTGGGGGCTTTGATGGGTGGCTTTAGAGCTGGGGGCTGCTCCCCAGCCCTGTGTGAGCTCTGCTGGCTCTGAGTGTTTCATGCTAGGGTAATGATACTGAACAAGGTACCAGTATTAAATATGTACACTGGTATTAATGTGTAGTAACATGTTCTGTCACTTTGCTTTTTGGGTCGTTAATGCGTTTGCCTTCCTTCTCCTCCCCAGAGAGCAGAGGGTGAGGATTGTGCTCTTAAACCAGAGTGTGTGTGCTCAAGGCTTGTGGGCAGGAGAGGAGTACGAGTATCAAATGATACACACTGAGGCCAGTGAGTCTCCCCAGACTAAATAAAAGCACAAACCAAGCCCCACAAACTCATCTTTGCAGTCACTAGCAGTGACCTAGCATCAAGGCTGAGTTGTTTTCCCAACGAAGCTGTGCCATGGAGTTGATTCACACATGTCACCAGTAGGTAGCCTTCAACCTGTCATCCTGGGCATTAATTAAAGCTCTCCGAGTTGTTTTCCACAGCTTGCTGTGAAACACCCCCCAAATGTGGAGTTTGGCAGCTGATGGAGAATTTGGGTGGCCAGCACTTTGCTGCATGTTCTCAAGCGTGGTCACTGGAGCAGGTGGAGGGGATGTGATTGTCGGGCAGGGGTGCCCGAAGCTTTTGTCTCAGTTTAATTGCCATGGCAGGAGATGCCATGGGGGCTGCCAGAGGGTTTAGTGGCTTATGTAAATAATTTCGTGCTTCAAATGTGTTGCAGGTGCTTGTAAAAACAAATGCTATGGCCCAAAACCTGGCTGTGACCCTTTAGCAGTGAGCACGGTGCCCTGAGGCACACTGGGCTCATGCACCTCGGGCTCAGGAAAACATTGAACCACTTTGCCCTTAAAAGAAAACCAGTAATAAAAACCCCACCACAGTTTGGGTGCAGTTTTGCATTGAAGAGAGATTTTTAACTCAGGGTGAAATCCGTTGTCCTTCAGAAGCTGGTTTTGTTTACCTCAATCAGTGCTAAAATATTCATTAAAGACAGCAGAACTGCTTTGTATTATGCAAAGAAACTTCGTATTAAGTGTTGTCTGTATGTGTTCAGCATATGAATACATTATATTCTTAATGCTCAGACTCTGCAAATAGTTGTCTTGAAAAAGGATCCCAACAACTTTCTAAAATACGTGTTTGATTTAAAAAAACCCCCAACCTCAGGGATATATCAGACCTCTGAATAATTTTTCTATGAAAGACTGGACAAAACTTCCTCCCAAAGTTATTCAGGAGGAGTAAATTGATCTAAACAGATAATGTGAGGTGGACAAAACCAACCGGCTGCTTTTCCTGTTGTCTCTTGTTGCATTTCCAGGCCTCCTGTGTGTGTTCTGGCTTTGTTTTGGTGTACCCTGGCCCTCCCTGCTGGGCTGGCTCTCCCCAGGTGTGATCCCAGGCAGCACCTTGCCTGCAGACTTCCAGAATGAAGGAATGTCAGGAACGCCATTCTGCTGGCATTAGTCAAATGCCAGAAATGGTTAATAATCCTCGACCTGAGGAGCTAGGGAATTCCAAATTAGAACTGCCTTTGGATGTGTGTTGGTGAGTGGCAGATTGAGCTCTGCCCTCCCACCCTGTCCTCGTGTCCCACTGGCACAGTGTTTCTTGGAGCCTTTGTAGGAAAATGTGTCTGATCTCCAACACATCACATTATTTGGGTGGTTTTTTCCCACCAGATTGTCATAATATTTTAGGAAGTTTGTGTTGATTTTGTTGTCGGGAAATGAAAGTGAGATTCATGAATAAGTACAAACTAATTTGGCATAGAGATAAATCTGGTTTCTTTAACAACAGCAGCCTTAACTCTGGAGTAACTGAGTGTAGCTGACTCCTCATAATCTGCTTTGGTTATTGAACAGAAGAGCAGAGCAGCACTTTTGCAACTTATAACAGCATCTAATAATTTCTGAAAGAGGAGTAAAAAAGAGATTACTTGATAGCCACTTAATAAGGCAATTTTGAGTCAAAATATTGTTTTTCCCTTGGAACAATCTCATTCAAGTTTCTTAATTTGAGTCTTCTTACTATTCTAGCCTGACTTATGAGGTAGATTTAAAAGTATTTAGTAAAACTCTTTACTTAGAAGGGAAAAAAAGGAACAAATGTACAAAAGAAGACAGTAGAAGGAAACTATCTTCAGCCTCTCTAGGATTTTTGCTAGAATTAGCAGGGAATTATTAATTGGTATTTTGGGAGAGGTAATAAAATTTCAGTGACTAAAATTAAAACTTTATCTCTTTGGCAACAGAAACATAAGACTACAGAGGATATATTGGGAAATGTTGACCATATTGTCCAAGTTCAAGTGGCCTCTCAGTGCAGGATCACTTGCTCCAGTACCAAAATTTCCAGCAGATATTTTGTTTTGGTAAATCTGAATGCTTTTCTTCCATGGCTGGAGGGTTACAGGAGGCTTTGCTGACTCCGTGGGGCTGACAGGGTCCTGGAAAAGCAGCAGGAGCCCTCGGGGAGAGTGGAGAAGGGGCTGTTTCTCACCACAGTGATATACAGATTTAAGATCTGACGGAGTATTTCAAGGTGTCAGCCCATTCCCCAGTGCATGAGGGTGGTAATTGTATTTACAGTTACACGTAAGCAGGTTTGCACAGTCCCATCAGAGATGAAGAGACTGATGTGGTGTGACTGCCACATGCAGAGAGGTGGGAGGTGCTGTGGGAAGCTGCAGGGGCTGACTGAGCTCTGTGGCTGTGAAGTCTGCTGATGGTATCCTTGAGAGATGACAAAATCAAGGAGAGCCTAAGCACAGTTTTTCTAAATAAAGTGCACATGGCATGTGCAAGAGAAGCCCAAACATGTACATCTTTCTTTAGCTCTGATAGGGGAAGGACGGGCTTTGTTTGCTCTCTTGATATTTTATGATTCACACGTTAATTCCAAGCTTTGCCAAAAGCTCTGACAAATTTTACTTTTATAAGAAATTTCCCTTTTTAGTTCTCCTGTGGTGCGTTCACAAAGGCAGTGGTTTATAGACATAGCCTGGAGCAGTTTGTGCAGCTTCCCAGCGTGGCTGCCAACCAAAGTGAGCCCAGGTTCTGCAGGTTCAGCCTCTCCCTCTGGGGCAGGGCTGCTGCAGAGCTCCAGCCCAGCCCCGGGAGCCAGCTCCATCCCTCTGGCTGTTCCTTCCCTGTGCTGCTGCTCAGTTCCCTTTGCCCTCCATCTCTGCCAGCCCATCAGTCCCAGCTCCTCTTGGTGTGTATCTAACATCCCCCTTGTGTTTTCCTGCTGCCTCTGGAGGCACCTTTCCATGCACAGCAATGAATCTGGACCTTCAGTTCAGCTTTGTGCCTTGACACCTTTGAATCTGATTTTGCAGTTGAGTTTCCATGTGGGAGATACTGATCTTGGCCAGATTTGGCCCAAATTGCCTAAACTCAACATCAGGCAGCCCCTGGGTACGTGTTTATGGACTGGGGGCTGGGTCAGCTCACAGCATCAATAAATTGGTGGAGCTGCTCTTCCCTGAGGGGGGTGGAGGTCCCCACCAGACAAATGTCCCTCAGCATTCCAGGCAGAGCTGGTTCTCCTGTATTGCTCCTAAAGGAGCCTGAAGCCAGCAGCTCAGCCATACGACACCAGGGGAGGTGAACACACTCTATCCTTCCCCAAGCAATTTTGGTCTTGCCAAGTACTCTGCTTTCTGGGAAAATGAGTGTTTCCTGAGCTGGAGAACAGAGGTGAGGTGCCATTCTGGAAAGGGTTTCTTGCACCTTTTTTCTCTGCATGTTTTCAAGTGAGTATTTTATCTAAAATCCCAAGAGCTGGTGCCAGTGCTTTTCACCAAGGAGAGATCTTTCCTGATGTTAGTGTTCCATGGAGCTATGGGAACATGCCCTGGGCACTGCCCTGTGAGGGATGATGAAGTTCTCATTGCTGAAGGTGAGGGATTTTCCAAGAGGAGTTCCCAGCCAGCACGGGCATGCTCCTGTGTGATGTGCAGTGTGTTGTGGGTGTCTTTGATCTGGCTGTTTGCAACCTTCTGTCCTGGAGGAAACTGCACTTCGGTAGTGGTAGAGTTATACAAAAATAATGTGCTTTAGATGCCTTCAGCCAGAAAGACACGAGAGACCATGCCATGGATATTACTGAGACACCAGCTTGGAACCTGGAATACTCCTTGCTTCAGACAATTATTCAGTAGCTTTTTCTGTGGCTGCAGTGATGGATGCTGCAAGGGGAAAAATTCCCTTCAAACTTCATGTCCAGTTACTTGAATGAGAAGGGTAAAGAGTATTTATAAATGCTCCTGGCATTCTGATAGAGGAGAGAGGTTTGAAGGACTGTGGGTACATCTATCCTTTAATAGAAAACCGAGGTGTAAATCACAGTTGGATGAGAGCCTGTTGGAGTCATTCCCCCCCGGCTCCCCGTGCCATGAAAGGACTCTCAGTGAGTCTTGCTCCTCTCCCCCTGCTCTGTGTTCTTTTCTCTGTAAATTGAAAATGGGACATCTGTGCTGTGGAGACATTCTGGCAGGCAGGGTGTCAGCAAATCTGTGCATGATGCTCTTGTAATGATGTTTTCTAGTGGCTGCAGCTTTTGTCAAATGAGCAGGGACATCCATCCGTGGTAATATTCCATAAATACACGATACAGCCAAATCACTGGGCAGTGCCACACATGGGCTGAATAGGATTTAGCCTAGAGTTGAGCATTCAATTTATGATAGCTCTTTCCCAGGCCATCCTTACTCTGCTTTTATGAGCCTCAGAATGACTAGGAGAAAGTATTTGCTTCCAATGGCCCCTCTGTTGCTTGGTGCTGCTTTGGCTTCTGGTTTTGTGCAAACGTTGCTGTGTTGGTTATCATCATCCTCACATCCTTGGCACCCCATTTTGTTCTCATTACACAGGATGTTCATGATGAGCTGTGCAGTCTGGATGAGCTCTCCTCAGGTCTCCCGTTGCCATATGTCTAATGGCAGATAAGCAGTGTGCAGCTTGTTATCTCAACAGAGAGGCAGAGCCTGGCTGGAGCCGGGGTGATGTGTGTTAGCTGAGCCCAAAGCATCACTGCAAGGTTTTGGTTTGCTTGATGCACTTTCCTGCAACTGAGCTGCTGGGTGAGGGCAGCTGGGTTGGTTTCTGAGGTGGTGGTGGTGATCTGAGCAATTGGATCAGCAGAAGGTATTTCTGAGCAGCTCTTAGCTCTGGCTTCACTCTTTAACTGCTGGCACTAACTGTGCTGCTCCTGCAAGGAGATGGATAGAACAGCCCTGGAGCACTCAGGAATGCAGGGCAGGAGCAGGCTCACACCCGGTGGGTCTCTGCAGCTATCATCTGCTCACCAAGGCAACACGCAGTAATCTCCTACAAGAGTACATTTCTGCCTCTCAGCTGAAAACACATTTAATCTGATCTTTTTGTGGCAACACATTATTGCAGAATGCTGAAGTTTTCTTGTGTAGATTTGATGTGTTATTTCCACCATCTGACTGCTCTAATCTGTCAGATTTATGATCTAATTATTTTCCATTACTGTTAGATCCCAAATTAATTAACATTGCAGTGGTGCTGGCTCGTTAGCAATATTCATTGGGGTCATCCCACACACGTAAGCACATCATCAGCCTAAGGACATGCACTTCCTTTTTATATTATCTCTGTTCACTTGTCCTTCCTGCCTGGGTGACATCGTGTGCCTCTGTAGCACCAAGAGAGCCCACTTCTGTGTCTCACTACAGGCTCCCCATCACCATCAGGTCCCGTGTGAGTTGTTGGATGTTTGGGCAGTGTGCTGTTGGAATGTTTGGGCACTGTGATCTCTCGCTGTGCTCTCTCCTTTCCTGAGCCCCCTGCCCTTGCTGCCTGTGTGCAAACCACCGTGCCTGATGTCCCTGCTGGAATCAGCTGATTTATTTTGTGTGCACAAAAAAGATATCTCATTGAATTCTCCTACTTTGGCAATAACTAGGTATCAATATATCAGTTGTCAGGTCAGGTCTCCTAAAAACATCTGGCTGAGCGTGCTATTTCTTTATTTGTTAATAAAGCCATTTTTCCTCCTATCATCTTGCAAAGTGCTATTGCTCAGAGCTTGTGTTTTCTTTATGTTGTGGCTCTGAGTCTCATTTCAAAACAAACCTCTGAGCCCCAGTTGTGATGGGATTGTCTGTGAGAGATGGTGTTTATCAAATGCTGCCTCCACTCTCTGCGAAATGTTAACCTCCATTACCTTATAGTGCTCTGTGTCTCAGGCACTTCAAGACCCTCACGGCTGCTTGTCGTGGTTTGAGACAGCTGTGAACTCATGTGCTGGGCTCTAGGTAACTGAAATACCTTTGCTGCCACCCAGGAGTCCCTTCTGGGAGCTGCTGTGACCCTGGGGAGGCTCGGCTGGCGCCTCAGTCCTGCCTCGCTGAGTGCCCAGCTCAGGGAAGAGGAATCCCAGGGCAGTGCCCAGCAGCTCCTGCTGACAGGAGCCCACAGGTCCAGAGCTCTCTCCCCAGGAGGGCACCACAAACCGTGTCCTCAGGCTGGCAGCACTCCCAGAAGGGACTGCTGGGTGGGAGCAAATGCATTTCAGCAGTGACACAGCAGTGGGAAGGGCGAGACACAGACACTGAGAGCAAAAACGTGCCAACCAAAACAGGGATGTGTTTTCCTCACTGCAAGGAGTGAGAAGTCTCTGAGCAGTGTAGGGGCTGTGCAGCCAAGCACAGTCCTCTCGGTGGTGCTTGAAGGTGTTACAGGTAGTGGATACAAAGGAAAGGGCAGTGGGCAGTGTTTTGGTCGTGGTGCTCATCAGAATTGTCCTCCCTTATCAGATCTACCCAGCAGCTGGGGTGCCTCGACCTCCTTTGCCATAGCTCCCTTGGCCTGTGCATTTTGGAAATGTCGAAATTAAATTTCCCAGTGACCCCTGAAAGAATAAAGAAGTCAGTCTCCCTCACAAATAAAAGATGCTAAGGGGAGCAGCAGCAGTTTCAAGCTGTACAAAGCTCCCAAGCCCTCCACTTGGAAGTATTTGAATTGATGTGCTTTGTTACCTGAGAAGTTTCTCTCTACAGGCACTGTACTGACATTGCCAGTGCCTCCTGCTTCTGCAAGAAGCACCTTGAACAAGGGCTTTGAAAGCATCAGCTGATGTCCCAGACAGCTGGGAACTGAAGCCAGATATCATAAATCTGTTAACATTTCATTTAATTGCAAACGGCTGTCTCTTTCAATGACCATCTCAGGAATATGTCCAGAATTTCCACTTTCACTGAAGTCCAAGACTGGAATTGTATTTAGGATTATAATTCTGGTGTGCATTGATGAGCTGGAAGAAGTCTGGAGGGAAAGTAGATGTAAGCAAGTAACTCTTGATGTTAGAGATGTCGGGGTTACAGAAAGAAAGTTGCTCTAAGATTTTGGTTTCCTTTAAGGGGAGACAGATGTACATGTAATAAACAGAGAAAAAAAATTCTTGGGCCTTTAAAACAGGCAAACAAAAGAACCCAGATCCCTGATATGCCTCAGTGCATGTCTGTAACCAGTCTGTAAGCAGTTCATTGCAGTTGTCCTTCAAAGTTCCCAGGCTGGGATTGAGAACAATTTGGAAACAAATTATTTAGAGAGAGGAAAGAAAGGGTATGGCATCCAAAAGTGTAATAAATCCTTTGGAGCTTGATCAGGGGTGGAGGAAATACTTGGGGATGTCTCCAGGTCCAAACAAATCTAACAGGATTTTGGTTTAGCAAGACCCAAGCCCTGCTGCCAATGCATTAATTGCAGCTACCCAGTGCCACTGCACCGCTGTCCTCCGGGAGTGTGCCCGCCGTGAGCCCGTGGGATTGGGATTACAGCTGTCCTGGGGCACGAGGGGATAATTGCACTCATTTGTGTGCGCTTTAATTGTGCAGTTGTTGGATCTCAGAATGAGAAGAACGGCAAAACCTCTGTTTGACTAGAATTAGTTCCTTTATGTGAAACGGAGAGAGACTTCGCTTGATTCATTTAAGTCTGCTTCCTGCCTTTCATTAGCAAATAAAGGCTGCTTTGTGTGCTGGGCTGGGGGCACTGCGGTGGGCAGAGGGGACCAAGGGCTGCTGTTTTCTGGGGGAGTGCTCCGGACCGAGCCCCAGGACCCTGAACTGCTGCGAGGGGCTCAGACACAGACCGGGGCTGGCAGCTCTGTGCTCCAGGCTCCCTCAGAAGTCTCAGTCAGAAACTATTTTTGTTTAAAGCGTTTCTCACTCTGCATTATTCAGGACTCGAGGCCCTTTGCAGAGTCCCTCCGGCTCCCCCTGCGCACAAAGGCCATCTGTGCCCTGGCTGCCGGCCGCTGCCGATGGCCAGGGCAGCTTCTGTCCCTCCCAACCCACAGAGACAGCCCCAAACGCACAGAGACCTTGGCACTGAGCAGTCCTGACACTGGGGACAGTGCGGATTTGCCCCAGAGTTTTACCTCTGCCTTATGGGGATGTAAATGTCTGCAGGAATCTCAATGGATTTGTGTTTCAGATGAAGCTGCATCCGACTTTATACAGAGTTGTATCTGGAAAATGCACTATGAATTTAGACTAAGGCAGTAGTTTTTTTATTTCTTTTTCTCCTTTTTGCTCAGGAAAAAGTTGTCTGCAAGAAGCATGATGCTTTTCCTAGAAAAGTCACTCATCTTGAGGTCCTTTGTTAGTCTTAGAAGAACGAAGTGTGTGTTAAGTTATGCAGACTGAGTGATTTGTACAGACATGAACCTCTATTTGTTGTCCCAGAAGGAGGTTCAAGACTATTTTCTAACTGGGAATTAAGGAAAGCAAGAATTCTCTGAGATTTCTTGTGCCTTCAGGGAGGGGAGGCCCTATGTCCCGTGGATGGTGCAGAACACAGTGAGAATTGCACCAGAGCCAGTGGCCAGACCAGAATATTGCTGCTCTTGACAGTGTCCTTAGGACAAAAAGCCTTGGGTACTCAGGTTTGTTAGGCAGACAGCATAAAGATGTTGGTTTGATGATGGGTTTTTCTAACCATGTCACCAATGTAAAGGTCACCCAAAGCATGCACAGCACCAGTGAACCCCTGTGAAAGCACCTGAAGGAAATGAAGAGAGCCCTCTTTGCCTTCCCCCCCTCTAAATCCCCAGTGTCCCTCCCTGGACAGCATGGGGACTGAGGCAGGGAAATGCTGAAAGCTCCTGAAAGCCCCACGACCTCGCTGAAGGTTGTTTCTGAGCACTGCTGCTCTCTGGCAAAGCACATCCTCCCTCTGCCCTGTGGGGCTGGGGTTGCTTTGCTCCATCCTTAGCCCCGAATATCTGTGATCTGAAACCCTCTGTGGGGTGAAGAGGATCAGAAACAACCCTGTGGAGTAGTGTTAAAAGAGGTGCTTAAAAAAGCACACAAAAGGGAATCTTGCACTGAATCATTTCCTACAGAAAGGAAAGTTGTGCTCTGAACCCTCTTGACTCCACGGTGAGTCACAGGCTCGCAGCCACACTCCGGGCAGGAGAAGGGGAGTGCTGGCCTCACAGCAGTGACTCTCAGTTCAAGATGATCAACTCTTTCTTGAAAGTCTTCTTGAGATGAGTCACAGCTCTCCCTTTGCTCTGCAGCCCCTGAGCAAAACCATGCGATGTGGCAAGAGAGAGAGAGAGTGAAGGTATTGGCCATGGAGCATCAGGCTTTTACTGTGGGTGAAAACTGCCAGGCTCTTGTTGATCTGTGCCGTCCGTCAGCACGACAAACCCTGTTTCCCACTATTCTGGAGAAAAGAAAAAAAATTTCTGAATGGAAACAAATCTAATGTGATCTTACAATTTCAAATTGTGACAGTATCAAATATTTTTATTTTTAACGAGCTGGTAAGCCTCCATCAGAACGTGAATGCAGTGAGTTCCTAGAGGTGGTGGAGATGTGTCTCTGCTGTGCCCTGCAGGACTGTCCATGAGCTGTGGCTGCAGGGTGGGTGCCTGAGGTGGGGTGACTCAGTGGTGGCTGTTTTAGAGGGAGGTTGGTCACCAGCAGCTCAGGGGAGCTGGTGTGGGCACAGGGGGTGCTCTGAGCTGCTGCTGAGCCCTGCTGGGCTATCAGGAAGGTACCACTGGGTGTAGTTTATCACATGTAGGGGGCATTAGAAACCTTACTTAGATGGAGTAAAGATGATCCTTCAAATACTTTGGGCCATGAGTAAAGCTTGAGTAAGTGTGTGGTGCTGTAAAGGAAAAAAAGTAGTGGTCAGAGTGGGAGAGCAGAGTTTCTAAAGGCTCCAACACATCTGGAAGTCTGGAAGAGATTAAGCAGCATTTTCCTCTGTGTTTGTGTGTGCTGAGCTCTGCCACAGAGGAAGATGGCCAGAGGGGAGGTTTCTTGGAGTGATGGCCCTGATGCACTTCTCGTGTTCGAATAATGCTCGAGTAAAACAGAGCCTGGTGTGGGGCAGAGGTTTTGGGGATGCCATGCTAACATGGCACATCTCAGAGGGATGATTTTTCACTGAAGGATGTGGAAGATGTGTGGAGCTGCAGCAGAACCAATGAGTGACTCAGGCTGAAGCATCCAGCTGGAAATTTTGGCAGGACTAATGGAGTTTGTGATGAAAGACTGGATTAGGACTGGGGTTTGGAACAAACCAGCCTGGGATTATCTGCTGGCAGATCTTGAATTAAGCTGTGACGTGACATTCAGCTTCCTGGGGAGCACAAGGTGCCGCTGTGACCTGTCCCATGGGGCAGGGACCCCGCAGGTGATGGGCTGGGTGTCAGCAAACTCGGGGTGATGTGGGGCCCAGGGGATATGGAGCATCCTGCAGTGCTCAGTCACAGCCTGCAGAAACTGCTGCCTGCCACGGGAGCACTTCAGGCACCATCGAGGTGTTGCCTGGGGAGCACAGCCCGAGCTGCAGGGGGTTCTCCATCAGATTAACATCATCACTGCAGCAGAGCATGGGTGGGCTAGGAACCTGAAAAGGAAAGGGACACACACTGAGTTTAAATTGAAAATTGATACACAATCCCATGTATTACCAGAGACAGAATTTGTAGTGCTGAAAAGGGAACCATGCGGGGTGGAAGGTGAGCAGGTAAAACTCTTTGGGTTTTGGGGATCAGCTAAAGGAATGTGAGCTAAAGGAGGCAGGGGTAAATAACTGAAAAAGATTTTGCCATGATAACATCTGGGAAAAGTGCTTGTTATTGTGTTGAGTATATTCAAGTCCTTGGTGTTTTTAAATCTGGGTGTTAGTTCACTGAAAGGTCAGAGACTGAGCTGGTGAGAGGGAGTTTAAGGATGTCTCCAGGGAATGAGAAAATCTCACAGAACACGCCTAGAGCTGAGAAAGCCCTGCTGCCTGGAGCCATGTCTCAACAACCTTCCCCTTCTGCTGTGGCAGGAATGAAAAGATGAGCTGAATTTCTACTGTTGGTGTCAGATACTGATAATAAGTGTGTTCACTTTGGCTTTTATTGGTTATAGCAGGGGAGAAAAATGGAATATTTAGCTAGTGCTGAAAGAGGTAAATTAAAAGTGAAAACTCTCTACTGCTGCTGAAAAACCTGAATTGCTGGCTTGAGAGGAGGCAAAGCAGAAAGGGCTGCTGTGGGCAGTGCTGCTTTATCTCCCCCTCACCAGAGTGTGTGTTCAGCACTGCCACACCTGCAGCAAGGCACCAGGATCCCTGAGGCTCTCCTCCCGGAGCTGGAAGCCTGGGAGCTTCCCCGTGGGTCTCAGGGGAACACCCTTCGCAAGGTGGGATGGGGAAGGGCTGGCAGGGAGCTCTGAGGGAGCCAATTCAGCAGAATTGGCTGTGCTTGCTCTGTAAAGGCCTCGAGACCTGGATGAGTGGTGCCTTTAGAAGCAAGGAGAGTCCCAGGCTCTCTCAGCATGAGCGCCACGGGCAGGGTGCCCATTTGCTGGGGAATGAGAGGCAGCGTGTGCCCGGGTGCCCTCTCACATCTCAGAGCTGTGTGTGCTTGCAGAGGGCACGAGCAGGAGCTGCAGTGTGGCGCAGAGCAGAGCAGGCTGGGTCAGAGCTCTGCGAGAGGGAGCAGCAGCTCCAGGGAGCAGGGACGCTGCATCTGATGTTCTCTGGGCTTTGTTTCCCTGCAGGAACGGGGAGCAAAGTTCAGCTATTTCTGTCCCTGCTGGTGCGTGTTGGAAGGCAGCCCTCACAAGGGCAGGGGCTTTCTCAGAGATTTAAATCCCAGTAAAATGTTCTGCTCTTTCCATCTTTGAAGGAAGCAGGGACAGAATGAACTCACATATGCAAATGAGGATCTAATTTAGTGACAGGTCAATTAGCCAGGCTTGCTGTGGACAGGAGCTGCTCGTGGTCTGTCACAGAAAATACGTGATCTCCTCTCACTCTGCTCGTCTGAGTGCTTGGACAGGGTGTGAGAGGGAGGATTACATTTTCTTTCTCTTTTTTTGGGTTTTAATTATTTAATTTTTTTAGCACAGCTGAATGGGAAGTACCTTTATTTCCAGAAATGGGTTTGCAGGAACTCCTAGGAGGCGTTGCAAACACTCAGGCATTCAGGCACACCCCACAAAGAATAAATGGGGAATTGATAGATGTGAACAGACTGTGGGTCTGAATAATCATCCTCCCAAATTCTCTCCAGGGAATGCTCTTAGAGTCTGAACATTGTGGGAGGAGAACTAGGATTTATTCAGTGAATATTCACTTACCATAAATAAATAAAAATAAATAAGTAGGCTAAATTAGTAATGAATAGTTCAGCCAGCTCTAATGCTAAATAAACATACTGAATTGTAATGAAAATACTAAAGCCTGTTTGAACTGGAGCTAGAAATCCAAGGAGAAATAACTGTGTGGCACTTAAATTAGCACTCACCATAAAATATAAATATATGATATAAAATATAGATTTTTCTTTTTTTTTTACCTCATGAGATTTTAAAGATTCGTCTGTTCCCTGTGTTTGGAAGGCTCGAACTACACACTATTCAGTGCTATAGAGTGACATAAATCACTGAGGAGTTATAAAGTCCCTTGATGTATGCTCTTGGACAGTAACTATGTACGTAGAGGCTCTCATGGGGGTGCATTTATACTGATAGGAGGCTGCTTTAAATTCATACAGTTATCTCCATATAAAGCATTTTTATAGGATTCTCCACACTACGGGGGGTTGTGCGACTTTAATTATACAACCCAGCCCGTATTGGTAAAATTTAAAGGCAAGGATAAGCCCTTTAGCAAGGCAGAGTCCTGCACTTGAACTTAAAATAATTTTCTCCTCGTGAGCTCCCCCGAGAACAGCTGGAGAAATCAATATGTGCTCTGGCAGAGGGGCTGTGTTTGCAGGCAGCCCGGGGAGTGGTGTGAGGGTTTCCTTGTGCCCCGAGCCCCTGGGGCTGGGCTGAGTCCCCCTGAGGGGCTCCAGGCTGCTGAAGGGCCACCGAGCACCAGCCAGCCTTTCGTGGCCATTTAAACCATTTATTAATGTTTATTAAACTCTGCAGAGCTGCACTGGAGCTGCAAACTGCAGTGTGAGTCAAAGACTTTAATGTCTGAATAAAACAGTGCAGTCGAGGCGGAGAAATCAGAGTGCACATGGAGAAATCAGAGTGCACATGGAGAAATCAGAGTGCACATAGAGAAATCAACGTGCACATGGAGCTCTCAGAAATGGGGTATTTCCTTTGGAGAAAGTGCAGCTGCCTTTTATTGAGGGCAAACCCCTCGGGTGATGGGGTGGGATGGCTGCAGGACTGCAGGGAAAGTCCTGCTTGATGGGCTGGGGATGAGCAGCAGTGCTGGAGCTCAGGTCTCGCTGGATTTTTGACCACGAGAAACCAAAAGGATCTATGGCACTGGAGCTCAAGGGGCAGCTGGAAACTGGTGTCAGTATCCCAGTGGTGGAAAGAAATATTTCAGTGCGCAGACTGGAAATGATGTGCCTCTGAGGGTGTGGCCAGTTTCTGGCAGGGATGGGGAAAAGAGCTCTCAGGAGTGAAGATTCAGTAGTTCACTCGAAAAAAATAGGATTATCTCCATGCCTAAGTTCAGCAAAGCAGCTTTTAGAGGCAGAACATATCTGTGCTCTCTGACTGCATTACACAACAAAGAGAATGTAAGAACTTAGAAGAAACTAATAAGGTATGTAGTATCCCAATGTGAACTGAAAATGAAAAAAGGAGAGAGCTTTTTGCTTTATTATAATAACATGGAGCAGAGTGAAAGAATGGCTCTGCATATGAAATAGAGTTAGGAGGATAATCAACCCAAACCTCCTATGATCCTACAATAGAGGTACCAACACTGGAGTAGGCAGGAGAGTTAATAAATTAAGGTGCAACTAAAACAGATTCATGGTCGCTTAACAACGTGTCAGGGCTCCTGGAGAAATGAGTAGAATGTATTTAAGTCTAACGTGCAAACAACTTTAAACAGGAAAGAACGAGGGAAGGAGAAAATGGGAGAAGATTCATTGCAGCATCAGCTGAGGTCAGCCTGCTTTCACAGGAGAACAGGAGAAGGAAATGGCACACACGTGCCTGGGGGTGGCTGTAGCACTTCCACCTGCCCTCGGTGGGAAGTAAAACACTCTGAGAAGTATCTGAATTCCCTTAAGGTGCGTTGTTCAAGTGCCTGGGAATGGCCAAATGGGATTTCTCCTGTTGAATATTCCTGGAGCAGTCTCTCTGCTGAAGCCAACAACCTCCCTCATGTCACAGGGACCAGCCCCAGCCCTCCCACTCTGAGTGCCAGCTCTGGGCTCGGCTGCCCAGCCAGCCTCACACGGGTTTGAGGCTTTTTGCTTTGGCTGAATGTTTTTTGGTGGGCAGGTAGAATAAGCCTGAGCCATAGATTCCTTTATTTTTGGCTCCCCCTGCGTTGTTTTCAGCTCGTGAAAGGTCGCTGTGTCTCTTGGGTTTGCTGTGGAAGGATGATAATCATCAATCCATCCCGACAGGACAGACACAGGCCGCGATTCTCTGGGAATCCATCTCTGTCTGCAGACCCTGCCTAGCTGCTTTAAGAAAAGTATACAGCGGTATAATGATATAAATGTTACTTTTAAGCTCTGCGCTAAGGAGAAGCGGGGGGAATTCACCTGTGCAGGTGTCCAGGGTGGATTTAGGCTGGCCGTGGGAGGGGCTGGCTGGGTGCTGGGGAGGCTTTGGGGGATGTTTGTGGACAAAATACAAACGAGCAGCCACGGGCTGAGCCCGCTCTGGGCACGGAGCTGTGCCTTGCAGAGCTGTGCCTTGCAGAGCTGAGCCCGCTCTGGGCACGGAGCTGTGCCTTGCAGAGCTGAGCCTTGCAGAGCTGGGCAGGGCACAAAGCTGTCCCCCCTGTGCTGAAGGATGGAGCTGCTCTGCCTTTTCCTTCCCCTCCCAAGAGCTGTGGCACACAGATCACCTCCTGGGGTGCCCCAGCTTCACCCTCTGCCCCCAGGGCACCCCGAGCCAGGCACTGAGCGAGGCCCTGGGCAGCCCAGGCTGCTGGCAGGGCTCATCTCACACCTCCCGGGGTGCCAATGGAATGTTCTTCACTCTGGCACTCTGAGCTGGGGGAACTCTGGCATTGCACACAGGACCCTTGTTCCCACAGTTCTCCTCCTCCATTTCCCCTCCATGCAGGGCTGTACCAGCTCTGCTGCTGTTTGTGGTGAGGAAAAAAGGGAATAATTCTATTTCTTACAGTGATATTACTTTCTCTGCTCCTCTGAAAGCATGTAAAAGCCTAAACAGGCTCTCTAAGGGCTGCATTTTAAATTATATCTAAGTGAATACTATAAAAAAAAACCCTCTCTTTTTTAAATTTTATTTTATGGGATTAAAATAGAGACATTAATTTCAAGATTTAATGGTTTTACTGTGGTGATGTTCACAACCCTTCCATGTTCATTTTTTGTGACTTGTTTAGCACTTACTGTCAGTGCTGTTCACTGAAACAGCACATTCAAAGTGAGCAGGCTCCTAGATGACATGGATGATTTATAAATACTTTATACAGTCAGAACGTATTTATGCAGGACAACAATTTGTTTGGTTATTTCCAGAGGCTGAGCCACTAACAGTTACATTAGAGAGACAAAAAGACTGAACTGGTGCTCAAGAAGGGCTGCTTTGGGCTGTTACCCTAATGAATCTACTGTTGCTAGATAAAAACAGATAAGAAGTTTGAGCTTCAGGCTTTGTCTGCTTAAAGATACCTAAGAAAAATGAAAAATCCCTTAGAAAAATGAAATATAAGGTCTTGCATCTTCTACAGTTGATATAAAACTCCACTGATGCCAGCAGCGCAGGTGTGAGGCTTGGGTAGAATTAGAGTGAGAGTGAGAAATATTCTTGTTCTTTGTTTTATGAATCAAGCATTTGATTTAAATTTGTAAATGTACTTTATAAACCACTAGTTTAAATCTCTTATTTGAGGCAATAAGGTAGCTTATGTCATAGAGCTAAGTCTAAAAATAAACATAAAAGGAAACAGATGAAGACAAGCGTGAGCCTGATCCTGCTCTGAGGTCTCAGCACTCAGGCTGGGATCCACCCGTGTAACTCTCTCAGCAGAATCAGTTTTGCTGTCAAACTCAGCAGAACCCTGCCCAGGTCACGTTCCATGGTGCTGCAGATCCTCTGCTCTGGCTGAGGTTATTGGGAGCCGTGGTGCCCAGGGGGGCAGCTCGTGGCTCTGCCCAGGCAGGCGTGTTACTCTGAGTGTGAAAATAATCCTTGTCGTTCAGCTGTGAGAGTAACTACACAAGAGATTTGTAGGGGAGAATTTTGTCTTGATTTACTGTTATTCTACCCAGCTGTGGTCCCTGGAGGTGTGTGCCAGGCACAGGCTGACCCTTTGTAAACCCCGGGAGGTTTCTGTGTTGGGAAGAGCAGAGCTTGCTGCAACATCCGGGAGGATCTGCAGTGTTGCTCTCTACAACAGGGCAAAATTAACACTATTGCAATTATAAAAATATCCCTTTCACAATTCCTGCCATTTCCAGTCCCTCACTGCAGCAGGGCTTCATCAGGATGCAGGACAGGTTTGCAGAGCCCTTTTCCCTCCTGCTCCATCATCCCTGAAGCTGCCGCAGATCTTCCCGCAGCTCTGCCGGGTTTGTTTGTTTATTTACCTTCCATTATCCTCCTTGTTCCCCACACCTCGAGGTCACTAGCTGACCGGCAGACCTGCCCAATTTATTCCTGCGGATGACAAAAGAGACCCGGGTCAGGCAATGAGCCGTGAATTCCCATTTCTGTTCGCTGCGGCTGTGCGGCCGCGATCCGCGCTGCCAGTCACCCACCGTATTGATGAGATTAGCTGGTAATTAAAAACCCAGCCAAGCCAGGCACAGGAAGATGACTCAATTAGCAGAATGTCACTGAATCTAATTTACTTTGCTTATCACAGACTCATTCTCTAATGAATTAGAAACGAAGAGCAGGACACCTTCAGAGGGAGATCGAGGGGCTTAAAGGCTTTAATGCTTCCTAACCCCTTTGTGCGGGTGGTTTGGGTGGCAGGGAGTGTGCTGATCCTGCTAATCACAGCCCCAAGGGCTGCTTCCCAATACCTGTGCCCCGAGGGCTGTGTCCAGGGGAGCCCTGCTGCTGGCTGTTCCCTGTGACAGGCACAGATTAGGTCAGAGTTCCCTTTCTTTATAAACCTTCGTGTATTTATAAGCTGGGAGTAAGCAGGGCTTTGGCTGCCACGTCACTGGAATTGTGCTCAGGGATGATCTCTGTGGCTGTGGAACTGCCACTGGATGTGGAGTTTGGCCAATGAGAGTGTGAGGGATTTCCTGGAAACAAAAGCATGCCAGAAATAGACATTTCCCACTGTAATGAGTGTTTTAAGGCACTTCTCAATGCTTTTCTCGTTTCAAATATGATGTTTGGATGATTAACAATTAGAATAACGTATTTTACCAGAGCTCTTTGGAAGTACTTTAAGAGACCGTTGGACAGATGTACAGCTGAATTTGTATGTAAAGTGGAGACTATAAACCATTATCTCTGCCGCTCTCTCCATAGCAGATAACAGAGCATATTATGGCTGATTTAAGTGAGGATATTACTGGGCTCTGAGCTTTTAATCTGATCTGCATGACAAAGCCCACATGGCTCCATGAGCCTCACAGGGCTCACGGGGAGCCTGTGGAGGTCTGGACATGTTGATCACACCACGGGATCAGGACTGGGGCTGCAGGCATGGGAGCCACAAAGCCCAGCTCAAAGACCCTGCAGGGGCAGAACTGGATCTGATCTCCTCCCAGTGAGCAGAGATTTTCCCCAAGTTTTTCTGGTGACTTTCTTGAGGGAAAATGTTGTGAATTCCACAGTGGCATCCCACTCTGGCTCCAAGAAGAATTAGATAGGCAACGAAATAGATTAAATAGGTGTTCATTTTGGTTTAGCAGCTGCAGAGACTGGGACTTTTCCTGGTTTCTGTCAGTGAGCAATTTCTCGCAGGTTTGGAGCAAGGATTACAAAATTCAGATAACTTTAGCATGGCTCTGTTGCTGTAACACTGGAGCTGGTGTAGTGTTGAGCAGAAGTGTTAACACAAAGAGGTGGGAGTGAACAGAAGTGGTAGGGAAAGCTGGGAGCTCCTCAAGGATTCAAGGATAACCCCAGTGCTGTGAAACTGAGGGAACGAGGGAAGCTGAAGGATGCAATCAGCACACGTTCTGCTGGCAGGGATGAGGCTGGGCTGGAAGGAGAGGAAGGCTGCAGGCAGGTGGCTGGGTGATGCTGGGTCGTGGCTGGGGGCTGCAGGGGGTGTGTCATGGCACAGGAGGGAGAGATCCTTTCTAGGAGGGTGTAAGTGTCTGAACGTGTATCAGTGAGGAACAAAAGATGTGATTCACAGCCAGTGGTATCAGAGGAGCTGGTGGTTTCACACAGTGTAAATCTCGGGGAAGGGGCAGATCGAAGGGGAGGGGATCTCAAATCAGGAGCATTGAACGAGGGCTCTCCCGAGGCACTCTGGCTGCAGGGGTCAGTGCAGGCATCACTGCTCAACTCAGCAGCAGAGCCATGGAAAAGGGCTGTTCAAACACCTCCTAAGCGCAGTTATGCAGCATTCCTCGTCCCCCTGGGATCTCAAAGTGCTTTATAGATCAGATACATCAGGAAAGGTCTCTGCCAACCAAATATTTATTCTAAGCGTTATCACTAGCAAATACAATTGATAAAAGGAACCTGAACCTCTCTGGCTTCTGTGTAAAGCAGCGACAATCATCTGCTCTGATGTTCTGGAGTATCTTTTTTTAGATTGCCATCATCCGTGTGTGGCTCTCCCATGGCTCCTTCAGGGATTCCATCCGTGGTCCCTCCCCTCTGCAGCGAGGCAGCCACGGCTCATTTGTGTGGAGAGCATTTGGAGGCAGGCAGAGGCTGGGTGGGTTATAAGGCACAGGAGGGCCTTTCATTGCCTCAGGGGGAGCTGAAGATGAACACAGCCAGGAGTGGTTTGTGCACACAGAGCAAACCTGACACCACCAAGGGTCACTTCTGACTCTCTGCTTGTGAGTCAGGCAGAGGTGACAGGGGAGCTCAGGCTGGGGGTAATGTGGGGTGTGCAGGGCTGTTCCCTCTCCCAGCCCCCTGTCCTGTGGAAACTGGGGCCCACAGTGTGGTGTGGCAGCCCACCATCACCATTGCCATTCCCTGAGAGTGCCAGCTGGTGATGGGGGCACGAGGGCTCTGAGAGCCCAGCCTGGGTGCACTGGTGAGGAGAAAAACCCTTGTCTGCTTCTCCAGAGTCACATCCTGGCAAAACGTGGCTGTGGAGCAGGGACAGCAGTGCGAGGGGAATGGGAGTGGAGTACAGGGATGGGTACAAGGGGAGCATCTGGGAACACAGGAGGATTTCTGCCACCTGCAAGAACAGCAGTGAAAATTTGAAATTTTGTGTCCCTGTAGAGCTGAGGACCTGCTTGGATGGTGCTGAGAGCTTCCAGCGTGGCTCAGTTTTCCCTTTTTCCAGTTTCACCTGCCAGAAGGCAGCTGGTGCTGCCCAGCTGTCCTGCCCAGCAGCGTGGCTGCAGGCTGCATTTCAACTGGGGCTTTTCTCTTCCTAAAAGTATCTCCTGACACCTGTGTGCCCAGCACAGAGCTGCTCCTTGCACCTTTGCACTGATGTATCTCACTCCTGAGCATTTCAGGGGGGATTGTGGGGCTGGCAGTGCCTCTGCCCTGTCTGGGCTCACCCACTGCTGTTCCCAAAAGGGTGGGGGGCACTGAGGTGCTGGGGATGGAGAGGGGAACGAGGCACCCTCTCAGCACAAGGATGTGCTCTGCCAAACCCAGCACAGGGAGTGGCAAGGCACCAAGAAATTCTGACGTGACCTGCTAGAAACACAGCCCCTGCTGCAGCTGGGGAGCTCTGTCCTGAGCTCTGGGCAGAACCAGAGCCCTGGAGCTGTGGAAGGGAGCACAGAAGACACAGAAGGGAGTAGGGAGCTGGGACAGCTTGTCCTTGTCCCAGCCCTCTGAGCTCCTGGGAGCTGGGAGTGCTGGAGGCAGCCTGCCCCTCCTGCCATGGCACACTGGGGCTCAGGAGGGCAAATCCACAGAGGAGGTCTTACGGGGAAGGTATTTTCCTCCATCATCTGGAAAAAAAAATCCCTTAAATAACACAGCCAACAAACCAACACCCAGAAAACCTACAGAAAATCCCCAAACCCACAACAAACCCTCCCAGAAGTTGTTTTACTCACCATGGAGAGAGTTAATGTGGGTCTTGAATGCAATAATATTACGAATCCTTGAACAATGGTCCCTATCTGTGTTAGCCAAATAGCATTTCTGTCTTTGACCCAGCCTCTCAAGGCCTTCTACGGATGAATACCAATGACCCAGGCCTTCATTATCCCGTCATTACACAAATCCTGCTGTTAATTTATGTATAGGAAAGAACTAGCAGCTACATAAGGCTCCATCAGCTGCATAATTACTGCATATATTATAAAACAGCAGCAAATCATGCCTGTGAATACAAACCATCTCTGCTCATTAGAAACCTTGCAGGAATTAATTAATGAAGGTGTGATTCTGCCGCTGGAAGCCATGGGCGTTGTCCCAGCGTGCCTCAAGGTTCAGCTGTCTTGGGTTTTCTGATGGCTTTAAGGTAGACTCCAGAGAAACTGGGATGTGCACGTGGCCTGAGGCAAAGCTGAAGGAGGCAGAATTGGGTGCTGGAGCCCCAGGAAGCCCCACGGCTCCTCCAGGCTGATCCATGGAGGTTTGCATGGCCACAGCTGCTCTGTCTGTCCCTGGGCAGGGCTGCTTCCTCCTGCAGGGGTGGGAAGGGCTCTGTCCCACCTGCTCTGGCTCTGGATGCATTTTCAGTGCTCAAGCTCTTGGGATGCAGGCCTGGCTCCAGCCTTTAAGACAAACGAAATGATGCTGTAATTTGAATAGCAGAATGAAAGGATTCAGGAATTTTCCACAGTGACATTTGTATTCTGAGATTAATTTGCCAGCTTACAACTTCCCAGGTTTGTGTTTGCTTCTGTGTGAGGAGAATGCCCTGTGCCAGGCTGACTGTGGTGATCAGTTAAATTACTCATACACCCATTATTTTTAAAAACTTCTACCCTGCTTTGCATCTGTATTTTTGTAGTGCCCCCTGATATTGACTTTCTGCTGGAATGAGGGCTGCTAATTCTGTGTGTGGCCCTTGAACCAGCAAACGTTTGAAACTCAACTCTGTCCAGCAGGTGAGGGGAGGGATGGGTGGTGTTAGGGCAGGCGTGGATGTGTGTTTTCATGATTCTTTGGGGTTTTTCCCAAAAAAGTTGGGTTTCATGTTTTTATTTCCTGTGTTGTCTCTCTTGCCATGGGAAGGGGAGCTGGGCTTTGCCTGCTGTGTGACCTGAGTGGCACAGGGGTTTGGTGCCTGTGCCAGGGATAACTGCCCGGGAAATGTGTGTGAAAGGGAGAAGCTCTGCTGGGGGGAGCTCTGGCTGGGAATTCTGGGGCAGGGGTGAGGGATTGCTCCAGCTCTCTATCCTAACCTTGGAGGAGCCCCGGGGCTCTGGAGGCAGTCACACACAGCAGCACTGATGGTGCACTTCAGGTGCATTTCTGACCAGCCCTGGAATAGGAAACCTCCTCTGAGCAAACCTGGCATAAAGGGGGAAAAGCTGTGCTTCCCGGGAAGGAGAGTGCTTACTGCTTTCAAGATGATTGAAATATTTTGAGTTTATTGCTACTTTTTAAAGCCAAATTCGTGTTTTGAACAATTTGAAAGAACCTCCAGCTTTGACACCGAATGTGCTGCTTTTGTTGGCATTTTGCTTGTGGACACACATAAATAATCTCTATTTATTCATACTTGAACTGTGGCCATGTTCCTCTGTCCATTTTTTCCCAGGGAAAGGCCACTTTTGCTTTGCTGCTGGTGGACATTGTGAGAGCCATGGTGCCTCTTCTTGCAGAGGGAGCCTGTGAAGGGCTCCAGAGTGGCTTAAAATAACTCAGTGTTGAGGCAGCCACAAAGGACCAAAGGCAATCTAATCCATCAGCAGGAACATTTCCAGTTCAACTATTTCTTCCTCTAAAATAAATAAAGCATGTGCTCATTAGAATGAGAGGCATACATGAAAACTGATCAAATTTGATTTGATAAAAAAGATAAAACAGAGATAAAATTTATGTATTGCTGATCTGGAAGGCATTTACCTTTCCTGATGATCCTCATTTTTCAGGGAGTGTGTTTATTAAAGATACAGGTTGTGAGTTTGTGCCTATATTTATTTTTGTTTCTCTCTCACATGCTCTCTGGCTGACAGAGAGTCTTCATTTCAAATGCCTGTTGTCTTTGAGAATTGTCTTCTCATTTATTTACTTTCATTTTGCCTGCTGGAAGTTCCTATTAATAGCCAGATAACAGTGCCATGCCAGCATGTCTTTATCAGGGGCCTTACACAAGTTGTCAGTTTAATAATACAGCAATAAATTCCATTTAATGTAAAGCAGGACTTTCCCCACAGTATCCCTAAGTGGTTCATTTTGTCTTACAAATGTGAAGGTCTTGCCTTGTGTTGGCTTGCCATGGTGAAATATTTCAAATATGAGCTATAATGAGGCCTTTTTGTTGTGTCTTAGGCTTCTGTGCTGTCACAACGTTGCTTCATTATCAATTCCCCATTAATGTTTCTGGAAAGGGGAAAAGGAAAACTTCTTTACAAGTGTTGTCACTTCTCCCGTGTCTCAGTTTGGGTTTTTCTGTGTGTCAGATGGGGTGTGGGGGGACACAGAATTTAATTTAAAATCTTTGCCTCCTTCTCTGTAGTCTCACCCCAGCATTTTGATAGCTCTGGTGTATTCATCCTTTTAAAGGGTATGCAAACACAGTAAATTTTATACTGCCAGTAAAAAGTGTTGGTGAGCTCACCCAGAAATTCCCAGATCTTGGAAGGCCATTAATGTTTGAAATACATAGTAACTTCTTTATTGCAACGTTTTACACATCTACAAAATTAGTTTACCAGCCAGTAGCTAGCTGTAAACTGAGTGCTGCGAGATAAACCTGAAATAGTAAATATGGTATATTACACTGTATGATCTTTTTAACAGTCTAATTTTCAGAGGGGTCTTGGGGACAAAATGTGTGCTATTGCCAGCTTATGCTTGAAATACAAATGGTGGGGATACGTGGCTTATTAACTGGCTCTCTGACATATGGTAATTATGCTGATTCTGATGATGGTTAAAACCCAGCTCCAGCTAAATGCTAATAGGGGTAGCAGCCTTAATTAAATCCACATTTAGACCCTGCTGTTCATGCTTCCCAGCCACCAGAGCAAAGCTCCCAGTGGCTGCCTCACCGAGTTCAGCGTGCTGGGTCCCTCAGGAGTGCATCCACGCAGGGAACCCCCCAGGGATGGCCAGGGAGGGGTGCTCCTGTGCCCTGGCACCCAGAAATTGCCAGGGCATGCTGTGCCCATGTCCCTGGCAGCAATCCCCTGATCTGGGGAGAGGAGCACTCCCCACTGAGAGGCAGCACTGGGAAATTCGAGGCAGAAGTTGATCCAAAAGACCCCCTGGCTCTGGCTGCACCAGAATTTTCTGCCAGCACAAAACATCACTATGGATTTAACCCTTTGCATTTAATACCCCTTTTTATCCTGCAAGAATTCCTTCCCCCACAGATCTGTTTTCAAGCTGCTCCAAGCCCTTCAGCACTGAGGTGAGGTGTTACATCTCAGAGATATTCACTCTGATGGATGAATTATTCTCAGAAAGGGTTTAGATACTGCTATCAGGGAGAGAAGGGTAAAGGAATTTACATTTGCATGTTCCTAATGTTCTCAAAGAAAGTAAATTCTGAATTCCATTAGAGAGGGCGGTGAGTTGGAGATGTGTTTGCTGTGCTGTGCAGTCAGTTTGGAGGGAGCTGGTGCTCAACTGCTCCTCTGACACCTCTCCCAAACTGAGGGCATCCTCTGCTTCCCCTGCAGCATCGAGCTCCTGATCATTCACCTCTCTTAGTTCCATTTAAAGAGTCAAACTGTTAAAATGGTTGGGGAGGACTGTTTAAGAAACTCTTCACATCACAAATTGCACAGTAATGAAATTCTGTGCAAGATATATAATGAAGAGCTTGCAGGTTTCTGTCGGTAGCTGAGTAAATCTGTAATTATCAGCTCTGCAAGGTAGAAATTTAGGATGTAGAAGGCTGATCTGGTGCTATAAATACATTGGTTGATAGTGTAATATAGATCACATATGCCTCTCTTGAAAATTAAAGTGCTCACATTATTACTGCCTAAACTGGAAAGTTTTAGCTGAACACGTGCCCTGGCTGCTGGTCATTCATGTCCATTCACACAGACTCCTCTGGGCTGTGCTCAGGGGAAAGGCAAGGCCCAGGGAGAGCTGAGAGCAGGGTCAGCCCTTCCCTCCTCCAGAAGGCTCTGATGAACAATCGGTGCCATTCAGGGCTGCCACAGCCTCTTGGCAGAAGACTTCTTCCTTTTTCTCTTTCGTATCACTGACACTAAAGCGTTCATTCTTGATATTCCTGTCTGGTTAATGACCACTTGTAACAGCTCTCTCTTCCTGAGGAAGCTCAGAGGGGCCAGCCTGAGGCCAGCCTCAGATTCATCGACAGGGAGGCACTGTTGTGTGGGTTTGGGCCAGGACACAGAATAGAAATAACAATTTCCTGATCCTGATGGGCAGAGGGCAGAAATCTAAGACCTTTCTTTGACCTTCTGCAAACCAGCCACAAAAAGCAGATATTGCTGTTCTGTCAAAAAGGGAAGCAAGGTCTGGAGATAGCTAATAAAATAACTTATATTCCTTGTTGAGACTCACCTAAAAGAAAACCTTTGCCCCCCAAGTGCTGAAGTCATGTTAAGAAGTCTTTCTTTTCTTCTTTTTTTTTTTTCCTGGTGATATTCACCATCTATTTTCAAAGATTAGGTAAATATGTAACTTTACTTCACATCACCACATCCCTGCTCTCCATCTTTTCCTGTAGGTGACTGAAGCAAGGCATATGTGCTGTCAGTGTCTGATAGGCTTTTTATCATCTCTAGCTGGCAAAGCAGCTTTGTTCTAACCTAAGCTGGGTTGGGTAGGGTTAGACCCCACCACACAGTGCTGTAACTCACTCACAGTGCTGTGATTGACTCTGCTGGACAGGTCTGAGGGTCCCCCTGAGCTTGCAGTGCAGAGGTCGAGAGCTCCTGCAGCTCCTCCTTACTCACTCTGCACAGTCACTAAGAACCATGTTCCTTTTTGGGGTGTTTTGGCTTTTTCCTCCCAGTTTATGCAAAGAAACTTTCCTCTGTCTTGCAGGCCTTGGCAAGCACTTGTCCCAGTCCTGGCAATCGTGTATAAAGAGAGAGGAATACATTACAAAATGTGTGTGGCTTGGAGAGAGTTTTTGTCTTTTAAAGAGGTCTGCTTGCCTTCCCCACAGTAAGGCTCTTTGAGCTCTGGGGATGAAAAAGCCCAGCGCTGTGTAGAACAATGAGAGCTCTAACCCTGTCTGGGATAAATCCTGCAGGATTAGGCAGCCCTGAGATAATTATCGTTTTCCAGCAGAGGAAAGAGGCAGCAAGCTGCGTGGACTTCTGAGTTTTATCTGTTCTCTTTTTGCCATCAGAGGAGGAACTTTCATGCTCAGTTAGTACAAAAAATATGTAATGAAACTCTACAGCAAGTAACTTAGAAGCTGAATAACTCATTAGCACTTCTGTCCTCCAATTATGCCCCAATTTGCGCTTCCCATCAGGTGCTGGTTAAATCCTCCTTTATTTTGTGTTTCCATCCATTACACCAGTGATCCCTTGGATGCCTTTGAGGGTTGTCTGGGCTGCTCCCACAGTGCTGTGCCTGGCTGGGAGTGCAGCTGGAGCTGCCTTTGGACACGGTGCTGCCCACAGCTGGGTGGTTTCACAGATTGCCACTGCCAAAGCTGTCCTCTCCCTTCCCCCAGGGTTATAATCTGCAGAGAAGCAGTGACAGAACCACAGAAGGAGGCTGGAAGTCACCTCTGGAATCGGCGTGGTCCAACACCCCTGCTCAGAGCCCTGACCCCTGGGCAGTGCTGCTCCAGAGACATTCAGTACGATTCATACAGAAATCACCATTGCTCTCTTTATCTGGGAAAAGGCTGCTTTGATTCCCACCAGCCCAGGAGCTGCACCCTGTTTGTGTAGGAGAGGGCTTGCCTTCCCTCCCAGGCCTGGGGCTGTGTCTCAGAGTGATCTGTATTCCACTGCAGAGTAGAGTTTCTCAAAATTTGGGAGCCATTTACAACCTCAGTGCTGTGCTGTGACGTGATGCATTGCTTTGTAAACAGGGCCTTAAACAACTGAGGTCTTAAATCCATAAACTGACAGGCTTGGCAACACTCTGAGAATCTCTTTGCCAAATAACATGCATTCCAGCACCCTCCAAACAAGATCTGACTGAGATGTTCAGGCTCCCTTTGACACTCTACCAAGACATTATGAGACTACCTAGGGCTTATTTCCCCTAAAAATAATAAGAAAAATGGATTTGTGCTATGTGTAAAGTGATGCATCTGCAACACACGACATGCTCGCTTCCTTTGATGTTTTATTTCCTCCAGGATAGAATCCTTTATTAAAAAAATAAATGATTGCTATCAATTTTGCATTTGGAACCTGCTTGCTAAGACATCCCCCAGATGTAATATCCTCCCTGAGACGGTTCAGCATTTGTTCCTCCTCTCTTCCCTCTCGGCTCTCTGCTCTCCAGATGGAGCTGAGTGGGAATGGTTGTACCCATGTGTCTCCTGTTATTTTTGTAGACACATTTCAATTCATCTGCTTTCAGCAGTTGGGGTTGTTTTTCCCCTCCTCTTCACGAAGACATGGCTGTGTTTTTCTGCAGCTTTACTTTTCACTGAGGCATCCACACGACCATTCTAATTTATCATTTCACAGCACTTTGCTGCCTTTAAACCGTAACTTGTCCAGGAGCACTCATGTTTGTCAGGTGATGTGGCTGCCTCACAGAGAGCTCGAGCTGCTGTCCAGGCTCTCGGTAATGAGCCTTCTCCAGCCTTGATTAGTGTGGTTACTTGTGCTGCTGCTCTGCAGTCTTCTTTCAAGACACGTGCTTGTGTCTTAAAAGCAGGGGAAAAAAACCAGTGAGCAGTGAAGAAAGAGAGTTCTCTGACACAGGAGCATCAGAGCAGCCGTGGGCTCTGCTCCTGGAAGTCCTGCTCACTCCCGAGGCTCCTGAGCAGCTCCGAAGGAGCTCCTGCCTGTTTCACAGGAAGCTGAGATGCAAGCAGCCCCTCCTGGGTCTGAAAGCAGGGGCTGCTTAGAAAAGTTTCCTTCCTTGGCTCAGGGTGGAGCCCAGAAGATTTGGCCACTGGTGCTTCTTGAAAATGCCAGGAGACAAAAGCATGTTGGGCAGGCAGAGATTTGCCTCCTCCCCAGGCTCTGTTTCCCAAAGTATACAAACCTGATTAGAATGATAAAAAAGTGGGAAAATTTACAGACAGAGAGTACAATAACAGAATTACATTTGGAAAAAAATTTATGGAGATTTTGTAGAAAATCTATAATTTGCCTGAACAATGTGAACAAGCAAATCACCTTCTGTCTGACTCATTATGTCTCATTGAGAACTGAATCGTAACTCTTCCTTGTTCGAGCATGATTAAGACTTCCATGTCTCTTGTTGGCAAGATTTCCTATTGAGCAGAGTAGCAGCCAAAGAAAATGATGGTACAATTTTATGTGATTAGGACAAATCCTTAAAAAATCTGGGCAATTTTCAGTAACTATGTCAAGACAGTAACTAAAACAGAAACTGACACTTGTCAAAGCTTCATTGTTGGACCAAACAAATGTTTCTAATTGGTTGAGTCAAATTGTGTTTATTCATATCTCTGTGTTTTCTTCAGTTTTGGTTTTTTCTTGTAAACATCTGTTATTTTTCTGTTACTGCTTACGTAGTCTTTTCGTGCACATTTCCAAGAGTGAAAACATAGTTCATCCTTCTTCGTCTTCATTTAGGGGATCTTCTGCCCAATTAATTTTTCTTGTAATTTTCTTTTCTTTATTACTTTTCAAATAAATTCACAATAACAATTGGGAAATAATTAGGATAAACCAGTAGGATTTGCAAAAAAGCTTTGTGTTGGAGGTCTTGTCAAGCGTGGTGTGAGTGCTCTGTACATCCCAGAGATGAGAAGGAGAAAAACAAAACCAAGTCTGCAAATGAGGTCTTAAGCTATTCCCTCCTGCAGCAACTGGAAACGTGAACATTTAGCTCAAGGAAAAAAATTAAAGCAGCCACTAAAGGAAAGGAAATCATAAATAATTTGTAGGTTTGCTAATAACCTTTGAAGGCACAAACAGTGCTGGGCAATAGACAGCCGGGGGAAATGCAGAGAGGGAGTTTTGTGGCTGTTAAGCCAGGGCTCAGGCACTGCCCTGTCAGTCTCTGCTTTGGGATGAGCTCACAAGGGTGTGCCATGAAAGCCTCAGGCTGCTGAGTTCTCTCCATCTGTGAAAAGTCTTAATCCTGTTTACTCCTTCGTGGATGCCTGCACCTGATTTTTGCTGTGTTTATCTTGGAACGAGCCGGGGTTTGCAAACCCAGGGCTCATCTGCCCTGCTCCTTCCCGTTCCAAGGTCCTGAGTCCCTTTGTTTCAGGTTTTGTGCTGTTGGCCAGGAGCTTCTCTCTCTGCCTTAGCACCTCGTAGCTCAGCCTGAGAGCTCAGCCTGAGCACATCCTTCTGTAGGACACCCACCCAGGGGCCCCAGGACAGGACAGGACCCCGAGACACAGGGCTCACAGAGGGGAGAGCTGTCCCTTGGGGTCTGTTTGCTGTTTGATCAGCCTCTGTGAAAGCCTTTTTGGTCAATCTGATCTGCAATCAATATGCTAATTAAATCAACTTCTCACACTCATTTCTTTTGTCGAACCAGAGGGAGATGCTTCCAGTCCAGCTCCTGAGTTTTTCTCTGGATGTGACTGCTGCTGTGTTATTTCTGCATTTTTGATGGGCAGGTTCATGATTGCATCTAGCAATAAATTCCTCTCAAATCTCAGGTTGCTTTCTGAATGAAGGTGCTATTACATGTAAATATTATATATCTCTTCCTTTATTTTATCATCTTCTGCTTTACACTGATGACTCGGTGCCTTGTTATCATAGCTGCTATTTCTTTTCTCCAGTAATAATTATCAATTATCTGATTTCTTTTAGAAGTTTAGTTTTGTCATCTTTCATATTTTTCTGTGCTATGCTACCCTCCACAATTCTCTAAACAAATTTTAATACCAGACACTGTTAGCTGCAGTTTACACATTTCCCTTTGATCCAAAATGTCACAGGCTAAATATTTAAGTTAGACCAAGATGTCCAGAAATATTCAGTGTCATTTTAATTTTAGAGCAAAATTTAAATGCTTTTACTCCATTTTGCATCACCCTCCTTTTTTTTTAGCATGGAGAGTCAGAAAACACTTACTACATTGTTTTTTTAATTTGAAATCAATGAAATTGTCAGGATAAAAATGTGATGCAGCTGCATGAGTGGTAGTACTGAAAAAATATATTGCTGTGTCCTTCTCCAATCCAATATTCTCCCTTGAAGTGAAATCCCTTGCCAAATTAAGGCCAAATTCCACCTGGAGAATCACCTGCAGAAGTCTCCTGACTTGGGTTGTCAAATAACTCTGACTTTTATTTTTTGGTGTGGAGGCTGGTTCAGTAGTGTATTTCTTCAGCATCACTTCGTGTCTTCCATAATTTTATGAAATCCAGGTTATTTTTTAAAGTATTTTGGTGAGACTTAGGAGCAGAGTTGCAACGTTTTTGCTCACTGCCTGCCTCACCCAGCAGCTGGCCAAGACAAAATGCTGCTCACTGCATCTTTTATCCTGTTGAGTGCACGATTCACAGAGGAGTAACAAAGGTAAAACTTATAGAAAAAAAAAACCAACAAAAACACCAACAAACAAAACCCTGTGAGTAAATATTTGCACAGATGAGGGCAGAGCAGATGTGTGTCATGCTTTGAGGAGAGCAGAGATCCCAAGGATGGGGTGAGGATGAGCCCAGCAGGGAGCTGTGGATGAGCACCTTCAGGGTGAAATATTTTCCTAATATAGAATCACGGAATCTATGAGATACATATATATATATAATATCATAATTTTCTGTATTGTAACTTGTGTCCATCTCTGAGTCCTTCTGCCAAGACTGAGCTCTTTCTCCTGGCAAAGTTTAATAAACAATCCTCGGTGTGTTACCGCCACTGCTCCAGCCCAAAGAGCAAGCAGGAGGGCTCTTCTTGAGATGGAGTTATTTAAAATGAGCTCCTTAAAGGTATCATCATGCATAAAAATACGAATTGGAATCTCCGAGCACTGTAACCTCTGGAGCAGGAGTTTTGAGCTCCCCAGCAGACACTGGCCCCCTCTGCAGAGGTGTGTGAGCCTGGAGCAGCATGGCACAGGGGTAGGTGAAGCAGGGGTGAACACAGCACACTCTGCACAACAGCTTGTTTTAAACAATATGCAGAAGGCCCCGAGAAGGAAGTTAAGGCTGGAATTTGATTATGTGTGGGCATTTCCATGAGATAGAGGTGCAAAGGAAAGTCCCCGGTGCGAACGAGGAGCAGTAAACACAAGACAAACAGTTTCAAACTGGCTTTTCATTATGGTTGGCTCATTCTGAAAAGCTGAGCTGGGTTTTCCTGGGTGTTAAATGTTTGCAATATCTATTGATTTCAGCTGGTGTTGGCACACTCGGCTGTTTCAGCAGCGTTGGAGCAGCTGCTGTGCCGAGCCTGCTCACAGAAGTGCTGAGCACAACAATCTCACAGGTTGTTTGGCTCCCCTGCCCTTATCCAGCCCGCTGTCTCCCACCTCATCCTTCCATTGTGATGCCCTCAGGACAGGACTGGCTCTGGTTGTGTGCAGGACCCGAGTGACAAAGATCCTGGCTGTGCCTGCTGCTTCTAGGAATTACTGCACAAAAATCCCGTAATTATTTATTCATATGGCATGCATCAAAGCAAGACATCTCGTTGGCTCGGTTTCCTCAGTACCTCTGGCCTCCTTGGGCTCCATGATTCATGCAGGAGCATGTTTAATTCAGAGTTAGGGGCTGCCAGTGTAACGAGTGTAGCTTGGGCCTTTATCCATGGATACAGAAATTGTCCCTGAGCTTGGAGCTGCTGCACCCACGTGCATGAGAGCTTGGCATCCTTCTGAGGGTGCCCGTGTTTGTGTGAGATAAAGGGCGAGTTTCCCACCCAGTGTGGGTGATTTTCTCTCTTCTGCCCAGTGATGGGCAGTGCTCACCTTGGCCTAAAGGGGACCTTTGCCCCTGGGCTGCCAAGGGCAGAGCGTTTCACAGGTCACAGCCAGGGTCACGCTCTGCTCCAGCCTATTCTCATTCAGGGGCAAGCTTCTTGTCAACCTTCCATTATCTTTTCCCGCAGCTTTTACCTAAAGATAAAAAGAAACAGCTTATAATTCATTACAGTTCATTAAAATGAAAATAAAATTTATTTTGCATCAAAATGAAAAAATATGACTTGTTCATTATTAGCATATAAATGGTATTTTTTATGTCACTCTGCCACAAAATCACTTACATTTTCAATGATCACAGCACACAAAATTAATTTTTGATAGCCTTTTGTGATTTGGTTGAAAATTCTCATTTCTTTTTGTGCATTAGCAGCAAACTGTATCCACTGCTTTTCATACCAAATTTTAGATAATGAAGCAATTAAAAATACATGGATTGAAGATCTTATCTCATTTTTCCTCTGGCCTATTTCTGCTTCATTATTCATGAAGGAATATGTTTAATTCAGAGTTAGTAATTGCAGATATATCTAGTATAAATTGTGCCTTATATTCTTTTACCCAATTTCAATTTATTTTAGCAAATAGATCTATGGGGAAAAAAGAGCAGGAAAGACAAAAGGGCAAAAACTACATCTCAGTGTCACCAAACAAAACCTTACAGGTCTATTGCTTGTAAAGTACTTCTGCAGCTCGGGGAAAAGTTGATGCAATGGAGCTCTGTACTTGGCATATTAATAACCTGGCATTGGTATCAAATGGCTGAATTAAATTATTCTGATTTGAGCAGTTTGGGAGACCTCATGACTCAGTGTTGCTGTCGCTCTGCTGCTTTATCCACAAAGTCACAAAGTCCCAAATCGGTGAAAAGCAGAAATAACAGAGATATGAAAGCAGAAAAGAGCAGAGTCAAACCAAAATTGAGGTGTTTTAGGCAAAGTAGAGGAACGTTCAGTGGCCAGAAAGTGGAAATGAGTTTGGATGGTGTGTCTCCACGTGCCTGGAGTGAGATGCGTAACAGCTTGATAAAACATTCAGACCCTGAACACAGGAAAATCATGGGAGCTGTCGCTGGGTTGGGGATCCAAGGCAATAAAAGCCAGTCAGAGTGCTCTGGAAGAATCTTTTGTTTTAATTGCTAAAGACACAGCCCCAAACCTTCCTTTATACCAGTGGAACTTTTTGTAGGAATGTCTCAGACTTGAAATAGAGTTTGCAGAATTAACAGTTTGGATTTATTAAACATTGTGATCAGCACTTTCTGGTGCAATTATTAATGCAAATATTTCTGCCCAGCTATTTGATTAAATGAATAACTTGCAAAGTGATGCATAGCCTTTTCTGCGTAGTCCTTGATTCGCAATTTCAATAAGTTAATTAATTACAATCTTATTTTCTCTCTTAATGAATTCTGGTTAGCTTTGATGGCTTTGGAAAGCTTAAACATGTTGTGAATGATTCTCAGTTAGAGTTTCAGAGCGTTTTTATGTTCTGTGGGAAATAGCATTTACAAACTCTCTGTCGGTACAGAGCACTAACAAAAGTTCTGCCTCCCTTCTGTTCCCTGTGCCCTGTGATGAAAATCCCTCCCTTCGGGGATGAGTATCCCTGTTTTTCCTAGGTGACACTGACAGGCATTGCTTTCATAGAAATCACAGCATCCATCTGCCTGACCGCAGGAGCTGTGCTGCCCTGGGTGAGCCCCAGCCCCTGCAGGGTGTCTGAGCTGCCTGTGTCTGCAGTGCCAGCCCTGCTGGCCCTGAGCCCGGCGCTGGCCCCGTGTCCCAAAGCTGCCCACAGCTCCTGGGCTGCTCTCAGAGCCTGCTCGGGCTGCAACTCGCTCTCGGTTCACCACACGCTGGTGAAATCAAATATAATGCAAAGCTCTTCCAAGTGCATGACATCTGTTTTCCTGGAATCCCGTCGTTACTAAGCTCACGAAAAGCAGATTTCCTGGAAGTGGGGCTGGTGCAGAGAGGAGTTTCCAGCAGGGCTGTGCTGTGGGATGGCTGTGGCTGTGCTGAAGCTGCTGCTGGGGACAGGGGACATCAGGGTGCTACCAAGCCACAGTGGAGCCTCTGTAGCAGGAGATGCTTTCTCACCAAATGGCCCAGGCTTTTCCCACTTTGGCAGGGTGGTTCACTTGCTTCTACAGTCTGACCTTGATTTTTTTTCCCTACTGTGTCCTGTTTGGATTTGTTCCTTTATCTTTTACTGTATCTTTCCAGATTTAGGCTGATTTTGGAGAAAGGAGGTGGCAGTCCATGTGTTTGGAGATTATTCCATCGTCTCAGACCATATCTCCTCAATCTCCTCCTCCTTCTCCTGTCTCCTTTTTGCCATGTGAGTGTTTCTGATCTCTGCCTTGCCCCCCATCACCACAGGTTACTCCCTTTCCACTGATCCACTGTCCTCCATCCTTTTGTGGGAGGGTGGCATGAGAGAGAGCACCACTGAGCTCAGAGCAGTCCTCTCCTTGCCTTGCACTGATGCTGCAAAATAGGTGGCAAAAGCAGAGGCAGCAGGAGTCCTTGAGAGAGACCTGGAGGCTGGAGCTAGAGAGGCTCAGACACTGAGCTAATAACCATCTCTAATTAAGAACTGGGTAATTCAGACACCCATCAGACACACTATCTGATCATAAGCAGGAGCTTGGCACAGGCCTGGATCTCCCCTCCTCAGTGTCCTACTCTGCTGTGAACGGTCATCCAAAGAGTCCCACAAAGCCAGGCTTCATCAGCCTCGCTTCATTAGAAGCTAATTAGAACCATCACCCCAAGCTGGAAAGATACCTTTGAAGTACAAATATTTCCTCAGCTTTTCTTAATCAAGGCTTTCTTTTTATGCCCCTCTATATATGCTGATTCCAGCCAGCACATGAACTAGAAATCCTGGAAGGCTGGGAGGGAAAAACTCCTCTTGCTGTATTTCCAATTGGATGAAAACCAAAAATCCATTGGAAATATCATGATTTCCAGCAAAATGTACTGGCCAAGAAAATCTGGAAAAGTTGCAAATAAGCATCCAGATGTCTGGATAAATCCCTGAATTTAAAAAAAAATCTTTGGAGGTTTGTTTGTTCTTAATACAGAGAATAAAACCTTATTTATCAATATTAGTAAACTCCTCAAAGCACATGGTGCCTAAAAGGCAAAGAATTAGCTGTGTTGTTTGTGTTGATAAGCTTGTGGGCCTGAGGGCTTGTATGGCCTGGATAAACAAATATTCTAACAGGAAAGCAAATTGGGAAAGGCAATGTATTCAGGAAGGTAACATGTGCAAAAGGGAGAGGGGGTGTGCACAGCTTTTCTCATCTCTTCCACACTGCTCAGGGAATGCCCTCCACAGGCAGCCCAGCACGTCAGTGTGGGGAACAGAGAGCAGGGACACTGGGGTGCCCCAGCTCCCCTTCCCTTCCCCAGGCAGTGCAGGGACACCAGGGTCCTTTTCCTTTCCTTTCCTTTCCTTTCCTTTCCTTTCCTTTCCTTTCCTTTCCTTTCCTTTCCTTTCCTTTCCTTTCCTTTCCTTTCCTTTCCTCTTTCCTTTCCTCTTTCCTTTCCTTTCCTCTTTCCTTTCCTTTCCTTTCCTCTTTCCCTTCCCTCACACAGCTCAGGGACACCAGGTCCTGTGCCACTGTCCCCTTCTCTCGTGCCCAGTGCTCAGGACAGGTGGGTGCCCACGTCCCTCCTGCATCCCACGCTGCTCCCTCCTGCATCCCACACTGCTCCCTCCTGCATCCCACGCTGCCCCGAGCTGTGCTCGGAGGTGCAGAACATCACCTGAGGTGGAGATCCAGGATGGGGCCTTTTTTCATACGTTTTCAGGATGCCTCCCATAAATTCACTGCGGAGCAGCTCAGATCTCTGATGAGCCAGCTCCGTGATGTGGCCTTGCCATTTCAAATGTTTTTGTTGTCTGCTCTCTGCATCTCTATTAACAGCCCTCTGTCAAGGCTGCTGCATTCAGCATTGCTGTGCCTTGGCAGAGGGAGCAGGGTGTGCACGCTGAAGGGCAGGTGTCAGCCTGAAGGGCAGGTGTCAGCCCCTTGCCAGCACATCCCTCACTCACAGATATTTAACTATTTCTGGGCTCCCAGGAGAGACACGTGGAAAGGGCCATGGTGCTGGGATGGCACAGAATTGCACTCTCCCTAAAGCACTGCTGAATTTCATACCTGGAAACCTGCCAAACGAGAGGGAACCTCAGGCAGCCTTGCTGCTCTCCTGTCGAGGCACCGTCTGCTCGCTCACATCCACCAGGTGGGAGCTGCTTATCATTTCACAGCAGTTCTGCAGGCTGAAGCCTACTGACCTGTGGGGAAATTACTCAAAGGGCATTTTATAGCACTTGAAGCTTCATCTATGCCTAGTGATGAGCTCACTGCTCTAGTTTTGAAGGTGCTTCCTGCAGTGATTCTTTCATGCAATTGTCACTTCATGACATAGTTTCAATTTCTAAACATTCTGGGTTCCCCTTGAAATAGCCTCGAGGGAAGCGGCAGGTTCTGAAACTCTTGACGTCCTCTTGAAAGCAATTCAGATGCCAAATGTTGGTCTCAGCATTGGGAAAGGAGCAGAGGCTTCTGCCTGGTGTGGTGGTGACTGATGGAGAAGGGGTCTGACCCTTGGGGATGTTTGAAAGGGAAAATATGAACTGCTGTGTTTCCATTATTAGCTTGACCTTTCTTCCCCATTTCTGATTTGTTCCCAACCTTCCTCTGTAAAAGAAAAATCTCCTCTATAAAAGAGTTACCACCATTAACTATGATTTTTCTGCCCACAGCCCCTTTCCTTCCCCTGAGGATGCCATGCCAGGAGCCTCACCACGCCCTGGCACGTCTGGGCTGAAGGTCTGGCAGTGCTGAGAGATGTGCTCGTGGTGTCCCTGTCCTGCCTGGGTGGAGCACTCAGCTGGGTCTGACAGAGCATCTGCTGCTTCAGCACAGAGGCACTCACTCACCAGGTAGGCTGCAGTGCTTTTTGTTTACAGAGAAGCCTGGCTTTGAATCCCGGAGAAATATCCCTGCAAATGGCTTTGAATCCAGGAGAAATATCCCTGCAAATGGCTTTGAATCCCGGAAAAACATCCCTGTAAATGGCCTGTGGCTGGTGGGGGAGCTCTGTGGACACAGTCACTCATTCCCGGTGCAGACCCGTTTAGGGGATATTTATTCATTACCCCTGGGATGCAGGGGCTGGAAGTCGGTGCACTTTGACATCCCAACGAAGAACACTCTATTTTTTTTTTCCGGTTTAAAAGTGTGTGTAACTTAGCAGTGTAAAGGAAGAACAAAATGGAGAGAGGTCTGTGATGAAATATTTAAGCTCCTCACATCTCGGTGTTTTCATCTCGGTGCCTGGGAGGGACAGCAGCTATCAGAGGCTGCCTCTGTAGTGCCAGGCAGCAGCAGCATCGCCGTGCCCGTGCTCCCAGCTCCTGCCCAGCCCGCAGCCCTGTGCTGCTGCCAGCTGGGGCTCTGCAAAGGGCAGCCGCTGCCCGGGCTGGATCCCAGCGCTGCCACTCGTTACCAGGAGCCTGAATTAATCAGCTCGGAAAATTTATTGGATTAGCGAGGAGTGACAGTGACCCAGAGAATGAACTCTGGCAGAGGGGGTGAAACAGAATTTGGGCTTCTGCTCGTCCCCAGGAGAGTTTTGAAGTGTTTTATTCAGGGGAAAGCCTGCAACAAACGGCACCACAGGAATGTGGGGAGTGCTTGGGGGCTATGGGTTGGTGAGTAGAAAGGCTGGATTTCCAGAGACGTCTGTTTATTCCATCCTTGGTCCCTCTGTAAAATTCAGCGGAGAGCATTTCACTGGTCCAGCTTTTTCAGTAGGGGAAAGAGAGGGTAAACAGGCACACAACCCTGTGGAAAGACAAGATTTTAGGGGACTACAGTGCATGCAGAGGCCTCAGTAGCTGCTGCCCTCACCCTGTTCTTCAGCAGAGCTGCCCAAAGACTGCAGCAGCCAGGTTCAGTGAACACGGACACTCTGCATAGAAGTATGACAAGATGGGAGAAAGGAAATTATCCCTTCCAGGCCCTTTTTCTGCAGAGTCACAGAGGCAATTCAGAATATGTCTGAACAGTCTGAACCCAAGCTTTTATTTCAGACGCCTAAGAGAGCTTTCCATTGATGAGGGTGTCTTGTCTGTACACGTGTTCCTGACCGCCAGCACCTCAGAAAGGTTCTGCCTTTGGAGCCAGCAGAGACGACATCCCACACAGTACAAACGAGGTGCTTACACAATCCCCTGATGTGCTCACAGAAATTCACAGCAAAAGGCTTTCCCTGGCTGCCTTTCCCATGTCAGCAGTGCAGGCTGAGCCCACGGCTGGGCTCTGAACCGAGGAGTGCCCCTTGCAGCCCGCTGGGCACTGCCCATCCTGCAGCTGCTCCTCAGGCTGTCCCTTGTGTCCGGCCCCAGGATGCCAGAGCAGCTTCCAGGCATCTGCCAGACACAGGGATTCCTGCTCTTCCTCTGGAGAAATGGACTGCACAGCCTGAGAGGCAAAAATCTGTTTGCTGGGGTTTGTGTAGGATCGAGAAACACGAGAATCTGAGAATTACAGACAGGAACAAAGAACAAAGACATTAAGTTCCCAGTCCTGGTCTTTTTTCGTGCTATTACACCAGGAACAAAACCCACTGTGACAAATGGACAGTTGAAATAAGAAATGTCATTACACCAGGCTGCTCTATTACAAAAACATGTCTGGGCAGGTAAAACAAAGACATGTGGCTTCTTTATCTTTGGTGTAAAATACTCCAACTTTCACCTTCAAGGTAAAGTATTTCCTGGCTTGTAATTTGTAGTGGGGTTTTGATTTCTCAAGTCAGCTAGCTTTCTTCCTTCATTATAAACGTGAGTTTAAAAGCAGAGAGTAAAACCATCTAGGGCTAATTCATTCCTGGAGATTTTTTATCAGGAGCTGCAGTCTTCATTATCTGAATTTTCTATTAGTTGCTGGAAGGTGTGCATTTCTCATAGAAACTACCACATGAAAATGTGAATAACACATAATAGAAAACTGAGGAGAAAAAAAAGGCCTCTCACACCCCTTCAGATGGAGTTTCATAGCTGGAAAAAAGCAGTACCTGGTAACAAGCTTCCGGTCTGCTCAGCTGTGTCTGTAATATTGCCATAGATTTTGAGCTTGTTTTTTTCCTTGCTTCAATATTTTATCCTTCTGTCACCCACAAGCAGGTTCTTGAGTGACTTTTGGGGATGCCCAGGGGATACTGTTGGTTCAAGGCTCTCATCCCCCGTTGCACTGTGGCACAGAGACAGTCTGGTGT
Source organism: Pachycephala philippinensis (assembly GCA_013397055.1). Lineage (NCBI taxonomy): Eukaryota > Metazoa > Chordata > Aves > Passeriformes > Pachycephala > Pachycephala philippinensis. The sequence goes on along the minus strand of VWZT01008683.1, from coordinate 5,871 downwards.
GCCCAGAGCTGGGTGACACTCTGTGCTGAGCTCCACGAGAAATGGGAATGTGGGCATGGTGCAGCTCACCCAGCACCCCCAGCACACACGGGAGGGGGCTGAGAGCCCTGCCAGGCACACGGGGTGCCCACCCAGTGGGGTTTGAGGGGGTCACAGCACGTCTGGACAGTGCAGAGTCCTGCCCTGGCACCACAGGGCATGGCCAGCCCTGGGGTTTGAGGGGTCACAGCACGTCCTGCCCTGACCCCACAGGGCATGGCCAGCAGTGGGGTTTGAAGGGTCACAGCACGTCTGGACAAGGCAGGGTCCTGCCCTGGCACCACAGGGCATGGCCAGCAGTGGGGTTTGAGGGGGTCACAGCGCGGCCTGCCCTGACCCCACAGGGCATGGCCAGCACTGGGGTTTGAGGGGTCACAGCACGTCTGGACAGTGCAGAGTCCTGCCCTGACCCCACAAGGCATCCCCAGCCTGTGCTGCTGGCACTGGGCAAGGGGCAGGGTGATTAAATAATATCCATAATTATAAATAATGAGTGTAAATAACCCCTTGCATGCCCAAGATGCTACGAGCACTGCAGCACCCACGGCTGAGCACTGCAGGAAGGGGACCCAGCACCCAAACTGCAGAGCAGGGCAGGCTGAGCACCCACGGGCAGGGAGCCTTCTGTCATCAGTGTATGGTCATGAAAGCACAGCCTGGCATAAGGGAGTGAGGGGGACCTTTGGGAAGCTCTGGGAATTTGAGCAGTGTGGGGCTATGGAGAAGAAGGTGAAATTACAGTAGATGAGATTGTGCCCGTGGTCACATCGTGGTGGACGAATGGCTCCTCAGGAAGGAGATAGGTGTGTGGTTATGGGAGTCCTGAGGGTTTGTAATTGCAAATATTATGGCTATTTTTATTGCGTTAATATATGTATTAATATATAATTGATATATAATATATTAAGTAATTATATTAATATTGAGCTGGCAGGAGAGAGCTGGATGTAGAGATTAGTTCCTCCTCATCCTGCTATGTTATGCAAACCCATAGGAAATTTATTATCTCATTCACTTGATAATATATCGAATAATATCTCATACTCTCAGCTAATTATACCTGGGTCAGGTGTGTATAAATTAGCTGCTGTCATACATAGCAACCAGGTCTGAAGAGAAACAAATGTGTGATTTAAATCTGGTTTAGTCCTGGCTCTGCCTCCGCAGGCTGGCACAGCTGCAGCTTCACATTGCACCTGGAAGGGAGGGATGTTTCCTCTGTCCCCACAGGGAGCTGTGGGATTTAATGGATGTTTATAAGATATTTGGGAGCCACAAAGGCTGGGTACTGAAATGAGCATTGTGATCAATGCAAAGCTGATAGACAGTTAAAGAAAATGGAAGAAAAGGAATTGAAATCTCTGTGAGAAAACTCCAACCTGACCCAGAAAGACAGGATCCTCCAGACTTCACATGCTCTCGGGCAATTCCACTGAAAACATTGACTGCAAATGCCTCTGTGCTTTGTATTAATCCTCAAGGCAAGAGTAAGGTCACTGCTGCAGAAGAAGTGGTAGCATTTTCATTTTAAAACAAGCCCAGGGCTTATTGAATCTTGCTCTAATTAGGAGGTCTTTTTTTTGGTCTCAGTTCTCCTCTCTGCTGTGTGCTGCAAGGCTGGCTTGTTTCCTTGGCCTTGAAGAGGGGGGAAAGCTTTTGTGGGAGATTTTTAGACTTCACAGATCTTTTGCTTCTGGCTGGTGTTTGATGGCTGAGCACAGTTCACGGGGAGCAGGCAGCAGACACTGCTGTGGGGTTTGGGATGCTCCACATCCCTGAGGAGATGGAGATGTGTCCTGCTGCCCTCTGTGCTCCCTCGCACTGCTCATGCCACCAAACTCCAGGCGAGTCTGGGTGAGGAGGGTCCCTGGCTCCCTCTGATCACACTCTGATGGTTTGGAGGCAGCCACTGAAGGTTTATAATTCAGGGCAGTCTTTAGCTGAATTTTGGCTTTCAAGGCTTGAGATTTAAAAACAATGTGTTTGTTCCCTGTTTAAAACAGGAACCAAGGCCAAAGGGAAGCAACTTTCCCAGTTCCTGCAGGTTGTGGAGTGATCAGCTGCCACAGGGATCTGCTGTGGTAAGAGAGTCGTGGCTCTGGCTGGGGCACTGGGGGGTGTAAAACTGAGTTTCACTGCTGTGCTGGAAGCTCGGTTATGGAGAATTGTGCTTTCACCACGCAGGTGTCAGGCTGGAGTGAACTGGGGGGTTCTGGGACCCAGAGCTGTGTTCACAGGCATTTTGGGGCATTTCTTCTCAGGACTGGAGCTGGTGTGGGGGTGGGACGAGCAGGGCAGGAGCAGGGCAGGAGCAGGGCTGGGCTGGAGGGCTCCTGGGTTGTGAGTGCCCCGTGACTGATAAGCTGTGTGAATATCGCACCCGGCCAAGTGTGCAGGGAGGGGGCTCAGTTCTGTCTGGGCTGCTCCTTTCTCAGCCCAGAATGGACTTTACAAAGCAGGAAGAGGCTCCTTTTTGGGTGTCACACTGTCATCATCTTCTCTGGGTTTTTAATTTCCTCTACCCCTGTCCCATTAACACAGATAAGTGTGCTGGGAAGATAAAAATCAGCTTACAACTTTATGGACAATTGATTGGAAGAAAAAAACCCCAGAGTGCTGAGCGTAGCTGGCTCAAGCCTCCATATAACCTCTTAAAAATTATTTACTAGATACTCAATAGTTTGCCAGAATAGCCTGTTAAAATTGCAGAGGCAAGAGCCCCGGGGGAGATTTCCCTGCTCTGCTCCGTGCCAGCCCAGCTGTGGCTGCTGGTAGCATCAGGAGTAAACACAGCTCCAATCGACACACAGTTGCCTTCTGTTCGCAGCAAATTTAAGTCTGATATTTATAGGCATCTCTGATCTCTTTTGATCCATTCTATCCATTTGAAGAAGCTGTGCTTTGAAAAAAACCCACCGTATTCCTCTCTTCGGTGGCAGAATTAGAGAAAAATGCCAAGACACCAACTTTTGAAATGCTTCTGATGCCTTTAATGTTTATTTTAGCACCTAAAAATTATCTGAGGGCCTGATCCAGCAGCAGCAGGTCTCATTCCAGATGAGTTTATGGCTGAGATGTCTCTGTAGTGCCAGGCTCGGGGGTTATCTCACCCACTCCCACCTAGAACATGCAGTCCCTGCTGGAGCCTCTGCTTGGCGAGGTACCACAGGCAGTGGGGGGAAGGAGCACAGTGCTGGGTGCAAGGGAGATGTTCAGAGAAGAAAATAGCACTGTGGCCTCTCAGATACCTTGGCTAAAGCCTGGGAGACCACAGACTCTGAGCAAGGCTGAGTTTCTTGAGCCTGTGGTGCTCATCATGCCAAGGCACACAGCACCCGAGGCTCTCCATCCCCATCCAAAAGGTGCCCTCACACCAATTCTGTGCAGCCACACCACGTGCAACTCCTCTGCCTGTTTTTAAAAGAAAGCATGGTCTTGTAGGCAAAGGTGTTCATCAAGGATTTGTGCTGAGAACAAACCAGGGCTTGCTCAGGGTGTGGTGTGGGGGCAGCCAGACCATTCAGCTGGTGCTGGATGATCCAAACCTTCTCAGCTCCCGAACCTTTCCCATGCTGCGCTCATATTTACACACCCAGAGTGTCATTTTGTGCTCGGAGCTGAGGCTGAACAAGGCACAGCACAGCTGATGCTGCCTGCTTTGTGCACACAACAAACCATCAGCAGAGGCTGGGTTGCTCGTGTCCTCTCCTCTGTGCAGCTCCACAGTCCTGCCCAAGCAGTCACTAATAAGCACCATGGGCAGCACAGAGCCTGAAGAGCCCACAGCATCCCCTGATATTGCTAGTGCAGCACGAAAAGCCCTAATGAAATCATTGCTGTGTTGATGCAATCAGACCATGGCACTCTCACTGCCTGCAGAGCTCCAGCAGTTAAGAGCAATCAGTGAAGTGTTAATCTCGTGCAGCACAAGAGCACGCTTGTGTTCTGAGCTGAAGAGCGAGTGATGACAGAAGCCATACAAACAGCACCCATAAAGGCAGCAGTAATAACCTGGTGCCGTTTTTTCAAGATTGTGGTATCCTCTATAGTCTAGCTTCTTCACTCAAATGAAATTCTACCACATGAAATCCATTGGAAAGCTTATGTCAACCCTGAAGTCACTTAATTGTTATGCCTCATTAATTTGGTGTGTTTATTTAAATTGGCTGGTGTGTTCCTCAAACACGTAATCTAGCATTTAAAAAAAAATCTGATTGCTTCACGGAGCTTTGAATGGCTCTAAGTGAAAACTGCTCTGTTGCTCATTTGTCTTTCTCATTGGAATGCAGTGGATACCTCACAAATGAACAGGACTGGAAAGGTGTTTAATTTATGAACCAAGATGTAGTTCTAAATAATGCCTAATTAAATTCATTCCTGACCTGGCATGTGATGCCTAGCTTAGCCTGGGCATTGCAAGCCATTAGTAAACACTTTAATTGTAATAATTGCCACTGGCAGTAATTATTTTCAGGAAGGCAGCTAATTTCAATCAGCAGAGGGAATCTGAAAGGTGAGGAGCACGCGTCCCGTCCTTTTGAAGTACCAATAAAAGCAGCTGCACACCAGAGTGACAAATCCTGGGCATTGCTGTAGGAGCGAGGGGGAGGCTGGGAGAAGCTGAGCCCAGCTCCTGCAGCAGCAGCCCCAAAGGCAGGAGGAGAGGGAGGATGGAAGGTGCTGCCAGCCCCGAGGCTGCAGGAGAGGCTGCTGTGGGAAGGGGTGGGTGGGAGGCACTGACAGGGGATGCACACACAATAAATACCCTCGCTGGTGCTGCCGTGGCTGGGGTGCAGGGGCTGGGGTGCAGGGGCTGCCCGGGCTGTCTGGTTCATCATCCAGGCTGGCAGCCAGCACCCTGCCATGCTGCCGAGGAGGCTCTGCCAAACTCTGAGGGAGCTCTTTAGGCTGGCCTAAACCACCTCCATGTTTGATTTCTGCAAGATGGAAAAAACTGGACCCCTGTCCAAAAACTGAGAATTGAGCATAGGATTGTTGTCAGATGCTGCAATTAGACACAGAGCTGTAGACAAGGAATAAAGCACACCATTATTTCTTTGTTAAATTAACTTTTCCACCAAAACCCTGTGATGCTCACTGGGAAGATGTCACTTGTAATTTTTTTCCCAGTGCACTCAGCGTGGTTCCGTCTTACAGGCACTTTAGCACTGAATTAATTACTACATTAATGGATGTCTATAGTCCATTAGTAAATTAAGACCTGATGCTAATTCTCTGGGGGGGAAAGAGAGGGGTGTCTATTTAGTACCAAATCATTCAGTTTGTTGCCAATGGACTCTAAATGTTCAAAGGCAGGAAGAGAAGTACATCAAAGCCACTTTAATTTGAAAAGCATTGGGGAAGCTGATCTCCAGGCCTGTCCGTGTTACAGACTGTACAGCAGCAGATAAATTAGCTTTGAATTTATAATCAACCCCATCACTAGGGAGTGGGCAGGGTGAACCTCCACCACCGGGCATTTTCTTGAAATAGCACCTGACCATGCAGGTTTTGGAAGGGTGCAGGCAGCCTGAAATTTTGAGGAGATATCAATTTAAATGAGTGAGTTTGCTCCTGCCCGCTCTCCAAATCTGACAGACTTGATCAATCATCCTTGAACTCCAAAATAAATTTAGGAGAAGCCAGAGACACAAGGGCAAAGAAAACAAGGACAGGAGTAAACACAACATTGTTATAATTGGCAGAAGTCTGCTTTGGACCCTGCCCAGAGGTCCCTGAATCCTGAGTTTGCCTGAACGTGTCGGGAGTGCTGCTGCTGCTGTGGTGGGGTTTGGGGTCACCCCAGGAACGTGCCCAGGTTTGTGTGGCCGT
>VWZT01008681.1:205979-221891 GCA_013397055.1 Pachycephala philippinensis | reverse complement strand
TACCTTGGTCAGACCCAATACATACTGTTATTGAGTTCTGTTACAACACTAATGTTTTTCTTCTTACACAATCTGGTATCTTCAGACGGTGTATAACCCAGAAGGTCAAAAAGTCCCCTCAGCTTAAGGAGAAGATGGAGCACATAACCCTTTGCTGCTATCTCTTGGAAAGTGAAAATTAAGCAAATATAAAACTGCTGGAACTTCCTAAATGAGGCCACGCAAGTGTGTTCTCACTGAACCTTTACCCTAGATAAGTGATGCAATTTGTTTTGCTACTTTTACATCCATTGATAACAATGTCATACATTGTCATACCATGAAAGCACGTCCAGCTGTCCTAGAAAATGTATTTTCCTCACCCCTCCTCACTCTTAATATTGGGTGCTGCTGTCTTCTGTAGCATTGCAATAGTGTTTGGAAGCACGGCTTGAAGCTTGGTCCTCATATGGAGTTATAAAATGCAAACCTTCCTTTGCAGTCTCAATAGCTGGAGAGTAGAGGTACTTGGGAAAATAGTTTTGCTTCTGCTCAAAAACTAAAGAGAAGAAAATAAAGGATCCTGATGGAAACTTTAAAATCCCATGAAACTAGTGTTTTGCTGAAAATAAGAAAATGAAATCCTCATCAAGAATTGGGTTTATGAGTCTCAAACAGACTAAAAATGCCTTTTAAAATTAATGATAAAATTTCAATTGCAACTGAATCTCCCTGTCAGAAAATTGAGTGGCATCCTCTAAAGCCCAGGGCAGGTCACCACCTGAACGAGAAACAAAGAATAAGTTCTCTGAGACCAGACTTACATGCTAGACTGTGCAACCCTCACTCGCTCTGGTGTTCCCCTGACTGAAATCTACCTAGACAATGTCAATGGTACCATTTATGATAAAAAATGTCAGTCCAGCTTCTTGCAGATCCCTAATAAAAATACTGCGAACACTGGAATTCCATTTTATTTTGCCTCCTGGATCAATCCATGCATTCATTATGCAACTTCCATGTTGCAGGTGACAAAATGATGGACAAATTCAAAATTGTCTAAATGTTTCATGTTGATTTTGTGACACTGTGGAGGTAAATGACACAGATGAGCTTCCTATTATGATAAGACTAGCTGAGCTTGGCAAAAAAGTGATGCCTAACCACATGTACCTAGCGAAATGGCTCTGTGATCTAATAGTGTTTCCCCCCCCCCAGACACAGGCACATATAAATCTAAATATATCTGCTGTGGCTCTGACATTTCATTTCATCACACTGCTATGTTGTGCCATGTAATACACTGCAACAGAAAGATGTACTGGAGTGACAAGCTGCCAGCTCTAATAAAAATGTGTAGAAATAGATGTGCTTTCAGCTGAGGAGGCAAACTCTGAATTCATCCAGAGGTGTGCAAGCAGAAGGCAGTGCTGCAAATAAATTGCAGACAAGCCCGCTTCATCCTCCCTCTTCTGAGCTGGTTTTCTTTCACTTCACCCCAAATCAGTCACTTTGCTCATGGTTGCCACAACACCATGTGGTCAGATTGCCATTGGTTTCAATGTGTCCCTAGCTAAGGACAGCTTCTCTCTCCTGCTGGTTCTAACAAGCTAAAAACTTCCCCTCATTGGAAATGGGCCTGCTTTTATCTTAGGTTGTATTAGTTCAGCAAAGACACTCAGGAAAGGCTGGCAGAAAATGGATGCAGCAGGGAGATAAATACACTACATGAGGTAAAAAGAAAATACAAGGCATGGGGAATAGAAAAGCAGTACAGTTATACAGAAGCAAATGGTAACTGGACTGAGATGGTCAAACTTGAGTATGTAAAGAAAATTTGCTGGTTCTTTACCTTTTCATGTAGTCCCAAAAGATATATATACATTAAGGAAGACAAGGAGAGTCAAAGCTTCTTTTCAATCAAGCAGCAAGCCTACAGCATCCATAGCTTCTGTGAGAGCTTGCAATATATTTTAGAGGACTTAATTAGAAATAATCTTGTATCCCCCACTGCGAAAGACATTGGTAGTAAACTGAGTCATATTATGTTAAAAGTTTTGAGATATGACTGCCCTTTCCAGAATCCCTTTTTGATAGATATTTTTGTTTAATGGAACTCAGCTGGGTGAATGATGCATAATATGGCATTTTTAGTATTCTCTCCTTTGGTAAATGGCCTGTGGTTGTGCTGAATGTTGTTCTTGTTCAAAATTTAAAAATATCAGTGAACTTTTCCCAAGCGATGGCTCAGGAGCCGCTGAACTCAAGTACTCAGATCTTAACCTTCTTTGCCTGCATAATCATCACCTGGGTTCTTTCCAAATGCAGCAGTCAGATTTAGAGCTGAACACTTGGTATTCTGCAAATAGCCCCAGACATCTTTGATTTGAGAATGGTGACAGCTCATGAAAAGTTTACAAAAGATTACTGAATATACCACCTAAGGAGCTGTCCAACAGCTATCCTATCGCTTTACTGAATGTCTAATCACAGAAGTTTCTCCACATGGGTCTGAAAAATGTTGCTGGCCAGTCAACCAGGCAAGTAAATTTTTTAGGGTGTCTTTCCAAAAATTAATTATCTCTGCATAAACTGATTTTTCACACATAGCAACTTCGAGAAATTCAAGCTTTTTAATTTACCCCTCAGGCAACATCTACTGAAATAATACTAAGAATACCCTTGTTTTCCAAGTGAAACATCTGTACTCTGTAACCATAATATATATGGAGGCTGAACTGCTTGGGACTTTATAGCTTGAAGGGACTGCTGGAAAATCCAGAAATTCTGGAACACAAAAGGTTGAAATTGCACTGAATTAGCTGCATTTTGGTGACTACAGTTCACTGCAAACTGGAGATGGAGACCTGTCCCCTTTAGGCCTTTCCAGAAGATATAAATTATCTTCTATTCCAGAAGATATAAATTATCTTCTATTTTTTCCTTTTGTATGATTAAGTTATGATGTCCTGTACACAGTATTTTGCAGGACCTAGCAGGAGGAAAGCCAAATAGAAACATTTATTTTTAAGCTTGAGAGACAGGGTTTTCAAAAAAACCCTGTTCTTTTTTTTAATGGAATTTCAGTATCTAATTCCCCCAGGTGTTTTTCATTGTCCCACCCAAATACATCTGGTATTTATGATAAATGAAATCACAAAACCCACTAATCTTTCAGTTATAAAAGGTGGTGTTCTTCGCACCAGAGATTTTATTTAAAGATTTGCCAGTGTTACTATTCTTGTCTCTTTTTTTCTCCTTTGAGCTTTCTGGCCCTTATTATACTCTACCTGGAGGTCCCCTTTCCTCCAAAGCATAAAAGCCAAATCCTCAAGTGATTATCGAAGCACCTGATATCCACACAAATAACAAGTTAAAGCCAAGTTGTTACACTCATAGGAAAGTGAGCAAGAGCATTTGAAGTAGGAAAAATATATAAAGACACAACAGAATTTTCTCTGACATGGTGAAATGCAATATTAATTTCAATTCTCAAACCTCTTTGTTTTAATGATTATATGGTCCTTTGAGGATAGCTCACTTGAAAATCCTATACAGAATTAGCATGCTGTCCCTTGTTTAGCTTGTTAAAATGCTGATGTTTGCATTTTAAAGTATTCCTGATTTGTATATAGAGTACAGCCTGCTTGTTGCTATAGAATTATTGATACTAAAAATAAACAAGAAATTACAGAGCAGAAAAGACATGTTAGAGACAGAAATTAATGAAAAATCAGAGTTGCCTTTCCAACCCTGTTTAGAATACTTGAAATAAAAACTTGTGCCCACTGACCTTCCTGTCTCCTGCAGCTTAGAAGACAGTGAGGTATGATTAACCAGAGATTCCAACAGAAATTTGGGCTTTATTGTACAAACTCAGTGCTAGAGTAAAGACAGAAAACAGAACTCCTGAAAAATTTTGTCAGAGAGGTGTACTTTGCAGCTGTATTCTACTGCTTCAGAAATGGAGAGTATTCACGTGGCCTTATGTCAAGGAATTACCTCAGCTGGGCAGTTGTGTTAGGTGGCCTCTCTGGTAAATGAAGGGAGATGTGTTTCCTGAAATGCAATTCCAATTGACCCAAACCAAACAATTGTCTCACTCCTACCACTTCCTGAGGTGACTCTGTCTCTGCAGCAACTGGAGAGGCTTTCTGAGGGAAAGCAGTCAGATGAACCTGGGCACTGTCATTATCCTCCAGTACATAATGGAGGTAAAATAAGTTCTGATGTTTTTGCCTTGTAACAGCCTGATATTGCAAGCTTAATGTTGTTTAAGAACATCTTTTTGGTGTTTGTTCAATCGTTTGATGCAATACTAAATAAAAAGGGCAGTAACTATGTAAGACTTTTTGCGTTCTAAATAGGCATTACAACCAGAGAGAGCACATATTAAATTAAGATTATAGTAATCTTTAGCTTTCAGGAGGAAGTGAAATCCTGCCCAGGGAATCCTTAGTGGATGCCATTACAAAAGGCATAATGTGAGCATCAGTGTAACTTCTAATTTCCTGCTGAATGTTTGCTAGAACTCTGACAACATATCTTTCATGTTTCCTTGCCTATTTGTTCTGCTCCTTCTTTTTAATAATATCTCAGGAACTTGAAAATGAAATATGTTTTATTATTGAAATCGATTTCACCTCAGCTTTTTTTAAACACACATTTTCTTGCCATTGCAGTATTTCTTCAAGAGAGCCAAGCATCTGGCTACAATTTGGCTAGGGATTTTAAGGGGGAAAGGGAAGTTATGAAAAACATGTTTGAATAAATATAAGGAAATACAGCATAAGCATTTCAATGCCTAGGTCAGCTTTAAGATGTAAAATAAGAAGGGGTTACTCTGACAAGGTTGCAGAGTGGAACCCTAATCCTGTGACAGGTTTTATCAAAGATGAACTTAGTTCTGCAGCTAAGACGGTTTTGAGAAAAAGTAACGAAGTAAATATCTGCACACAAAATTCATCTTTCTTGTCAGCTCCGTTCAGGTAGTGAAAGGTCACAATTAGGTCAGCCCAAAGCCTTCTCTTCTCCAGGCTGAACAAGCCCAATTCTCTCAGCCTTTTCTCATAGGAGAGGTGCTCCAGCCCTCTGATAACCTTGGTGGCCTCCTCTGGACTCACTCCATCAGGTCCATGTCCTTCCTGTGCTGGGGCCCCAGAGCTGATGCAGCACTGCAGGTGGGGTCTCACCAGAGCAGAGGGACAGAATCCCCTCCCTGGCCCTGCTGCCCACGCTGCTCTGGATGCAGCCCAGGACACGTTTGGCTTTCTGGGCTGTGAGTGCACATTGATGACTCATGTCCAGCCTCTGATTTCTAAAGCTGAGTCTGGCATACTGAATCTGTGCCTTGTTGTTAAGAGAAAATGAGGGGATGCATCACCTGACTAAGTTCATGCAACATTGTCATTTATAAACGCTTCACAGTTCACTGGAGATGAAAGGACATTAAGGTAGTGATAGATGCCCTGGAACTTGATATTTAGCAATTACTAATCATTTGAATGTGCTTATTCCTGGGCCTTACAGCCTGATTTTTTGCTTTATGCTCCAGACAGACAGGACATACCTCTGACTCAGAACTCCCCAGATATTTCCTTTATTTGTTTGGGAAAAGATACCACCTCATCTGAGCAGCTGCTGTGAGACAAGACATTCAATTTAACTAATGAGGTGGGGTACTCTGAGAGTTTATCCTGGTATTCCAGTTGAAGATGCCTGTATATTTTGTTGGGAAAAACCCTCCTAAAATACTAGTCCCATACAAAAATCCTTTCCCATGAGAGAGAATATTTTGCAAGGCCTTCCTCTGTAGTAGTGGCCAGATTAGGGGTGAGCTGAAGGAGCTGTTCTGGTTGTCAGGTGGTTTTTTGCATTACACCTGGAATTAGTTTTCTTCACTGTGACCCCTGGGCATTATCCAGATGATGAGTAGAAAGCCTGTCATTAGCATCAATGAGCTAGGGAGGGAAAGGGAATCACTCCAACAATCACCAAGGGACTGCAGATTTGCAAGATATATAGGAGATTCATCCAACAGCTCATACAACATCTGGGGCAGTAATAGAGCACAGATTAAGATCTCCTCACTCCCAGCCAATAGGTCTGGGCCTGTTGCATGCTGCTGTGCATCTTCCCACCATTAAAAAGTTCCCCCTTGGTTTGCTTCTCTCCATCATGGCACACTGAGTAATTTCTTTACTACAAAGGTTTTGCAGAGTAATGATAATTTACCAGTCTTGCTCAGGCAAAAAGATTGTTTTGAGATACAAGCTTCTAAGCACTTCATAAATACACATTCCTCAAAGCCATTTCCTTCCATATACCTCTTTCCTAGGACAGCAAAGCAGGGAGTTGTGTGCTAACAGGGTTGGGAATATAGAAAACATATCCTGTGAGTTGTAACCATTGTGTGTGCTGCTGTGATGTAATTAAATATCCCAGATCCCCAGGGCTTTGGTACTCAAGTGTGTGAATAAAACATAACTCTTAGCAAAGTAATGCCTTTGTGAAATGGAGAGAGTATAAAGATAAATTGTGGTCCCAGGCCAATTACTTCATTCATATTATTTCACTCAATTGTGAAGCCCATTGCGTATTCCAAATTAATTGAATATTTGCATCCTTAATTAGAGTCACTATTAGGGAGATTAAATGGCTCTGTTTTTCACAAAGGACAATAGCATTGTAAACCTGCCTTTGAAACTACCTCTTTTTCTTGACCTTGGGGAAAAAGACAAACACATATTCCATTCACATGCTGCAGCTGACCCACAGCCCGTGCAGGAGACAGGATGCTGTGGTAAATGTATTGGGGCCATCAAGGGAAGGGGGAAGTTCAGAAATACAGAGACAAGCTCAGTGAGCAGTGGATCTTCTTCTGCTTCACTTTCTTGTTGGGTGGCCAAATGAAAAAAAAAAAGCAGCAAACTGTACTTTACAGTTTAAATTTGTGTGTGTGTGGATAGTCTCTTGCAAATGAGAGACTCTCTTCCTTTCCTGACCTAGTCATGCATCTTAAGAGGTTTTTGCATTTTGGATGTGTCTCAAGCAAAAAGGTGATTTCTCCCTACCACACCACCTTAAAGTCCAGAATTTAGATATCACATGATTTCTTGCAAATTATATTTATTTTTATTCAGGGTTTTTTTATATAAAGCATAATTTTAATTTTGTTTGGAAAAAAATATTTTAAAGCTTAGTCTAAATGCACCCTCAAGGCAAAAATCTCTGAAAGAAATGATAAAGAATTTTTTTTTTAATGTGAAGACAAATAAGTTATTTGCTAACATTTTATTTTGTAGAGTCTGTGGATGCTGGAAAGTCAAGAGGTGGAGAATATAAGTGCTTTTTTTGTTCTGGATGTTCATTAGAGGAGGAATAAATTGATGGGAATGATATGGAATTACCCTTTGGAATGTTTATCCATACTTCATTTTGATGGTTTTTTTAACTGCGGCTTCATTTACAAAACAGAACCACTGCAATCCAGCATGAAGTGATGATTACTAAAATCAGGCTAGTTCTGCCATAACTTCACTGTGAACACTGGGACCTAATAGAAACTCCTAGAGAAACTTACCCTGAAATAAGGTTTCTCTGCTGGGAAATATGTTCATCTTTTTCATGGAACACACTGTATCTTACATCCATCTTCAACAAACGACATCAGCTTAGGAAGAGTGGGCAAGGGAAAATAGGCCAACACACTGGTGCTCACAAGCACATGGTATCTTACGGAAATGCTTTACTTTTCTGTGGCTTAGCTGCAAAACTGTGGCAGAAAATGAAACACAGGACGTTTCTCCTGAGCCCCGAGAAACACTTTTTCACTGAGAGGATGACCAAGAACTGGCATAGATTGACCAGAGAGGCTGTGAAATCTCCATCCTCCATGATATTCAAAAGCTGTCTGGACACAGTCCTGGCCAACTGGTCCTACTTGAGCAGGGATGTTGGACCAGATGTTCCTTTCAGCCTCAATCATTTTGTGATAATATGGTTACAATTTTTGCTTCCCTGTATATTTCACCCTTTGTCAATTCCTTCTCTTAAAGCAGTAGCAACCCAACACTATTAGATGAGGACTGAGATAGCAAAATAAGTGAGTTTCTGGCTGCTTATAATCACAGATGTCACAAGGCCAGTGGCACACGTTATATGTTAGGGATGTCAGCCTATTTAAATTTGTACTGTACCCATTTGTACTGTGATTCACACATGGGAAAAGATCTAATGTATTTGTAGCCAGTTATGGATTTTGGAAGGCTAGTTTCAGTCAGGCCTGGGACACAGGTTATATTCACCTGCCCCAAAAATATATTTTTCAAATATTGTAGAAGAAAAAAAAAATGCTTAAAACAGCTTTCTTTCCCTTGACAATTCTAGCAGAGCATGAAAAAACCCCATTTTCCTACCTATATGAAATACAAAGGAGGAATCAGATCATCAGAGTGACACATTTCAACAAATATATTTAAATTTAGTTTAAAAATAACTTTGAGCACTTCTTCCAAAGGCAATTAGGCTTCCTTGTTTTTCAAAGTACTAAGTGTAGAAAAAGAAGCACAGCCATTTATTGCGGTGGAAACACCTCCTGCTTCCCCACACACACCCCTTCCCCACCTGCTTTAGCTGCAATTAAATGTCAGGGATGGGGACATGTAGTGATTTGCTAGGATAAAGAGAAAAAGCAGAGGTTCCCTTCTGGATAAAAAGCTGTTCTCCTAAAGTACTCCTCTTGGACTCTAGGTGATGATTTGTTTCAAAAGCTTCAAAGCTCAGAGTCTAAAATTATCCATATCTAAAGCAGAAGTCTTTTGGAGGGAGTTTTGATGTACAGATTCATAAGCATCTGCTTGCAAGGGCAAAACTTGGATAGCAGTTGTTATCTTTATACCTCTTGAAAATTAGGGAAAACCGAACTAAATTTTCCTCCTCTTCTTCCTAAAGACAAGAAATTATCTTTCTCCTGATCATATACTTAAAACACATGAAGTAGATGTGTTTAACTAACAAAAACACTGATAAAGTTTTGTTTATCAGTTTTAAGTTTTGGAGGGTTTTTTGTTACCATAAAGGGAGTATCTTTCTTCCACTTATAAATGCTGAAGAACAGAAAAGGGAGTTTTAGTTTACAGGTTTGCTTTTCCAAATTTTAATATAAAGAAAGATAATATTGTCCCACTAAGGCTTAAAATGATTGTCTTCTGCAACTGGTACTTTTTAATGGATCCTGAAAGAGCAGAATCATTTGTTTTAAAAAAGCTTTGGTTTTGTACAAGTTGTAAGCTGAAGCAAGGCACTATATTTCATTTACAGTTTTAGTTTTAAATATTGAATAACTGTATGTGTACAAGGATTATTAATAGAAAGGATGATTAAGAAATATATTGCAAGCTTAAAGGGAAACTGCTACAATGTTTGTAATGTGCTGAGGCCCATTGATTTTCTATAAAAGAAATGTAGACAAGGAAAATTAATACAAGTTGCAAATAAGAAACAAAAATACTTTTGAAATATCTAAGCAGATCCAGAGAGTTCTTTGTAAAATGCTTGATGTGCAGCTGTTCTCACTGTCGTGGGTAGATACGTAGATGTGGAAATCACTTTTTTTTTGTTTTTTTTTTTTTTTTTAGTATTTGTGGATAAACTTACACCCAGAAAAGCAGGTGAAGGTAACAGCCTTTCTCTGGTTCACTTATGTACAATACCATTCCTTGATATTCCTGATTCTTTTGCCTCTGGACCAGGATTTGCCATAGCCTAGTGTACTCCATCTCTTTGTATGTCAACCACCATGCCTCTGTCACACGAGTCACCCCAGAGGATGGCTGTGCCTCTGAGCTTGTAACCTCTCATGAATAAGGTGTGGTTTCCACAGTCTTTGCACATGTCCAGGGGTCACCTGACTCAATTCCATCTTTAAGACAAGAAATTCAGCCCTTTGCAGTCTCAGCTTAGGTTTAATGAGTTAAACCATGGAAAGAAAGTGGCCATGTTTTTCCATAACTCCTCTATTAACAGATCATGCATTAGCTAAGTCAGATGCTCACTTACTCCTCTTTCTCCTTTTCTTTTACCCAGAAGAGCTCAGCATTCTTATCTGTGAGCAAGAAAGTGTTTGAATTTTCTTATATCCATGTGATGCACCCAGAAAATGTGCACAAAAACACTTGATGTGCTTCTGTTTGGCAGAAACCTATCTTACAGCTTTGTCTGTCGTACACAAATTGCTATCTGGAAATTAGAATTCAGCTAGCACTAGGAAATGAAACGTTCTCACTAGAGGAAAAGGCCCCTAAAGGTGGAAAAGCTGATCTGATAGGGGAGTGATAGCATGACAGTAAACAGCAGGATTGGAATAGCTAGATATCCCTGACTTGGTCAGAACTGGCTTTCTATGTTCCGAACAGAAATTGAGGTTATAGCACTAAGCCTAATACTAATCCTATTTAATACAACAGCCACTGGATTTGTTTGGAACAGAATTTTATTCTGATTCTCTTCACAGCAGGAAATTAGACCAAGAGGGCTCTTTATGCAAGCTGTCTGACTTTTTCATGGCTACACGCATTTGTTGTTATCTTTGTTTTAGAGAGCAGCATTTCATCCTAAATAATAGACTGTGGTTATGAATTATGTACTCTATTGTCTAAGCTTCTGCTACTCACTTCCTTGATAACACAGACTCTCATTATTTTCCCTTTCCCTGAATTCCAGAAGGTAAAAACACTTCAAAAAAATCTCAGATAAATTCCTACTTGTCTGCCCCAAAAAGCAAACTGTCCAGACTGATGAGAATTATTAAAAATAAAGTCGTTGGTGAATATGAATGAGAATTGCATTATTCATTATATTTGAATGGCATTATTTAATAATTATACAACAAATTAGAAATTTGTTCAATGTAAATTTGCCCAGAGCAATGTTTCACAAATTTCTGGCAAATACAGTTACTGTTAAATTTCTGTTACTATGACAATGTAAAAGAGCTTTCTGCTCCTGTGGTTTTTTCCTAGGTTTCTGGTGTTTTTGACTTGATTAAAAAATAAAAGGCATATTCCATTGCAGTGAAAACATTGTGAAGGACCAGTGATGTGGCTACAGAAAGCATGACACAGACCAACATCTTGAATATAGACAGTTGTTGCTTGCATTTTTTGTCCCAGTAGACCATGGGCCTTTCTTTCTCCTTTTGTCATTTTTTAAAAAGAATTCTTCTTTCTCATTATTTAAGCTTTATATTGTTATTTGAAATATGAGCAAATTTTTATGCCAGTTTTGAAGAGAATAACAATTTTGCAGACAGTGATTTCTGAATTCTCAGCTTCAGATGCTGTAAAGGAGGTTGCTCTTTCCCAGTACTTGTGTCCTACAGCTCTAAATACAAGACACTTTTGAATACATCAAGATACTTGTATTTGTTCTTGTTGTTGTTGTATAACTTTTTGGCATTCAGTTTGCCACCCTCCATAGCACACCATTCTCAAACGGAAATTACACACAAATATCTATTTCCATTCAAGATGAAGACAGAGAATGTTACATGTCATCTGTGTTACAGGATTGCACATATGCTCAGATTTTTGTGATTTTTGTTAGTGATGTACTTTAAAAACCAGGATGCTTAGTTTTCTGAGTATTGTTTCTAGCTAGAGAAGCAAGCTGATGTTCTCCCTGCTCTGTAAGTTTTTCAAGTCTGTCAACTTGTGTGCCAGATTTTAGCATAGGTAGTATCTAATTCATGGATCCAAGAGAAGCCTTCCCATGTGCATTTCTCTTCATAGTTTGTATGAGACTAGAGGAACAATTGTTTCACAAAAGGTAGAGGAAGATTAACAGTTTTTAAATAATAATAATAATATACCTGAGTATGTAAACATCTGTTGGAATTTCTCCTGTTTCATTAGCAGCTGAAGGAGCTATGATCGCATTGTTGTGGGACAGCCACTCTGAAAACACTTGTTGGGCAGAGACTGTCAGTTCACAGAAACAATCAAAGTGCTTAAAACTTTCTAGTTCCTAAAACTGATGTGCTTATAGAAGATGGACAACTAATTGTGAGACACGAAATGAACTGTTTTGCGCTGGTGAATTCATTATTAAATAGCCATCAGCTTTTAGCTTTAGAATGATGAAGCACTTGGTGAAATCTCCTGATGTTACAACGTGTTTTTTGCCTATCCATTAAAACCGTGTGGTGGCCATGTCTTCAGCTAAGTTTCCCCATTTTGAAATGCCTTTTCTTTGGCAGCAGAACAAAAGCTTTTCATGTAAGTATTCTGTTAACTGAAAAGTCTATCAAGTAATGTATTTAGTGTTGAAAATTCAATATATTTAATTTCATTTTTTAGGCTTTTCTTTATGTTGTTTTATAAATATAAAGAAAATACTGAAATCAGTTATTTCAAAATAGAAGAGTAGAAATTTTTGTTCCACAAAGATCAAAATAAATTGTTGTTATCTATCCAAACAGTTTTTTCAATTTTAATTTCAGGAAACAATTTCAGAAAACACTTTTACTTTTGATGAACTGTCTTTTTTTTTTTAATAAAGTATATTGCAGGAAGAAAAATCTGACTAAATATATGTATCAGTAGGAAGAAATACAATTTTCACTGTTTTCAACATAAGGACTGACACAAATGCTTAAAGGTTAGAAGAATTAATACTAAAGTCAAAGAAGGGAAATGTGTGGAAGGACCATTATATATCTCAGCAATCAAGTGTATGCAGAGAGGTGCAGTCACGAGGGAGGAGAGGGAGACCTTCCTACAATGACCATCTGTAGGAGCACCATAAATTTTAGCTTTTGTTTCAGGAAAACAAAACCCATCAGACACATACAAAACAGTAACAACAAACCCTCCCGTGTGCTTTTCTCTTTATAGTAATAATTTTGATAACACAGTCCCGATACAAGCTGACTAATGGTTGCAGAAACTTAACTTTACAGCTCAGAAGTGAGACAGACTTTGCAGCCTGGTGTGTTTTCAGACTGCCCAGAACTAAGCATTTCTCTCAACATTACCAGAAGTTTTGCACCCTGTGTGGTAGAAACCACCTATTTTTGTTGCACATAATCCCATTTAGTTGCTGATATAGCAGCTGAAGGCTCAAAACATCCAATGCAACTGGACAAGAACTCCTCAATCCATTGAAAACAACTGGACTACTATTTTAGAGTGCAAACACTGCTTTATGCCAAAACACTTTCACGAGCAACAGCTACACCAGATCTTGATAAATTTCATAGTCTACATTCTTGCAAATAGGAGCACTGATCTTTTTCAGTTCACTGCCATTGTGTGTGAATAAGGTCTTGTGTGGGAGAGCAGTGGTTCCCTCACTATTCCTCTCATACACAAGGCATCAACAGTGTTGATTCATTAGCTGGGCAGCTCAGTAACCAAAGCCTAGGGATCTGTGGAGATATTAGCCTAGAGAGGCAACAGCCAGCCTCCTGGGTTTCAGGTATCTATGGAAGTAAGAAGGTTGTGAGGTTATTTTGCATCATTCTCAAACATCATTAACTTCACTAGATTCTCCCAGATTTTTCTTCCAGGTCATTAATAAGACTTCAGTAGGTTTGGTGTATAACACTTTTCCTCTGTTTTCAAATCCAACAATTAATTTGTATTTTCTTTATAGATACTGTTAAGGAACCTACATATCTTTTTGCAATGTGCTCATGATAGGGGAAGCCTTTGCTTGTCAGTCTATAAATACTTATTGTGCTCATTTGCTTACTGATGCGTACTTTGTCTGGTTTTCCAGGGAATGTTTTTGGATTAGAAATTCCCATTCTGCCTTTTCCTACAACCTCACAGAAGAACTTCTACTGATGCTCTGCATGTCTTAGATTTCCAGACTATACACCAGGCCTGGACTTAGGTAAGACACCACTGAGATGTTAAGACTCTGTGATATATCTGCAGTGCTACAGGAGTCATCACATCACAGCACCAACCTGGCAGCCTGCCTTTGTCATCTTCACAGGGAAATGGGAAACGGGATGAGCTCCTGGCTGCTCCTGGTCTCAGTGGCTTGGCAGATATCTGCCCTTGGCTGGAGACAGGCAGTAAGAACATGCTAAAAACCAGCCTTGCTCATGTTTCCAATGTGGCCAGTGCTGAGGTCCAGTTGCCAAAAGTTGTCTGGCTACTTTTTTCTCCTCTCTCCTGCCTCTCTATGGTGTTGCTGGCTTGGAATAAACAATTTCAAGCTGTTTGCTTGAAATAGTACTTGGTGAATACTGCATGCTGCTGATATGCTGGTTGCCAGCTTTTTGGCTGAGGCATTCGTGAAAATATTTGGGCTGGTACAAGAACCTGAAACAATGTGCTGGGGAAAAAAAAAAAAAGAAGGCAAAAAACCTACAAAAAACCCCATAATACCAAAAAACCCAAACCTGAACGCTCATTATATCTACTGACCACCTAGAGTTAAATTGAGCCTTCTTGTACTGGCATGAAATTTAAGAAGTCCAAGTGCTGGGTTCTGCACCCAGGGCTAAGTGAGGTTGGGCACAAGCATAAATGAGGAGAGCAGTCAGTGGCTGGAAGGCAGCCCTGTGGAAAGGGATTTAGTAGTGGTGGTTGGCAGCAGCTCAGTGTGAACCAAAAGTGGGTACACCAGCAGACAAAAGGGAAAACCCCATCCTGGGTGCTTCAAACACAGCACAAACAACCCAAGGAAAGAGTGACTATCCCACTACACTCAATGTTGAGACAGCCTCACCCTGCGTGCATTTCTGGGCCCCACATATTAAGAAGGATGTGAAGGTCCTTGAATGCATCCAGAGGACAGCAAAGGTGGTGAGAGGGCTGGAAGGCAGAGCAATAAAGAGAGAAATATCAAGTGTTTCACCAGTCTTTCTCTTTGCCTTCTGCCTTTACACACACTTATTTATGTACAGACTCATATTTTTAATGAATTTATGAGCTAAATAATATTAAAAAATTGTGTATGGACTATTTATAATAGTAAAACCAAGACACAAAAAGTTGGTTAGAAGGAATTCTCTGAAGAAGAATGGCTTCCTGGGTTCCATTTCCTGTCTGCAAACCAACACACCTTGGATTAAGAGTTGTGCTCAGGTAGAGCATCTCCCTTCTGCCTTTACTGTTGGCCCAAGATAAAACAGCAAATACATTTGTGACAATATAAGTACTCTGAGTTGCTACTATACCCTTATTACACACAGGTCAGAACTCACAAGTCTTCCTATTACAGTGATCCTTAGGCAGCTTCATTAGTACTTTTAGAAATTCATTCCTTAAATTAGTATTCATTAGGTCTCTTCCCTAAAGTATAAATCCTTAATTTTGTTGTGGATGTCTTCATGTTGCTACAGGTCTTGGTTATGAAGGGAAAGTGTGTTCATCTAAACAACTTTTCTTTGTGTGGTGGTTTGAAGAGACTGAGTTGATGGACAGGGTTTTGGACCAATCGCTTCTCGCAATTTTGCATATAAAAGGCATTGGCGCGGGGAAGTCAGCCCTCTTCTGGTTTCCAGTCCCTCACCGGGAGGGGTGGCGGGGGCCGGGCCGGGCCGAGCCCCCTGCCCTCTTCCCTTCCCTCTTCGGGGCTGAGGCACAGCACCCCCGGGGTGCTGCTAGAAGACCCCTCGGAGCCCATGAGCAGCTGAGAAACAACTATAGCTGCTGCATAGCCCAGACCATCTGGGGCTGACGGGCTCCCCCTCCCCCACTCCGCGTGGCGGCGCGGACCCGGCGGGAGCCGGGACAGTTTCCTACCACCAACACAGCTGACATCAAACAGCCCTCAGCATAAAGGAGAAGAGGCTTTTCTTTCCACCACAAAGCCCGAAAAGAAATCAGCCTTTCAACATGGAGGCTGCAAGGTCAGAGAGAAAGAGAAAGCGAGTCACGTGTTGACGGAGCCAAGATGGAGACTGAAAAAGAGGGC
>VWZT01008681.1:188106-205649 GCA_013397055.1 Pachycephala philippinensis | reverse complement strand
TTATCATTCTTTTATTACCTTTAATTCTGTTAGTAATAAACTTCTTTATAGTCTTTAAAGTTTTGAGCCTGCTTTGCCCTTCTTCTAATTCTTATCTCACAAAAAGAAAAAGACACAAACTAAACCACCACATTTATTGGTGCATTGGCCGGGAAACGAACTGAACCCACTACACTTTGTAAAGAAGCAGGACTGAGGAAGGAATACACTGGCTGAAATGAGGAAGACAAACACAGATGAATGTCAACTATTATTTTCTGCTGACAGGAATTATTTTATTGACAGCTTTAACTAAATGTGTTAAATCCACATCTTCCGAGGATGCCTGTAGTCCCAGAGGAAATGATCATAATTGTATTCAGACACTGTTGCTTGAATCAGCACAGGGAATATTATTCCTTGTGGAAATTTAGCAAATTATGAAAATTCATGCTAAAGTTTCCATCGTTTTTCAGACAACCAATAGGCAGACAATAACAATAAGAAATAGTGAATGAGACCAGAGGACCTGTCAATAGAGAGAGCTCTGGATCTTTCACTGCTTGGAGGAGGCTGCCCAGCTGCAAAATACTTGAAGCAGTCTCAAATCTTGGCTGGACATCTTAAAAGATGGAAAGTACTAACAGGAAGGAGGGAAACACAGTTTTAAAGTGTTAGAGATATAGATAGATAGATAGATAGATATATGCACGTGTACACAGGGTATCAAATCAATGACAATATACTAAATAAGTTTAGTTTTATATATTTAAAAAATAATAAGAAAAACGATCACGGAATTACAGAATGGGTAAGGTTGGAAGGGACTGCTGGATGTCATCTAGTCAAACTTCCTGCTCCAGTAGGGTACCCTAGAGCAGGTTACTAGGGATTGTATCCAGACAGCTTTAGAATATTTCCAGAGGAAACTCCGTAAGCTCTCTGGTTGATCTACTCCAGTCACCTGCACAGTAAAGAAGTTCTTCCTCATATTCAGGTGGAACTTTCTGTGCATCAGTTTCTGCCTGTTGCCTCTCACCTTATTGCTCAGGACTACTGAGAAGGGCCTGGCTCCATCCTCTTGACACCTTCCTTGCCACATTTATATACACCCTCATAGGCTAAGCAGGCCCAGCTCCCTCAGCCTTTCTTTGTAAGAGAGGTGCTCCAGTCCCTTAATCATTCTTGGAGCTCTCCAATACTCACTGCAGGAGCTCCATGTCTTGCTTGTCCCGAGGAGCCCAGAACTGGACACAGCTCTCCAGCTTTGTGTCATCAGTGAACTTCCTGAGGAGGCATCTGCCCCTTCATCATTCATGTTTGATGAATAAGTCATCACTGAGCCCAGTATTGAGCTGTGGGGGACGCCACTATTGACAGGCCTCCAACTAGGTATGTTTTAAGCAAAAATGTAATTTAGAAGTTGATCTTAAAAAATAATTTGGTAAGGAAAGTTACTGGTGTGACAAAAAATGCAGTACAGACACACCCGCTGCGGAAGTTTCAGCCCGTCTACTGCAATTTGCAATTTGAGATAACAAGAAGCAAAAGAAACGTGAGAAAACAGAACAAGCTGGAAATGGATGACTTTGTGGCAAACCCCTAAGGGCAGCTCTAATTCAGAGCTCTTATCCTCTTTAAGTTACATCCAAATCTGAGGTCCAGAGAAATGTGTTGGAACATCTACCCTGCCTTTTTCAAACTTAACCCATATTCTCCCCACAAATTCAATGCTTATGAAAGGTTCCAAAAAAAGGAGTAGAAGAAATGAAAGGCAAAAAAAGCCCTGCTCAGATCACTTAGTGTCCAGATGCTCCTAGGGAGCATCATATCCAAAACTATGAGAAGCAAAACAACTCAGCTGCACTTGTAAGCCAGACACAGACGAAAGCTCCCGACTCCATCTAGAGGTACATAGCTTGTATTTAAGGAATGCACCCTGCAATCAACATCCATTTCTGGTAAGTACAGCCAGTAACCTGCAAATCTAATTATATGTTGAGGAATGAATGAGTGGGGAAATGACACTGAGTGCCAGGGCACTGAAATTGCACATAGCATTCAGTGTAAAGTGAAACATGAAAAAAAAATCTTGATATAAGTGTATGAAGGCAGCTTCTGAGCTGACTGCTACCACTTAGGAAGGAGTCATAAGGTAAAAAACAGTTAACTGCATGAAAATATAAGTTCAGTGTTCAGCAACAGTCAGGAAACAAAGAAGTTCAGAATTGTTAGGAAAGGAGTAAAGAGCAGATTATAGCATTAAATATGTGCAGCATCTGAATCTACAGCTCTGTAAAGAGTTCTAATCTTTCTGAAAAGACATGAGCAATGCAAAAACGGGTCAAGATGGTGACGAGATGAGCAAAGGTTTTAGCAGCAAGAACAGCTTAAGAATGAGATTCATCAGCCTGGAAAAGGAGTGCAGCAACCTGCACATAAACTTCTTTCGAGGCCTTTCAATTCTTCTGTGCCATCACGGAGAATACATATGAGAAAGAAGAAAGGATACAGTTGTTTCAGACTTAGTAATTTTGAGAATATCAATAGCTTGGATCTTAGGGGTAGTATGTGGAAATTTTGGATTCTAAGGCTCTTTGAAGATATAGCACTCTTTGAGGCTTAAACTCTATGTTCTGGATCAGATCACAAGTAGTGTGAACATAATGATGTATTTTAAATTGAAAAAGTGAAGGGTTATAGCATGCAAATTAATTTTCAAAGTTTTCTTATTAAAAACCTAACTTTTCATGTGTTTAAGCATGATGCCCGCTTACTCTTCTATATCAATATCTAAAATATAATGCTTACAGTTAGCCAGTTACATTTTTTTACAATGCACGCAATGCATTCAGACCCTCAAGTTTCAAATTCTTGTAAATGTTTTGATATGACACTTGGGGCTTTTTAAAATATGCTTCTCCCATTTTTTACTTTCAAAGAGCATCTGTAGCAATATCCAAACAGCTGTCTGGTAAGCACGAATATTCTCTCAAAATAGGCACAAAGATTGGACATTCACATGACTGCCAAGCCCATGAAATCCTTTCCTTCTCACAGAGGCTGGGGGTGTGGCATGCTCAAGTGTATTGCTTTGATTGGGCTTGAGGTTTCTCAGAGCATGTTTTGCTGTGCTTACATGAAAAACCATCAGGTTTGGGGGAAGAAAAGGGGGAGAGGAACTTCCTCTACTAAAGTCAGCAACACTAAAAGCTTTGTTAAGAAGCAGACCAACATCTTCAGCTTAGAGACAAAGTCTTTGTCCAGATTATATACTGATACCAAACACCAGGCTTGCCCCAGATATTTTCTCTTTTTTCCATAGGAATTCTTTTAAAAATACTAATTACAGTTGCTTTAAAAAAAAATCAAAATTTAAATATATATAAATTGCAAAATTACAACTATATTGTAGCACATACAGCAAAAAATCTCAGCACTTCTTACCAAGCACAATATGTATGAAAGATGTTCACCAGTTAAGCTACCGTGAACTGAATCTGTGCATTTCATAATCATTCTCATTTCTTTAAAACAATGGTTGCATTTAAAGTCTAAGTCTTTGGGGGGAAAAAAAAAAAAGTTAAGTAATCATTTAGCACAAGCTTTTTGGAATTTTTTTATTTGAGTTTATAAAGCATTCCTTCATGCTTTATGATAAAATACAAAATGCAGGCATTAGTGCAAATACACAAATAATATTTAGTTGTGTGAAACCTTTCTCTCTTCCCAGACCTTAGGGCACATTTTATTCAAAGCTCTCATTGTCTGGCATACAATGTCTATAAAGGAAACTTGTCTGGTTTTCTTCTTTTTTCCCCTCTTCAATTCCTGGCAGTGACATCATGGAAAGTGTCACCACTAATGAATACTCAGAATCATAAGCATCATTACTTAGCTAGAGAAGACACTGGATCTTAAAACATTCTGAAGTTTTCAAATAAACTACATAAAGTGCGGTGTTTCCAGGCTTAAAGAAGAACCCGGAATATTCCGTCAGATACTGTCTTTATGTAATTTATTTGCCAACATCAGATTTTTTTAAGAGTCTGTTTACCACAAGGACAATACGTGGTTGGAAGTTCATAAATAGGGAGCTGTAAAGCTGATTTGTAGGAGAGACCTTTCACACCTCCTATTTAAATCACCATGAATCTTCACACTGACTTGCTCAGGGTTAGGTGATAGAAGTCATTTGGACAAAGGGTCCCATCTAAAAGGACTGCTCAGCCTCTCTGACAGCAGCCCCAAAACATCAGCGCAGTTTTTGCTTCATAATTCTAAAATGTATTGACCAAGATTTTGGATTGTGACTGGACTTAATTGCAGTCTTGGTGGTTATGCCTCAGTTGACATTAACTTTGAGAAAAGTATATTTCAAGAAATACATTCAAACTGTGAAAGTGCATGCACAGTAACTTCAGAGTGTGTAACTGCAGCCCCAGCCTGTCCTTCACATATCTTTTTCTCTTTTTTAATGAAGAATAATCATAATAAGGACATATCCTAATCTCAGAGCAGATATTCAAAGATTAGAAGCCATTGGAAAGTGCATTTAAAGATAATAAAGATTTTAAAAGAAAAAAAAGGAAGGAGAAAAAAGGAAAAAAAGGAACAAAATTCGTTAAAAATTCAGATTTTAACATGCAACCTTAAACCAAACTCTTTATTGGACCCTGCTTATCACCAACTAGCTCCTGCTGTACACAGAAAAGGTCTTAAATTTCCTTTTGTACTTGCAGTGTAAATGATCATGCAATCTACTTCTTTGCTGGCTCTGAGGAGCTTATGAACAATACAGGATACACACTGAATAAATCCCAAAGCCCACGGGCAAATTTTAAAGTAACCTCTAACAGTAGTCAGGCAAATTACAATCTTGGTATCACATTTGCATCTATGCCTCTTTTTGAAATCCTACTGAGATCAAGAGACACATTTGAAGGGTGTCTGCAAGCCACATTCACAGCCTCTCATGTGAATGAAACAAAATTAGGCAAAGGATACTGCTGGGAGTTGAGGCATGAAAGATTCCAGAGAATCTGTGTAAAACAGAAGCTAATCTGTACATTAATGCATAAAAAGAAGGCCCACATTTGTAGAGCAGAGGAAGGAGAGGAAGGATCTATACTGCATGAGTACTGAAATATTTGAGTTAAATAATGAAATCCTCATGTTTTTCATGGATAAGGAGTTTTAAGTATTAGTCAAAGAACTGTCTTTGTCTGATAACAAGACAAGACACAATTAAGCTAGCTCTTCATGATTCACATACTTAATGATGTTCTTTAGCTATTTATAAATTTGCAGCAGTTATAATTAGTAATGCTATTAGTGATACCTCATCATAGCATTAGCCATAGTGCTTTTACTCCACAGAAATGATGACATTAACTTTGGTAATAAATCTGTTTTTCTTGTCATCCTGTAAACTTAATAGGGAATGCTTCTCACTGAGAAAAACAGATTGATTAAAAAGGTGTCCTGCACTGACACAGAGCTGGCAGTCAGGTTCAGTCGAAGCGTTGAGTTAAATATTCTGCTTCCTCCAAGGGCAGGAACAGAGGATCACCTTGATAGGTTTGAGCATTACAAAACCCAACAGCCACAAGGCCCAGAGGGAGTGTGCATGCAGGGATTGGGAGGACGGAACAGATGCTGTGCCCCTACACCCATCACTAGCAGTGCCTAAGTAATTCCCAGTAGCTCCAGATCTCTATAAAACCTCAACTAACCAAGCCAATTTAGTGAAACTTTCTTTTCCTTGGCTTATTTTCATAACACTTCCCCTAACTTGTTAACAGAGGTGTCTGGGCCTCAACTATGTACAGAATAATCCATTGACAAGAGATCTCCTTTAATTTCAGAATTTATCTGAGGAATTCATGCTCAGAAGTAAAAAGGGGAAAGGAGAAGCATGGTCACCTTTACATATGCATCACTCTACAGCCTTTAGCAGACTGTAGTCTGTAGCACTGACAGACCAGAGAAAAATGCAGACCAGGAAACATCAAGCTACTTTAAATGACAGTACATAAATTCTCATGTATGTACTCATACATTCATACACATGTATATAATGTACATTATCATACATTCACAGTCCTATCAGATGTTTTTATCTAAAATCCATTGCTTTGCTGAAGGAGGCAATGTTTCCAAAGAATACAAGATGGAGAGGGATAGATACAGAAAATTCTCTTCATCAGGCTTTTATAAGGCTTACGACAGAAAAAGTCAGGCATCTCACTTCGTGTTGTGGCAACGTGCCATGCCATGTTATCATGCTAACTAAGAGAGTAACAGGGGGGACCTGGTCTGACCTTCTACAACTAAAAACTTCACATTCTGTGTCTCGCTGAAGTGAACTGAGAAGGCTGGAGGCTACGGCAGAGCCATGGTTTTATTTTTAGTTTCAGGTATCTTCACTTCCATCAGAGCAAATCCAACAAATGCGATGAGACCCTAGGACATTGCCAGTCAGCATATTGTGTCAATCAAGGCTAGGCTTGGCATTTGACTATGTGACTGCTCCCAAAGAAGACTCAAAGATATCAAAGTAACGCTGCAATCTGTGATTTACTGTGATTACTTTGTCTTAGTTGCACAGAAATGTGAAAAACTGCAATGAGAACCAACTAGGTATGTTTCTTCCCCCACAGCAGTGAATACTTTTAAATGTGCCCTTCTAGACAGAAAACTAAAAGCTGACACAACTGATGCCCAACTTTTATTTCCCACAAATTCAGATGGCAGGTCAAACAACTGCTTTTGTGATCACCTGTCCCTTTCCTTTCTGGAGGAATTAACCAAACGTAACAAAACTTCAAACCACCAAACGTTCTGCAGTGACATCATCTATCTTGGCTCCTGCAGTATTCATTTTCCAACCAGTGGTGTGTACAGTGTTGCCAACAACAAAAGAGATTCTGGAATGAGAGCATGGCCCCTTATTTTCTTAGCAGTCCACAAAAAGCAGAAAATAATATTGGGGATTTTTTCCTGTAATGCTTTTAGCTGTCTCTGTAGTAATGACTAGGTAAAAACTTCTTGTCGGTTAAAGGAACGACATGTATTTGAAGGAGCAACATTTCAAAAATTCTAGAACCTAGAGCTTCAAAAGTAAATCCAAAACCCTTCAGGTGTCAGACTTCCAGAGTTGCACTTGGGCACCTAAAACCACTGAGAGCACTTACAAAATAACCATTCAGATATTTAAACCCAGGATCATGCTAAGATATCTTGCTAAACTATTTTACTCATTTATCTCAGTCTGGGATGTTGTTGATTCTATGATGCTATGAATAACAAGAGAAGAAAAGAAGCATATACAGATTTAGCTGAGCCTGTGTATATGAATATATGTTTTTTATAAATATATTCAACATTTTATTCCTGTCTCTCCTGACTGTAATTCTAACAGTGACCCCCAAACCTTCTCCATACTGACCCAAAGGTAGGTTATCACAAAATCTCAAAGTGATTAAGGTTGGAACAGACCTCTGGAGGTCCTCTGGCCCAACCCCCCTGCTCAAGGAGGACCATATAAAGCCACTTGCTCAGGACTGTGTCCAGGTGGCTTTGGACTCCATCCAAGGATGCAGACTCCACATCCATTTGCTCTGGCAATTCTAGTTCTTTTTGCACTCCTAGGCACGAGAAGGTTTGCTTCCTCAGAGCTCCCTAACAGAAAGAGTTAAGTTCTGATATCAAATGATGGCATTCACAAACCAAAGTACTACAGAGTTTTACTTGATGAAAGCAGCAGTTGCCTCTCTGCAGGATATGCACTAGCTGAAATCATTGCACAGGCATTGATATAAAGGTGGGGTGAAGCGGGGAGGACTGGAGAAATGATAAAAAGGAAAAAAAGAAAAAATTAATTCCTGTAACATATCTAATGCCCCAGCTGCTTCAGAGCATTGGCTGAGCAAAACAGAGAACTGCAATGAAAAACTGAAGCAAATGTAAAAAGTCCCAGCTGTGGAAATTATTACACAAATACTCCTCCATATTGTGTAGGTCCCAAGCAAAGCTCTACACCAAGTTTATCCCCATCTTGGAAAATAACTTCATTCCTTAAGACGACACAATCAACATCCAGAGCCATTCTACAGAGAAGTATAATTAGGTGTTTTCAGCAAAGAGTCTTAAAATGTGAAACTTCTTGTGCAAATGAAGTATACAGTTGCTATTCTCACTGATGAAAGAAATGAGTCAACAGACCCTTTCAGAGAAAGTTGTTTTGCTCAGAGATGTATGCATACTCTCACAGCAATAAGCACTGGCTTGTAAAATGGGCTTTGAACCCTGTTTTCTTTCCCTTTTTAATGAATAGACACAGTGGGCAGCCCACAGCACAAACAACTACCTGAGCCGAACAGAATCGAGTATCAAGTTTACTTAGCTTTATTTGTTAACTTTGTTAATTTGTTAATTTGTTAATTTGTTGTTGTTGACTTTCTACTAATGAAGAAGTCCGTAAACCTTTCTGTTGCAACCTATCAACAAGGACTATTATCAGGGTCTCATAAAGTCAGCTAGATTTATTGTTGTCTCCTAGACATTCAACCAAATTAATAGCTCTGTGCACAGTTTCACTGTAGCTATAATTTCGAATATAAGTCATATGCTGCATAAACATTTCTCAAGGAAAAAGGTCACGTTATGCTCTGAAGGACAGTCTCTGTAACAACTTGCAAAACTCATGAGAAAGCTGTAACATTTTTCACCACGCCAAGGGCCAGATTCTGATTTCTGTTTTACTATCACGTCTCTTGATTTACACAAACATAAATGAGACAGATACAGGTTGCTTTTCAAGGTTATTTTGGGAATGTGGAGTTGAGACAGTCCTAAAGCAAATGTCCTTATTTCTTGCACAAATCTTCACATGTCATCTGTAAGAAAAAAAAAAGCACCTTGGTCTGCAAGAGATTGGGGAGGACATGGCAACCCAGGTTCAGAGAAGCTCCAATGTCCATATTGCTTTCAGTGTTTAATATGACACTTTTGCCATGTGACAGTCAGAAAGAAACTCAGACATGAATAATGAATTAAAATCGCATTGCAACTCCACCCAAAGCCTGAACTCCAACCCGAGCCCCTGACACCTGACATAATTGATAACTAATGCCACAATTTCTAATAAAAACAAATTTTAATCCTCTAAGGAGCTGTCACAAGAGAAACAACATAGGCAGTAATTATGTGAGGCTCAGGCAAGCAAATACTTCATCTTTTATTAATTCTATGCATTTAACAATTGAGCAAAGGACTTCAGTTTCCATTCCTTCAATGTATTGTGTGAAGATTTTTACCTTTGAAAAAGGAGGATGCTTTAGATCTTCCTCTTGGAGAAAAGAAAAACAACAAACTACAAAGCAAGGGACCTAAATATTGAACAATCAATTCTTGAACAATTCAGACACAGACTGAATGTTGAAGGGTTTAATCTTGAAGCGTTATTTGCTAATTTTGGAGTAAATGTTTAACTACCAGAGTAAGATTTGAAAGTTTCTTATAAGGTTGATGATTCTGTGATAGATTATATTATTTTGCTGTGATCTTTTTCAATGTCCTTCCTTTTTCTTCAGAAGCGCAACATATTTGAGAATTCAGAAAGCTACTTCAAAGGATTGTTTATTCTTTGTGGAGACAAATCTCTTTGAAGTAGAAAGGGAGAGAGAGCAAAAGCCATCTCTAAATTCCAGTTGAATCTCACATGCAAATTCTGGGACAAACTCAGGCATGTGGTCATTGTGGCTACTATGTACATCTGAAAATGCTATTTATCTGCAATGTAAGTGTGTCAGTACACACAGCCTGGGTTGCCAGCATGCCTCCAAAGCCTGCCATGAAGGAAGTCCTGAATCAGGAAAGTGGAAGCAAGTGAATGCCACCGCACTCATGCTCTGATATGTGACTGTAAAAAAGGAAAAGCTTGCAAATTACTGCAAACAGACCCAAATAATAAAAGTCAAATAAAATTTGGATTTCTCTTCACTTTCACTGTAGCCACAAAAAATGTGGTCTAAACCCATTAACACAAAATGCTCTTTTAGCTCTTTAGTTGGAAAACCTTTTTCCTGATATCCAACCTAAACCTCTCCTGACTCAGCTTCCTGCCATTTACACAGTACTTCCCTTTTGTGGTCGTTGACATTCTCACATTTGGGATATGCTGGACACCACAGGGCAGCTGGTTGCAAGAAAGAGGTGAATTTAATAATCCCTCACTGAGCTTTACTTTACATGTTGGATTTGATTAGGCATGAATGTAGGAAATGCCTCTAGTAGATGGTATCTACAGGGAGTTAATAAAATCATGCATGGCTATTGTTTTCCAAGTCTCAGGAGCAGACAACTGAAAGTGAAATGGCCTGAGATTCTTTTTGCTCTTGAACCTTTGCTGAGTCCATTTCACAGTGAAGGGAGGGTGTGAGAGGGAATCTGTATTGCATTACATTTTACTAACAGAGTGCTATTATACTGTGCATAAGTATCTGCAAATATAATTTCATGCTCTCTAACAAGACATGACAAAGATCATAATTTCCAGATTCAGAGAAAAGAATGACATTAGATCAGAGGACTTTTAGCTGACATGAAACCATAATGGTATGCATAGCTTTATCCCTGTAATACAAACCACTGTGTAAGTATAAACCTTTCCAATACTGTTGGGACTGTATCTGTTCCAGCACAGTCCTTTTAGCTGTCCTGTTCTGAAAGTCATCCCAGATGAAAGTAGACAAACCTGAGGGCAAAGAAAAGGATGAAATCCGTCTCCAGAAGGTCAGTGGGTTTGCATTTCCATGGACAGTATAAGCAGTCAGAAGCCTTATTTCTGCCTCAGTGCCTTTTGCAGTTATTTTTACATGTTAGCAATGGTATCTCTTATAAAACAACCTCTTTTCAGAAGCTTGTGTCACTAACTGTACTGGGGGTCCTTGCAGCATTTACCAGTACTTTTGAGTCCTCTCAGTGTCTCTGAGATTCATGTTCTAAGTCCCAAACCAGTGTCTAGTGAATTTAACAACCTGAAATCACATGGATTTCTAGTTTTGTATGTCTGCACACTTCCTAAAGCAATTAAGCAGGCAGATCTGTGTTGAGTCCTTTGATAGCAGAAGCTCTATCATTCTTTTTTCAATTACTTAATCCTCCAAGATCAACTTTGTTATTAAAATCCCTCAGATTTTAAGGCCAGACATCAATTATTCTCTCTGCACAGTGGTCATGGTTGCATTATATCACCAGGAAGATCAGCATGGCCATACCCTCACTCACTGACCCTGCCAGTGGGTTCCTGATTCACTCAAAGTCATGTTTTAACAAGGAGGTTTATACCCCAGTTGCTGATGTGAGTTCTTTAGTAAATGTAGTTTAAAATAAATCCCCTCCTTTAAGGTATTAGTTCATTTACAAAGGCAAAGCAGGACAGGGCTATGAATGGATTCAAAAGGAGGAAAAGAGGAGAGAAGGTTGCTTGGTGTTTCACCCTTTAAAAAAATAAAACAAAAAATAGAGGAAAAAACAAAAAACTGAGCTTTGAAAGCTAGCTTCTGCCATCTCTGGTCTTTTTCCACCTGACAAGCCTGTCAAAACATGGCTTGAAATCAAGTTTCCTACAAGGCAAGTGGGTAACCATGCTAATCCCTGAGCTTCTGGCACTCCAGGGAGGGATCTTTCATAGTGTTTTGGCAGTTGCTGGTTCTCTCCTGCAGACACTCGCCCCAGATGGGAAAGCCATTTCCTATCTCACTTCACTCCAGGTTTAATCAAACCCTCTTCCTCACATTATTTATAATAAACCCCTTAAGTTTCATTGTGACATCTACCTTAGAACCTTAAATAATATGCTGTAAAATCACCACTGACATTAAATTTACATAGCCTAATCAGAAGTTTGCATTATACTGTAGGCTATTTTTTCCAATAACACAGCATAAATTTCTTGATTGCCTCAATATACCTTTCCACCATTTGTAGTAATGTGACATTTAATTGAAAATTTTGATAGCATTTGTTTCAGGAAACCATGATACTTCTGTAGAGGGGTAACAAGTTTCATTTCCATTTTATCAGGCAAAACAGGTCTTACACCACCACTGCCTGTAAAGGGTCACCTCTTGAAAGAAATGAAAGACAATACTGCAGGGTATCTGGAATGGACATTTACTGCAATTAAAACATACGTTGTTTAAATGCTTCAAGGGAGTCTGTTTAACATTCTCTGCCACACAGTACCTGGCCATTCCCAGGAAAAAACTGAGTATCCTTAAATACATGTAACATTTGCTGCCAGCCTCAATGAACACCACAGGATCTGTGGGTTAACAAGTCCCTAATTGCCTTCAAGCAAAATATATCAGGCAACCCTGGCTCCAGTCCCACAAGTGCACCTCCCCCCGGATTTTCTTGTTACCTGGCACCTGAATTTGTTGCTATCCCAAGGTGAACCCCAAAATCTCCCCATCCCTGCCAGGAGGCAACAATCAATGCATGTTCTCCCCTCACTGCATTAAGGATTCAGACTAGCAATTCACAAACTGTAGTCAGAGACAGTGGGAAAGCTTTTCCTTGAAAACTAACCTTAGAACTTGTCTATGGTTTGAAGCTCAGTGGTGCTCTGAGGAGGCAAGAAATTTGGAAAGCAATATTTATAGGACTTTCAGTATAACCACCCATCTCAAGCATTGATTGCTTTAAAAGTGTATGAGAATCACTGCATGCCACTACCTATGGGGAAGTCTGCCATCAACATATTCTGAGTGTTTTAGCCTCAAAAAAGCAGACCATGGACACAGAACAACTGTTTCTGCCATGGCAGCTTGTTTGCAGCATGTAAGACTCTTAAGTTATATATCAGGACAATAATTAGCCATTCTCAAGAAAAAAACCTCACAGTTGTGATTTATATTGTGGCCTTGTCAAAAGGTTTGCTTAAATGACAAGACTTGTTCAAGCTACCTTTGAACGTGGCATTACCACAGAACAGAACTGTACCTCAGAAAAATGAGAATTTGGTCTCATTTGCTTTCTGCCTAGAACTTTCAAGTAACTTTCCGGTGTTTCTCAGGGTGTTTTTGCTGCTAGCTTTCAATTATACAGCATCATTTTAACACAGGTTTTTTAGCATCCTGTGATACTTGGTGTGTCTCTCAGTCAAACAAGGACTTCATGCAACAGCTCAAATTTGAGCTCGTAAGTACAGCCGAAGTCTGTCCTCTGAAGACAGCTACTGGAAGCAGATTATGATGTTCTCAGATAGCCTTTAATTAGGTACGTTTCAGGATATGATTGCCACCAGCTAATAAGACAAATAATTTATCTATTCTAGATTACAGAGGCTAATAATGAACCTGGAAAATTATTCAAAAGCATCCAAATCGGCAGCTAATTTTTTAGCTTTAGGTAAAAGACTGAACCAGAAACTGGTTTTTTTTTATGGACTGCATTTATAACAGTGGGATCTCCAAGGCTTTGGGCAGCAGAGCAGTGGAAATGTGCTCTCTACAATTTAACTAGTTTTTACCCTCAAGCTTAAGAGTAGCTGTTAAGTTAAGCTGTTAACTTTTGCCACCCACCCCAATCACGTTTCTTATCACTTACATTATTAATGACTAACAGCATTCAAAGCCTTACTCTATTGTCTACTTCAGAAGAGGGTGGACCCCCCCAGTAAGTCCATTTTCCCCGAGCAGTCAGACATTTTGTAATCCTGTTTCTTCTGAAAATGAGCTATTTCCTTGAATGCTGAGTAGCTTCAGGCAGCAATTCTGGTTTTGTTAGACCACTGTTATCTGTTTTCACCTCCAGTTGTTTTGTTAAACACAATAAAAGAATGACACTAGCACAGATGAATTCCAAATAACATGGATAATTAAATACAGCTGGACATGCTGCTCCTACCAATGCCTCTCAACATTTCATAGGGCACATTAACTAGCACTACCTGGCTTAAACTATTTATTCCTGCACATTTCATCTACTGTTGAGAGACATCAGTTGTTCAGCTGACATAAGTGTGTTTTAAATAGGATGAGTTGCACAAAGTTATAATACCGTGTGATTTAATATGCTGTTTGCTTTAATTGATTAGCACAACTCGCTGGATTTGCTGAAGCCTCAGGCTGCAAGCTGGGAAGTTTCACCTAGATACCTATTCAGCTGGAATGCAGTTGATTTTCTCAGTATTTTCTCTGGTAGTGGGTGAAGTGCTGTATTTTGCCTTTACTATGACAAGAATGCTGATAACACACTGATGCTTTGATTGTTGTTAAGTAATGTTTATTCTCAGTCGAGGGCTTTTTTAATTTGCCATGCTCTGCTGTCAAGCAGGTGCACCAGAAGCTCAAACCAGGAGGAGAAAAGAACTGTCAGCAGAAGCTGCAGCTCAGCAGGATTAGGACAGTGAAATAGCCTGCCTGTATGGACACAGGAAGTTTTCACATAGTAGAGGAAGACTGGGAGATGAGGTGATGCACAATAATGAAGCCAGTAAATCCAGTGCAAGTGACAGGATTTGGCTGAAAGATAAGATCAGCTTAAATAATGGCATATCAAATATGTGTTTCTCAGATCAGAGGATCAATGCATTAAAAATCAACATACAAGTGTGCTGCTTATCTGGGACAATTGCAAAAGCTGCAGATGTACTTATTCTCATAGTTCAATAGCCTGAAAATTCATTATGATGGAAGCACAGGTTACAGTTCTGTAAACTCTCAGGCATATATTTTATTTCATTAACTTCTTGCACTCCCAGTGATATCTGAGATCAATTGCACTTACAGGTGATCCTCTCCATGAACAAGGACTTCTTTTATTACCATTTAAGAGACGCTGAAAATATATAGAGAGTTTATCTTATCACCGAGTTTGATCTATGTTGTTTATACAGTAACAAAAATCTTAGACAGATAACCAAATATCTTACACATAAGCAATGAAAATGCTCACATTTTTACTTTAGCTCGTATTTAACATTTGATCCTCTATGTGCAATAAATGACTTTTATTGCATGCAGTATTTAATTTCTATTAACAGATATTTATGTATGAAATTAAATATTTCACATATCCAGTAATTTTATAATTTTAGAAGCTAGCCACTCTGAGGTACACTAACCAGATTTTCCATTTTGTGTGAAATGTAATTTTTTAATGGGCAGTAATAATTTTCTCTGCATAATATATCACAAAAGGTGTTCTGAATGCTGATCTCTTTAAATATAAGGCCGTCTTCATCAACTTCACCAATATTGTCTTGCATATTCACGGAAATGGATTAGTCCCCTTCAACATCCTCCCCTTACTTCAATCTTTGCCTAGATTAATCAGACCCTAAAATGTTTTTGTCCTAAAAAGTTTCTTGCTTTTATTATGCATTCATCACAAGGTGCACTTGTACATCCCCGTGGCAGAGGCAAGTTTCTGAGCAGTAGCTGTAGGTACCTTTCTGTCAGGACAAGATCAGCATTGGAGCCTGAAGCATGACACATCCAGTCAGGAGATTATCAGTGTAAAGGTGATTACTCCCTTATTCCTGGGTGACCTTCAGTGAGAAACCTTTGGTCTGACTCACTTCCTCCCAGTTTATCCACCTATAAACTTGTGTAGGTAGCACAGGAATTCTGTCTATTTTACTCTTCCAGCTGTAAAACACTGAACATCATAACATGTCTTTTGTTTCAACCCTTATTGGTCAAACTTTCTGGAACAGAATGATTATAAATTCTGGTTTTTTCCTGTCCTGTAACACAAAGTACTACAGAAATATATAGAAAAAAATATTTTTGTGGCATTCCAGTATTTAGCTATCCTGAGCTTCATAAAAAAAAAACCAACAAAACAAGGCAAAACATTAGACTTAGCACTTGAGTAGAGAGATGCATAGGTCCAAAAATTGAAGAGCTGCATTTGTGTAAAGCTAAAAAAGCCTGGTGATCCTGGCTGTACCATGGCTAATTACATTGCCTCCTCAATCACGCTGCATTATATTTTTCAAACAGCAAAACTGTCAGAGAGGAGAGATCGCCCACTCAAATAAATTAGAAGTGGCTGTCATAGGGGGAAATGTATTCCAGATAACCACAGCCTGCTTGCCAGAATGATAAATAAATAAATAAATAAATAATGACACAGCTCTGTCCTTCACCCTCAACAGTAAATTAAGGGCAAGATGAGGCACCTGAAGAAAGCCAGAAGAAGATTTTTCACGAAACTGTGAAGATATTTTATAGCTGCTTGCCCTCTCACTACAAGAAAGCATCAGTCTTAGAGATGTTTCAGTACATGAGCCATTGGAAGGCCACAGCCATATGTATATAGACAGCTTGGGACACCTCTCCTCCCAAAATGCAGTAGGGAGAGGAAAGTGGCTAAATCCAGTCCCAGCACTCTGGTCTTCTGGCCTTCTGCACTTCAGGTTTTAAGTGTTGAAGTGACATGCTTTGAAATCAATCCCCAGCTCCTGGGAAGCTCAAGGAGTAAAGCAATATTGCTGTAGTGTCAGAGGTGGTGTGTGAGATAGTGCCTCTGTTGTGAGATAGTTCCCTCTGCTTCATCAAAGTCAGGAAACTTCATTAATCTGTTCCTTTCCATTTTCCCATTGTAGTTCTTGGCTGGAGTTTCTTTTGCTGACTTGTCAATAAAAAATACTCCAAATCCCACTTTGATGAAATTTCCTCTTCTACAATAAATCAGTGTGAAGCCCTTTAAAATCTCCAGCCTTCAATGTGTCTGAGGTTTGCTTCTCAGTTTGAATGTGGGTGCTTCTCATACATGGAAAACATATAGAAACCTGATCTAATTTTCAATATTATACAGTTCTCAGAGACTTAATCCACTTATTGGTGCTCCTTGTGTGAAAATGGGTGAATAAAACTATTTCTCAATAATTAATAAAACATCACAGCTTGAGACCAAAAAGAGTTTTTATTACAAACAGATACATCTGTATTTTTAGTTTTAAATACTGCTTGCAAATTCTGTCCAGGAGAAAAATCTCTAAAATGATTTTCACATCATTTGGTAGCCTAGGTAATAGAAATGTCTTCTGGAAGAAAGAGCTGGTATTACCTCCAAGATATTGTGTTCAAAGATGGTTGTTGCCATTCTGCACTCTGGCTGCCTTTCATCTTGTTAGCAACCCAGGAAAAATAACCCAAATGACAGGTGCCAATTACAATTCTTCATTGCTCAATTCCTTTAAAAGCCATGTTCAGATCTGGGTCCAAGGTCCACTCATCTGTTCACATCTTTGCACTAAATATATGAAATAGCCCAGCAGTGTGTGTTTAGCTTGTGCACTACACTGGCACTCACCTAAACTTCAGTGATCTCAGAGAACTTTTACAGCTCTGGAAACCTAATGGTGAAGTGAAGAGTTTGTTGTGCTTCTTGGAGTGTTCTCACTGCACATTCAAGACCAGTATCCAGCATGAGCAGGTTGCTCCATCAGGAACCAGTTGTTAGGTATGTGAGTTTCCATTTCAGCAAGCCTCCCTAAACACAAGTTTGCTCAATGGAGGTTACTAGATATATATATTAAAAAA
>VWZT01008681.1:127397-185148 GCA_013397055.1 Pachycephala philippinensis | reverse complement strand
TTCCCCTCACCAGTGCCCTTTTATATGCAAAATCGTGAGAAGCGATTGGTCTAAAACCCTGTCCATCAACTCAGTCTCTTCAAACCACCACAGATACTTTGAGCTAGCATCTCTCTTTAGTTATTTGGAAAGGCAAATCTTCAAGAGCTTGATGAAGAGGTCAGACCCCTCCTTGTACTCAAGTCCCAGGAGATGTGGTGAGAATACCTGAAGCATGTGAGCTCACAGAGAGCAGCTCTGTAGACAGCTACTTTTATGTCTGCTGGCTCCCATTACTACCCTAAAAAAACCCCAAACCCAACCCCAAATCCGTGGACATATGCTCTCAAAAGAAAATGAGAAACATCTTCCCAACACACAGACTCGGCACACCTGTGCTTTGCCTCACTTGCTCTCTAGGAATCTGGGAAACAGCAAGCAATCCACTAGAAACCCCAGTGAGCTATGAAGTGGGGAAGCATCTTCAGACACAGCAGAAGAATAGGAAAATTTGGGGTTTTTTCAGCTCATCCGTGATATTTTTTGCAATTGTAACCACAAAATACCAAGTTTATCTTTGTTCTCCAGCTCCTAAGTGGCTAAGAAAAGGCTAATGCAGTAATCAGCTATGTGATTCACGACACCACTTCCCTATCTGGTAGAACTTCCACAATGTACATATATGCTTCAGCAGCAAATTCATAGCAAATTTGGGTCAAGAGTCAAAAAGCTTATGTATGAAACTTAATAACCCAAGTCTGTTTCAGCACCACTAGTTTAAATGACACTTCACACTGGCAAGTATATGAGCCAAAAGAAGATATACTCATCATGATTGCACAAACACGCCTAAAGCAGTGCAACAGCCAAAATTATATAAATTAGCTATGTCAGAGCATTTACAGCCATTGGCATGTCCAAATTAATTGACCTGCATCCTGCCTGAACTCTGTCACCCATATAAATCAAGAGTTTAAATTGCTATTGTCGAAGTTAAGCATTAAATTAATTAGTTGCTGAGTTTACTGGAGTCTGACTGCCAATAAACAGGTTGTCTGGACAATATTTGTAAATTAAATGTGCTTAACAGTATCAGTGATAAGTTTGAGAACTGCTTTTTTCAAGACTTGAGAAGAAGAAGAGAGTAACGAGTCAGAAATCACATAAGAGAGAGCCTAGTGCACTTTCTCCTTGAGATTATGGATGAAGCGATAAAGGTAAAGCTACACTTGGCCCAAGCACTTCTAATAGTGTTTTGCTGCTGGAAGTGCCTCAAGTGCTGACATAAATATCTTCCCTTGGGATAGATAAACCACATCAGGTTTTCAAGAATTTCAAGCTATGGCTTATACCTGCTGTCACCTGATGATGATCTGTGTTGTTACGATGTGTTACAGACAAAAGCAGCAGTGACAGAGGTGTGACAGGATGGGAAGCAGATAGATCTGATATCCTGTCAGTCCACACAGACCCAGTATGCTACCTGGCATATGCTAGCTAGTCAAAGAAAAGGTTTAAGTTTGTATTTCTACGGCTCTGAAGAACTTTTGCTCTTAAAAACAGCACTGCTTCTGTTTCTTGATGGTTAAAAAATAGCATTTTTAAGTGTTGCAGAGACTCAGCAATGGGACACTGGGAAAACTGCTTCACAGACCTGTCCTCTCATGCACTTGCCCACTGAGAACTGGAGATTGGTATCACATGTATGTTCATGTTTCAGCAGGGCCAAACTTCATTCCACATGGAGATAAACCAGCATGAGATCTAGGAATGAGCCATTCTGGAAATTGCTCTCGGTAGGCAAGCATATGCATATACATTGCATATACATTGCAGCTCATGTACCAACCATCCTCAGAATCCCATGCTTTTCAGGAAAGAGATTCTTATTTTGAGGGGATGTTCTTGATTCACTAGAAGGACCCTGAGACATAAGTGGGATGTGTTGCTCCTTTCCTTTTGTTTGAAATCACTTCTGAGTAAGACATTTCTGCCAAAACAGCTTTGCCAATTAGTTGTTCTTGGCTAACAGAAGGAAATACGAGCGTGCTGCACAGTCATGTATAACATCTTAACACCTCTCTCCTGTCATCTACATGAAAGTGCATCCCATTGCAACAAAAACAGACTCCAGGAAAGGAAAACAGTGTTCAGCCTGTGTATCAGCAGAGTGGATGAACAGCTTAGTCTGATTCATCTGAACATATAGCAAAAACAATTTTGACTGTTCCACTAAACACCGATAAATTAAAGCTCATTTTTCCTCCTTTACGATATACTTGTGTTTTGAGTATACAGCTCTGAGACACAATCAGGATGGTATTTAGATTATTTACCCTTAGAATTACTCAGTGCTTAAGATGGAAGTATCTCTTACATCCAAATGCATAATAGCAAAAGAATTCAACATGATTAATGTTTTTGTAATCAATACCAAATGAAGTGCATGTAATTTGCCACTTGTTTTAAAGTGTTTAGGTTATGCCTCAGTGATATTTTGATCATATACATATACACCACTACCTTCTGCAACATCAGCATAAATGGAGTGATAAAATCCAAGGGGCAAGTATGAACAAAAAAAGACAGACATGCCAAACGGAACCACTGGGGTCTCCCTTCTTCTTTTTTCAAGAAATACATTCATAAAAGTCCATTTATCCAGTAATTTTCTCAATATCTCGCATTAACAAGTCCAGATGAGCACTGCTTAGCATACCATGACCACCATACTGTCTACACATGCTTGACTGGCACCTTTCACTCAACATTTATGCCCAGACATTCCTTGATCTGAGCTGGACAAGGATTTATAGGTAAACTTACATATGGTACCCACAACTTGCTCACAGGATATGCCAATACACAGTAATTCTGCAGTCCCTGGTACCCAGCACACAAACACTTTTGGTGCTTACAGGCTGAAGCTGACCCCACACAGGAATCATAAAAGAATAAAGGTCATTATTTAGAGACGTGAATTTAAAGTAAAAGATAGTTTTCCCTGCTAAATGAAAGGAAGACAAAATCCTGATTCTAAACCCTAACTCAACAGTGACCCTGACCATAATTGTAACTCTAACCCAGACCCAGACCCTAACACTAATCCTGACCTTGAACCTAACCCTAAACCTAATCCCTAATCCTAATATTTATCCTAACACTAACTAACCCTGATCTTAACCCCTACCACTAACCCCTAGCCCTAATCCTAGGAAGGAAACTTCAGGATACAAACACATCCAGATCCCATGAAATATCAGTGTCAGACATTCATGAGCCCTAAGCTTCTGCTCCATTCAAGACAGGTTCTGTCACAGTGTTAGTACAAATGTCTTGAAAAGTGGCTGGATTTCCTTTTTTTTTTTTTTTCAGTCCATGAGGAAGGTACGCAGGGAGAAACATGTCAGAATCTGAAGTGTGAGAAATACAACTTCTGAGTGAAAGCAATAAACTGAGGTTCAATGGACAAAACATCTCTCACTTAATTTAGGAGTCTTTGGGGGATGGAGAAGAACACATACAGGCAAAGTCTTCAGAGCTAAATCCAAGACTGACAAGTAGCTAAAGCAGAGAGAAGAAGAAAGGTAATAGGAGATCCTTAGTTTATCAGACTTGGTTCTGATTTTTAGATATGAGAGATGGCAATGAGATTGTAATATTTAAATCAGGATTGCCAAGAAGCAGAAAGAATCCAGACGGACCCCTTGACCCATCACCCTCAATATTGAGATCTCTATGTAGGATTCTAAAGTCCATGGAAAGGTTTTGCTCTTTACATTCAGGTGTGATGAACCACTACTCTGATAGTTTCTTGCAGGAAGGACAAGTTCGAATATTATAGCCACCAAGAATAGTATTGAGAAGTATAGCAGAGGGAAACATCCTTTCTGGAACAGACCAGATAAAAATCTTTGCTACATTATTCAAGGAATCTGTTAAGATAGCTAGTCAAGGAAAAGGAGAAAAGGAAATGAGTAAATATGGGAATATTAGGGGAAAAAAATCAGCCCAATCAACAGTCAAAACCAGTAAGAGATGTTGCAGCTGCACAAGCTACCAAACTCTTCAGAAACCCATCAGTGTTTTTGTATCTTCACTACAAGATTAAAAAATGTTTTAAGGGGAGCTGATTGCTGCCAGCACAAACACTGTTAGCTTGTCCAGCTGTATGGCCTGGCTCACATCATAACACAGACTGGCAATTCTTTGTACCTGCCTTTCAGCACAGCAGGGACCAGATTCCTGAAAGGGCACGACTCCCATGTAGGAAACCAAAAGGAAGCAGCCAAACAGCACCACCAGATGCTTCCATTAGACTTAAGAAGATGGATTCTGACACCTTTCAAGGATCTAGGAGGAAGAGTTTGAGTTTAGGTAAGTTTCTTTCAGCCTTTGACACAAAAGCGTCTTGCCAGTGGCACTCTGACCCATGGGCTGCAAGGAGTAATTCAATCACACTGCCAAACCCCAAAGAGACCAAACAGACAAGCGAGTAACCAAATTGCAATGAACACATATTTTAGATTTTCAAGCAGAGAAAGTGACAGTCTTGAGATATTTCCATGGTATTAATACGGGATTTTAATCCTTTGAATGTACTTCAATGCCACAGATTCCATTATATACACCAAAGGCAACATCATTGCTCATCATTTGGCTCATCATTGCTGTCAAAAAGACAATTTAAATGAGGAACTAGCTATAAAGAGTACTATTTAGAGACAAGTAATATATTGAAAATTTATGTTTATTATCTTTTCCATGATTCCTATAAAAAAATGCAGGCACGTGCACATGAATAATCGCGTTGTGGCTTTACAATATGATTTTTCCAAGTTCTGAACAGTGTAAGTCTCAGAGGCCATCAGTTAACTACCTGATATTACACAATTCCCTACTGTGAGGTTTTGGGAACTGTTCTCTAAATCCACTGCTACCAAGCACTGTCAGGAGGAGGAGCAGAGCAGGTTTGGCACTTTCCGTGCTCCCAGTAGTCACACAAATACATGAAATTGACCCTTCAAGGATGGTGGAGCAATCCCATGCATCCCTCCTGCTATCACAATGAATAGCTTGTTCAGTCATTTTGTCCATAACGATTTGTTAACCCTTCAGCACAGGTGTGTTCTGCATTTTACACAATTACCAATAAAATTATAATGATTTCAGAACCTACAAGCAGTAAATTTCAAGCAGTTATATTCAATGTTAAGTCCTTCTGTAAACAAAAATATTTTTAAAAATCCTTACCACTGGCAAAGCATTTAAAAAGGAAACCAAGTGGTCTTTTCATCTATTTATTAAAATTAATTTTGATATTAATAAATAATTGACATATTATTCAGACCTTTACCTACAGAATTAAGTAGGATGTAAAGTAAAGGTTATTTATTTAAAGGGAAGCAATAGATATGAAAAACTGCTGTCATTCAAGAATAGCAACAAAGTTGCAAACATACTGAACTTTACAT
Organism: Pachycephala philippinensis; assembly: GCA_013397055.1. Taxonomy (NCBI): domain Eukaryota; kingdom Metazoa; phylum Chordata; class Aves; order Passeriformes; genus Pachycephala; species Pachycephala philippinensis. The sequence goes on along the minus strand of VWZT01008681.1, from coordinate 179,695 downwards.
AGCCCTGCTCTTGGAGGGAAGCCTGCTTTCCTGCTGTTTCATGTTCCCTTTGTTAAAGACTTGACTAGGAAAATAAAATCCTAGCTCCAACACGTTGAAATACACTGATTTAACTAAGGGAAATTATTTACTTGTTTAAATCCTTTCAAGAGTCACATGCCATAGAGCTACTACTCTTTTTTCTTACATCAGAGAAGACTCACAGACAGCATCAAGGAGGGAGGATTCTCACAGTCCATGGGGCACAGGGTGGACCACTCTCTCAAGTCATTCAGAACCCATGAACAGGAATCATCAAATCATAACCCTCGTGAAAAAACAGCCAAATTCAACCTCAATCTTTCCTAAGTTTCTTACTTTCCATCTCTCACACTTGGAGGATGCCCCAGAACCTCTTATCTGACATTCTGTACTCTTGATGCTTGTGCTAGACTTTGGGATCAAGTTTCTGATCTCTCTGTTTCTGTGTTGATGGTGAAATATGATCCTTCTGGCTCAGTGTGCAGGTTTCCTTGTCTGGAGAACCATCTTCATGAAACGAGCCAGGTCATAAGCCAAACAAGTCACACCAAAAATGTGGGAGTCTGGATCAATCATTCAAGATCACTAAATTACACATTTTAACAGATATAGATTTAGTGTCCTGCAGGGCAAGGTAGGTTCTCCATGCAGAAAATCACCCTCAGGACTACCCTCTGTACCTCTACAATTATTTATTCCAGTGACAACTACTTGAATGACAAGATCTGTGGCTTAGATATAGGCCTATGAAAACATTTCATATTCCCAAAGAATTTTATGTGATTGAAACTAGTATGTTTGTCTATTTGCCTCAGATTTGCCTGAGTGCACTTCGTGGAGGTTGCTCTGCTCATGAAGCTGCTGTGCTGTCCCTGAACTGTGTTTCTGTAAGGAACTTTGAACAGGTTTGTTTATCTCACACTCCACATCTGAATTTTCCCTAATTCTTATCCAATAAGATAATTTTAGGAATTTAAAGTCCTTTCCATGCACTTTCTTTATGGAATAGATGCATGAAGTCCTACCTGTTCTGGATCCCAGGATAGACGGCACCTGTTTTCCATATCCTGGGTCATGTCCCCCTTTGTTTTAACTTCTTAAATTTCCAGTTTCCTGAATCTCACTTAGCCATTCTCCTTCTCTGCAAGGAAGATCGAAGACCTGTTTTCTTCCATGTCTAAGCAGCCCCCTTGCTATCTCATCTGTTAGTAGGAGTGAAATCAGTACGGTGGACATCTGCCTGTCCTCTCTCAAGTCAGGGCCTTGTTACCAAGTTGTAGGTCTTCCTTTGAACAGATGCATTCAAAAAGGGACAGGAATTTTATGCTAACAACAGCCTTACAATCAGGTGCAACAAGATGCGGTGTGTGGATTCTGGTTGAACAAAGGACATGCACCTCCTCTTTGCCAAGAGAAAGAGGGGGAACAGGATTTCCTGGACAGCATGGTAGGTACCCAAAAAGGGGTCATGAGAGGATGATACAAGATTTGGGAGGAAGACACAAGAATTTTCACAATCCTGCTTCACAACAGGCAGCTTTCCAGTGTGACATCCTTGCCTAGCCAGGCTGCAGAGCAGGTGTCATTAGGAAATGTGCAGGGCTTCCAGCGAAGAGAAGTGCTGAACAGCAAGCAGCACGCAGTGGCAGCGGCACAGAAAGGACAGAATATGACTTTCACCTGGACTTCTGTGGCTCCTGGCTATGCCATTTATTCTCCTTTCCTTCAGCAAAATAAGAAACTGTCTATGCTTCCCTACTTTCCTTTCATTGCCCCTTCATCTCATGCCTTTGTTCTCCTCAGGTTATAGACGTGGCTCAGAATCCTAATGAGGGATGGGAAGACTCTTCCCTGGGTAAAGAGATTTAAGTAATTAGATTGGCTGCTCCACAACTCCCTTTTATTTGCTGGGCACTGAGTATATCATGTTTTCTGTGGGTATTTGCTAGTTACTGAGATCTAATAAGTATTAAATTAATGATCTAGTTTAAAAGTATTTCTTGTCTTATTTTGAAATTAAATTATCAGTCCAAATAAGTGAGGTTGAGGAAGTCAGAATAGGAAGTGTCTATTTTTTAGTGAAATTATTTGTGTTTCTCAGGACTGAGAAAGTCTAGGGCATAGCAATAATTTTATTTACTGGTTACTGTAATTTTAATTATAGTGATCTATTATAAGTCCTTTAAAGGTTAATCCTGAAACGCCACTTGCATTTCTTCTCTTTCAAAAGATAAATTTCCCTCTAAGCAGATCCAAACTCTCTTGCTGTCAATTGCAAAACCAATTGTCATGATCACAGAGCTGGCTTGAATGATGAGAAAACGTGTATTTCGCTTCCGCTATAACCATTTCTCACACCTTTTGCTTATCCAAACATATTACAACTAGGAAAAAGAAAAAGGACAATTTGCAACTATAGCTAACATGGCAGGGTACACTGACAATTGCACTGATTTTTCAAGCCATGTGGTGAACATGTTCCTCTCAGGCAACAAAAAGTAGAACTGCAGTTATCTACTGGGGAGGTTTAGGTTAGATATTAGGGAAAATATCTTCACTGTGAAAGCGTGATCAGGCCTCAGAACGGGCTGCCCATGGAAGCAGTGGATCACCAACCGTGGAACTGTTAAAAAACCTAGTGTGACTTGGGATATGATTCAATGGTGAACAAGGTGGAGCTACCTTAACTCAATGATCTTAGAGGTCTTTTCCAACCTTTATGATTCTATTGTTCTGTGAAAACTAACGAGAACTGTACCAGCAGCTCCTCTGGGCAACTTCAGACAAACAAATTGAGTCTTTCAGGCAGGAGGCAGAAAAGCAGGTAAGTTAAACAGAACTGCTTTGTGTCAACTTCCACTGCAATCAGGGGTAAAAGGCCTAGAAGCAATTTACAGAAAATAGAAAAATAAATAAAATAATAAATAGAAAAAAAAATCAGGATCTGCCTTTTCTAAACCCATGCTGACTGCCCCTGTTTCCCTGGTTATCCTGCATGTTCCACATGATGACACTCAAGATGATCTGCTCTATAACCTTCCCTGGCACCAAGGTCAGGCTGACAGGCCTCAGTTCCCAGGATCCTCCTTCCAATCCTTCTTGTAGGTGGGCATTACATTTGCTAACTTCCAGCCAACTGGGACATCTCCAGATAACCAGGACAGCTGGTAGACAGGAAGTTAGGACGTAAACCTAGTGGATCAAAACCTAGTTTTGAAATGTCTAGCCTATTAATTTACACAGCATGTCTCATCTTCCAATATTTGCTAAGTTGTTCAGATTTATAGAACTTACTGACCCCAACTAAAATCAAGATATAAAGTCTTGGAAAAAAATACCGAGTAACAACAAAAGAAAATTAATCTCACAGTTCTTTAAAGCAGCCCAGAAGGTCTTCAATGTTCAGCATTGGTGCACTGATTAAGTTATATCCAGAAATTTCAAGAAATTTCGCTTTCTAGAGCTGCCCAACCATCCCACAGCTCTGCTTGTTTAGGCTTGCTTTTCCGTCTAGCCATAAGAGGCCAAAGGAAATGCCAAGAGATATGTTTCGATATTCTGTGCTTAGACACTGAAATAACTGGTCCAGTCTGAAAAAACATTAATCCTCCAGCTTTGTCTTTTTTTTCTTTTTTTGGTCTTCTATGGAACTTTTTCATTTAGCTTGTAGATACCTTTGCTCCTTTTAGAGGAAGAATATTTTCTCTCCACTGGAGAACAGGAGGTACAAGACTCTCCCAGGAAGCCTTTGAAAAGGTTTTCACCCCATTCACTGTGACTTAGTAACAGTCAAAGTAGAGCTGAATGGAGTTCTGCTTTGTTTAAGTTGAAAGTTACTCATTCTTTTCTCTATTACACAATTCAAGGGGCATCAGAAAATAGTGGAGCTATTCAAGGCCAGAAATAGCAGGGAATAATAAGAAAGAATATTGCTATTCATTAATTAAGTCCTGTCTCCTTTGTGATCTTAACATTACAGCTCAGTCAAGCTGGGTGAAGTTTTCCTTTCAGTCTCAACAACAATCTTCCTTTGCTTTCCTTTGCTTTCCCTTACTTTCCTTTGCTTTCCTTTGCTTTGCTTTGCTTTCCTTTGCTTTCCTTTCCTTCCAACTGAAAAATAACTAGCATTGCCATAACCATCCCGTTCTCATCTCCACACTGGTTCCCCCAACACCCTCACCAAATGAAATGAAAAATGTAGATACTATTCAGTTTTGAAACTAGTTTGAGCACACCCATGAAGAGGTCTATTTAACATTTAATTTATTGGTGCAACACATCCACATATATTAATCCCCATCATCTATGGTTAGCAAATATTTGTACAAGAAGAGAATACTACATAGCTAAAGAAAGCATGAGCTAACCACCTCTGAATATATTTTAAATGCAAATATTTTTGCCCTGTGTCCAGTCCTGCTGGTAGGTCATTTGCAAATCAGGTTTTAGTGATAGGTTTTTTTGCTAGATTATAGAAAGCCACTGACCCAGGGTAATGAATATTCTCTATATGATCATGAATACATCTTAATATCAATATGTATTCTGCTGTGTAACTGTACCTGAGCTGATTGTGAAATGCTGTTGTGGTACCTCCTGCCTACTATAGTTCAACCACCTAATGATCCCTGGACTGTATTTCCCACAAGGTCCTACTTCCCAGGTCTTTGCTGGGATATATGGTGGGTGTCTAACACATGGATAAAGAGATTAAAGATATCTTAACAGCAGGAGGAACCAATACCATACTTTGTATCACAGGTCCAGTTATATTAATCCTGAAGACTTTATGGGTAAAGGGATCCAAGGTATTATGCATTTTCCTCCAAAGAGGAACCTATTTATGACTTAGATAAAATCTTGGTCTTTCAGTGTGTGGAGCAGTACTGAGATTACAAATCATGGCCAGGCTCACCAGAAAATGGTCTCCACACAACTCCTTATTTGTCTAAGGAAAGTCCCTAGGACCAGGGGAACATTCCTGGTTTAAGCAAACCTAGAGTTACAGAGTCATAGAAGAGTTTGAGTTGGAAGGGACCTTAAAGACCATCTAGACCAAGCCCCTGGTTGTGGGCAGGGACACCTTCTACTAGACCAAGTTGCTCAGCCCTGTCCAACATGACCCAAAACACATCCAGGGACGGTATCATAACTTCTCTGGGCAACCTGTTTTAGTACCACACCACTCTGATGTGAAAAATATCTAAATTTAACCTACACTAGGTTTACAGCCATTACCCTGTGCTGTATCACTACCCGCCCTCGTACAAAGATTCCAGCTTTCTTGTAGGTACTAAAATCCTGCGAGAATGTCTACCCAGAGGTTTCCCTTCTCCAGGCAAAACAACCCCAACTCTCTCAGCCTTTCTTCATAGCAGATGCTCCATCCCTCTGATCATCTTTGTAGCCTTTCTTTGAACTCATTCCACCAAGGCCATGACCTCCTTCTGTTGGGGGCCCCAGAACTGAACTCCAGGTGGGGTCTTACAAGAGCAGAGTAGAGGGGGTTAATCACCTCCCTCAACCTGCTGGTCATATGTCTTTTGCAGCCCAGGTGCCCTGGTTTCAGCCAGGGCAAAGCTAATTTCTGTTCAGGATCTGTTGCAGTGGTGTGTTTTGGATTCTGAATGAGAATGTTGTTGATAACACACTGATGGTTTTGTTTTTTCCTAAGTCATGTTTATCCTAAGTTAAAGATGATTTCCCCTCCTTGTCTTGTGCTCTGCCAGTGAGGAGGTTCGCAAAAGAAACTGGGATGGAGCACAGCTGGGACAGGTGACCCAAACTGACCAAAGGGATGTTGCACACCATAGAATGTCATGCTCAGTACATAAATTGGGGGGAGTTACCCAGAAGGAAGGGCTGATCTGGGTTCAGGAAAAGGGGTCTGGAATTGGTCAGTGAGTGGTGAGCAATTGCATTGTGTATCACTTGTTTTACCCTTATTATCATTATTATTATCATTATTTACCATTATTACTGTATTTTACCTTACTTTCAACTATTAAATTGTTCTCATCTAAACCTACAAGTTTTACTTTGATTCTCCTCCTCTTTCCACTGGGGTGGAGGGGGAAAAAAGGAGGGTTCAGCAAGCAGTTGTGTGCTGCCTAATTTCCAGCTGGGCTTAAACCACAACACCAGGACACAGGTGGATTTCTGGGCTGCAAGAACACAGTCCCGGCTCATGTTGAGCTTCTCAACTCCGTAAGGAGTACTGCTGCAAAAAGAGAGTCACTTCACAATATATAAATCCACAGAACACTTGCAGTTAATCTGAAGTAGGGGGCAGGATAAAGGTAGAAGTATTTTACTCCAGTCAACTTTTGGGATTGCAAGTATACATGAAAAATGCTGACTTTTTCATGGGCTTTTTTTCAGTTTGTTTGTAATATTTTTTTGCAGGCTTTCCAAATAACATGAAGGGGGAAAACTCTTTTCTGTTTCACTAGTGGACAGGGAACAGACCATATCTCTTTTGACTTTCTCACCAGCAGTATTTTCCAGCTGTGTGGGTTTCAGACTGGCCTTAATTCAAGGTCGAGGAATAGAACAATATTTGAATTCCATCCATCTCTAGTCAGTGCTGAAAAGCATGATTCTGAAGACTCTAAACTTTCTATTCACTTTGAGGACTGTTTTATAGTAAGAAAATCAGAAATGTCTCCTAGTCAACACTGGGGGAAAAAAAAAGTAGTAAGGAATCAATACAGGTAATAAATACAATCATCAGCCTGCTGCAATACAAATCCAGATATGGTACATGTGCTGAAGAGGTTTCATTTACCTTCATCCTTGATGAACAAACCAATTTCTGATTTTTAATAGGGTTAAAATGTTTCCCATTTGAGACAGCAGGAATGCTTTGATGAAAACCTGTCTCAATGGATGATATTTTCGTACTAAATTCTTACTAAAATGCTGTTCTGGTATCCTCAGAATCCTAAAATATTTAAAGCAATAATTTAGTCTTTTCTCTGTATCTAGGGAAGTGAGGCCTTGTTCTCTCTAGTCACAATTATTTCTACTAATCTTTATTACTAATAGCAAGAAAATATCATGAAAAGGACCAAAAATGTATGACGGCTAAGTAAGTGATTATCAGAGCTCCTTCTGTGTTACCTAATTTTCAAGATGGTGTATGATTGTTAATCAGAACATCACAGTTGCAAAAACTCCCTGTCATAAATTTTAAAAAGCACACATTTGAAATCATTTTGCACTTTCCTGCACTTTCTGTGTGCAAGAATGCCCAAACGCCCAACACAACTGATGTACTCTTGTTTGAAGGTGGGCTTAGTTTCTGAAGTTTCAGTTCTGAGAAAGAACTCTGTCTGGTAACACAGTCTCTGAGCATCCAGGCTGTGTTCAGACAGAACTGCCTGCTAGCTGAGGCACGCAGTTAAGAACTGGAAACTGCAAAAGTGGGAACACACGGGAAATTAAAAAGGTTGAGCAGAACGGCTATTTCTTCATAGAAGAGAAAAACGAATCAGTAAACCCGAAGAATTCATACTCACAAAGAAATCATGCACATTCACTTTTTTTTTTTTTTTTTAAAGTAATGGTTGCTAGAGAACTTTGGAGAGCCTGGAGAACCACTCTGCTTACAGTTATTTGCATGTTCCATATTCTGCAAATCTTACACTGTAACGTTTGTGATATGACAATGTCAGTATTTGCATGCAAGCAGTGTATTTTTGAGTTGCAATTTTGTCTGCCCCTGCTGTTCATTCCTCACCTGGAGCCATAATGTACTCTCCTTAACATCATAATCACACAGCAACTCATGTTGGTGTCACAAAAAAAGGGCTATGACTTCAGCTGAGTGATTGGTAGGAACAGAAGGGTTTGTATAAAGAGAGATGCTGTCTGCATGCAAATGTGTCCATTTAAGAGGAAAAAAAAGAGCAAGTGAGAGCTATTAATTACGAAGCGATATGTTAGCTGAATTGCATTCTCATGGAATATTTTTCAGACTCTGTGAAGCACTCAGCACATCTTAAAAGAAATAAAAAAGCACAAGCTGGCTCCAAATCTCTGTTGTTATCATTTGGCACAGATCACGGGATTCTGGCCCACCTGCAATCTGCAGCAAGTTGTGGTTTGCCTTTTTCTCGCTCTGTGAGGATGGTGTTGGTTCACTGTATCTGTTTTCATCATCCAGTCCCAGTCTCAGTTCTTTTCTTTGTGTGAAACACTCTGTGCTCAAAGGCTGAGTATGCCAGAGAGGTGCACTGGAGCTTGGCATCAGCTGTTATCAAATAAAATAGTTGAACAGCAGATGGATATTAGAGATCTTGGTTGCTCACAGAGCAGGTGCCAGCTGAACCTGGATACCACTAAACAAGCAAATAATGTGCAATGAAGTTGGTAGTTAGACTGTTTTCCTATTTTCTTCCAAAGGCAGGGAACATGAAAGCATATCTACCCACCAAGGGCTGTAACGCTGCTTCCTCAGCCAGGAGACCTTCTTGCTCTTTCTCCATGCTCTCAGGTTATGCTTCAAGGCTGCTTGGACCATCTTAAAACAAATCTGTGGAAGTGAAATTTAATGACAACACTGAGATAAAAAGTGGACTGTTTTAAACCCTTCTCAACACTCTCCAGCCTAGCAAATGGATTGGACTCTGCCTGGAAGCTGTTGACAAGAGCATCTTCACCTAATCTGAAGCAGAAAAGGCGTTAATTCACCCACCAGCTTGTTTGCTGAAACCCTGCCCCGGCAAAAACCAGAGGCTGAGAACAGAAGAAAGCAAAAGTAAAGCGAATTGGATATTCATGTGAAAGGTCTCTCGAAAAATCTAGTCCAAGACGAGGAGGTGTCCAAGGACTAGACATATCTGATATAGGCTTAGGCAGTTCATAAAAAGATGTGTGTCCTCAGCTCCCTACAAACTGAATTGGGAGAGTCTGGCATGTACAGAGGGAAAATGAAAACAAATATGTGAATGGTCTGCATGTGTCCATCTGTTTGCACTGATGGAATCAGCCCCAAATGACTGGTCATGGGGTTTCAATATCTCAACTTGGTGCATAAACCAGTGGGTGAATTCAAACCTAACACTAACTGCAATTTTGGGCAGTTAAAGTGTGGCTTTTTACATGAATAATTATGTGGAAATCTGATAACTCATTGTCCATTAAAGACAACTGAAACACAAAACTCTCTTTTGTGTAGGCATTCCAAAATAATTGTTTTAGAGTGTGATATTAGTCTTTTATATAAGCTTTTCTGTTCTCATCTTTAAAATTTCATTTCATATAGATAGATTTTACCTTGATTTTCTCTTCTGAAACAGAACTGAAACATACAGTTCTTCAAAACTGAAAAATTGCAGTATTAAAGAATACTTTAAGTCCTACTTAAGGAATGAGAACTATTAAGTTTAAAAATACTTGATTTTGCTATGAACAATTTACTGAAAATTACAACGTGGAGAAAACTTCAGCGGAAATGTACTAAGATCTGAGTTTGAATAAACGGATTTTTCTTAGTATTAGATATGCCCTGAGTAATTGCTGAATCATCTTCCTGGCTGCATAACTTCTGACAGCTTCATTAGAGTCTACATTACAGTTTCAGATCTTTTGATCTTGATCTCAGAGATTATTTGAAAAAGTTTGCCAGATGATGAGCTGCTGAGAATCTGGTAAACCCAAAACTAAGACTGCTTAGACTGACAAGATTTTTACGTCTTTCCATTTAGATGAAGCAGTCAACCTCATTTATAATGGTGTTAAAAATGTCAGGGCTGATAGGCAATGGCGCTGGTCATAAAACTTTACAATGGAAAACTTTCCAATGAGAAGATGGGAAAACTCTAAAACCTCAGTCTTATTGGGAAACTAAAGGAAATAATTAAAGGTGTTAATATTGCACCTTGTTCCATTGTTGAAGGCAATAAAAAAAATGAGTTTAGACTGATCCTGTTGCTACCACTAGAGAAGCAGCATCTGGAAAAGCCTTGGGAGCTGCAATGGCAGCAGCCATTTTCTCCTTCTGCTAGCAAATATCTAACAGGACACACCTTCCAGTTTTATACCAACAAACCAGGCCTACACACAGTCCTTTAGTGAGAGTAATGCTTGACAGAAAATGGCTTTTCTCCTTAAGCCACTGTTCTTAGACCTTCTTGCTTACATGGAAAACAAGAGCTGTGCTTGACATCATCTCCTCAGGATTCTCCTATACTACAACATTAACCCTGCACTTTCTAGTCCTCCAGACAAAGTGGGGGATGAAATACTTCCTCGAAATTCTTATTTTGGACAAATAGCAAAATTGGCAGTTCTTAACCCACTCTGTTCCTTTGCTACTAGGAAGTACAACTTCCTAGAAAAGTTGTAATACAACTTTCAGTGTAATACAACTTTCAGTGATGAATTCAGTCTGCCAGATACATTGCTCTAGACTATTTTTATCTATTCCATGTCCAGTCCTCCCATAAGTGTTCTGTCTTCATTTAGGTAGGGTTGGTTTTTTTTGTTTTTCAGTCCATAATATCCTTTTTTCTGGTGTCTGCACCAGTAACTAGGAGAAAAGTTGTTTTTGTTCATCTGTAGAAAATGCTTTGGCTTTGAATTTTCACAGTTGCAACCAAAATATAGCAATGTCCTGAGATACCTTGTGTCAAAGTGCAGACTTGTTTTTGAGCCATTGGGGGAGATTTAGCAGCAGAACAAGATGTTCTACCCCAGGGTAAGATAACATAATGGAGCAGGAAAACAGCACAGCTCTGTGGAGAGAGAGAGAGTACCTGTTCTGGAAAAATCTACCTGTTCTAGGCAAATTGATTCAAAACAGACAGAAGACAAGCATTCGTATCTTAAGGTTTCCATATAGACAGTTATTCTCATGAAATTCCATGCCCATGATGGCTGGGTGGCTGGCTGCATCTGTACTACTCTCCCTGGTTTGTGTCATTCTTTATTGAAAAGGAAGTCAATATGAACAAATAATTACTTTCCTTTGGTAAATATTCACACTTAAATCCATCTCTCAGCCAAGCAGATTAGTGGGTTATGAATACAAAGACAGCAGCATTTGGTGAGATGGAACATCAGCTCAAACACAGGGAGGTTTTTGTGCTGCAATTCACTTTTTCAGCTCCTTTACATTAGGGTTGTAAGTTCTTTTGGTCTTTAGTCCTGAAAACTATTTCTAGCACAGTACAACACACTTGTTATTTAGCCATTTCATCATGGATTGCATTTAGCTGTATTCTCACCTACCCTTTCAGTAAATTATTGCGAAAATTGACTTACAGTGTTGGAAATATTTTAACAAAGCAGCGCATTACAACTGGAAGAAAGCTTTCTCTAAGAAAAAAAGAAAAAAAAAAGATGCATGCATGAACAAAGGCCAAACAGCAGTATTTAAAAGTAAGACAGTGGAGAGAAAAAAGAAGATGCACTATAAAGCTGTAGTCTAAATGAAACACATTAAGAGGGATAGTAAACACTGATCTATGTAATGGACACCACAGATTCACTGCCTGTAAAAGTAAGTAATAAGGAAATGCTGTGTGAATGGAAGAAAGTTTAAACACAAGGGATACTGTTAAAAATTTTATGTATCTCAGGGCTGATATACAGCATGCAAGGGATATGCCTTCAAGGGCATAAAGGGTTTCCCCTGTGGTACATTATCTGGAAACCATTTGTAAAGTAGAAGCACATTATTCAAACCACCACAGGAGAACAGTTTTTTAAGGGTATGTATTTTTATACTTTCTAGAAGCAATAAAGGAGCTGTCACTGTGGGTGATTTTCACTCCGTTTAAAAGACATTGCTTAGAGAGGAAGGAGGTCTTGTCATGGCATGCACTAAGGCAAGAATCCTGGAGAACTGAGAGCCTGGTATCATTCTTCAGACAAGAGAGGCAATGGAAAAGAAGTGAAGGACTTCAGTGCTAGCTGTCTCCTGTCTCCACTCAGAATGGCTACACAGAGCATTTTAGTCTGTACTCAGCTCTCTGAAAATGTTGCACTTGGGTCGCAGTCGCCCCTTAAGCCCCGGATAGCGTTGGGCCCCGCGACAGAATGTCCAGTCCACCGGAGATCCGGCGACCCATCAGCCTTCTCGGACTTTGAGCTGGAGCTCGCGTCCGTCGGCCAGCCCAGGCAAAGGGGTAGCTTCTTTCTAGTAGGACACCTAAGCGGTGGCACTTTTCTCGGGTATCGGGGGCGAGAGAACACGAGGCAAAAGAGGCAGGAGGAGAGTTGTCATGATCCTTTATTGAATCGGGGCACAACTCCCTGGAGTACAGTGGTCAACTCCTAGGGATCAGGCCAAACAGTCTCCTTTTATTGGGGGTGGGGAAAGGGGAGGAACAAGGATGGGTCCAATGGGGGCAAGGGAGGTAGGAGGGGACTGCGGTACATAAACCAATGAAAGACATTAAGGGGAGGGTACAAAGAACATGAACCAACCAAGAACTAAACAGAACAGAAGGTTCTAGGGGAGAGGGAGGGGGCACGGCCCAAATCCCTCCCAGGGGACGTGGCTAAACAGTAGTCTCAGCCTCTGGGTCCGCCTTGGCCTCCACCCCGGAGCTGGAGCTCCCCTGGGAGCGGGAGGAGTCCAGGCCAATTTGGGGAATTTGCCCCTCATCACACTTGAACTTAACAAAAGGAAACAGAATTTTCCAACTATAAGAACACTTCCAAAATGTGAATTGGTTTAAAATGTCTAGTGGCCGCCTTGCCAATTTTTATTAATAAGCAAATTATTAATGTGATAACAGTTCAACTTTTGTCCTATTTTTGATTTCACGTTCATCATTCTACAAAATTCCTCAGACAGTGTTGGAACTAAAGGCTAAAATGCAGTGTTCAGGAAGGCAGTTCATATCTACAGTACTTCCAGTAATTAAGAGGAGTGTGAGATGATGGCTTTAGAGACAAATTATATTTCCTCTCAACAACTGAAAAAAAAAAAACTGCAGAAGGCAAAATTCTTTTCTGGAAAAATTATATTAATGGGGTGTTGAAGGAGGAAAGCAACAGAGTTTGCTATTATGAAAAAGATGAAACCAAAGTAAAATAGAAACCAAATGGCTCTGAGAACAATAAAACTGTATGTGTGGTAAATAACACCTAGATACATAAATTGAAGCACAGATGCAGCACAGAGTTAAGCCAAGAGTCTGAACTGACTCATGGCAATAGATGGAAGTATGACAAAGTCTGTGAAGGGAACTAAGTTGTTATTAGACTACTTAAAACAACTGACTGTGCAGGTCTAGGCAAGGAAAAGCTTAAACGTCACTGCAATCTCTTCCATATTGCCTTAAGTGTGCTTGAACCAGCAGCCTTTGGACACTCCACTTCTGCTTTGCTTTATGTTCCACAGCCCACCTACCAGGGGAAATAATTTTGGGCAGTGCTGCTGTTCTGCAGCTGCTCTGGAGTTGTAACAAGAAGTTGCTGGGCTCTGTTGTGCCATTAGCTCACAGCTACCTTGATGATCTGTGGCAACACACTGCTTTACACTAAGGGATGGATCTGTCATGAATCTGCTCCCCTGCCATGGCTTCTGCCCGTTCTACATGGAATTCTGTGCAGGACTTCCCTACTCCCCAGCCTTTCAGCTGCAAAACTGACATAGGAAAGCAAGCGATTTTGTAATGACCATCACAAGCAAAGGAATTAGAATTGCTCTCCTAACACTTCACCCTATAGTTCATCCTCACATTCAGCCTCCAGGTCCCACTGCAAACCTCCAAATATGTTAGTGAGGTAGCATTCTGCCCGAGGATGTCTCACTCCCTCCCTGTACACCATGATGAACCAGCCAACATGAGTGGAAACACTGCTGCTGATGGACAAAATTGAAACTTAAGAAGACTCAAGACAGCACCAGGCTCCCCAGCCAGATGTATGTTCCCCTGTTGTATATTCACCACGACCCATAAAAAGAAAAACTGAGCTTAAAATCTGTCATGCTCTGTTGACTACCAGCTGAGTGAACAGAGTTTGCCCTCTCCTAATGTGGACAACTTGTGGGATGCATCAAGAAGGTGAAACAGCTTTTTTTGCCTGGCGTCCTAGAGGGAAGAGGCAGCTCATCCAAAAAGGTACCAGCCAAGCAGCACATGTGTTGGTCAGTGAGCATCTCTGCTTCCTCAATGAGCTATGGTGCCACTGGGGACCACAACAGCCGGTAATCATAAAATGGATTATGGAATGAATTTTAGAATTAATTGGGTTGGAAGGGACCTTAAAGATCAGCTAGTTCTAAACTCACTTCCCTGGACAGGGACACCTCCCACTACACCAGGTTGCCCCAAGCCCCATCCAGCCTGACCTTGAACACTTCCAGGGATAAGTCAGCCACAACTTCTCTGGGCAACCCATTCCACTGCCTCATCACCCTCACAGTAAAAAATTTCTCCCTAATATCTAGTCTGAACTTACTCTCTTTCAGTTTTAAACCATTTACCCCTGTCCTGACACTACATTCTCTTGTAAATAGTATTAATCTTGTAAATAGTAGTGATCTCCAGCATAAGGTAGGGAAAGACATTAACTTTGGCTGACATGGCATTTCTTCATGTTGTGCTTGTGTCACTAAATTAACTGTCTTGATGGATGCATTACAGTAAATTACACCAAATAGAAAACATCCCAGAAAGTTAATTAATCACTTTTCAGTGGGTAAATATTTAAGTGCTTACAGAAGCACTTTACTTTTTCCAGAAAGGTCTAGCAACTCTTTCCCTAAGGTATTCAATGGAGCTCAGGAATAATGCAGATTAAAGGCTTGGAGAGACCTGTGCCTGAATTTTTAAATGCCTAATTTTATCAGAAGATTTCTGACTGCAGGAAGAGTAAAGTTTAGTTTCTAGTGAAGTCTCGTGTCTCTAGTGGGCCTCCTCTCTGGAGTATTCTCTAAGTATCTTAAAACAGAAAAGAAAAGGTACTGCTGTATTTCCATCCTGCAGGTTTTAGGAGGCTCTTTCTTGAGTGCCTAAGCCCATAATTTCATGAAAGCTGTCAAATACAACATTCTTACATCATTTATTCTGTCAATTTTGATTGAAACATGATGGTTTCAAAGTGGCTTTGGAACACATAGATGTCAATTCAAACAGCTACACCACTTCATGATTGTGTTTACCATGATTTTTAAGTCAGACAAAAAGCTGTTCTCCAGGTACTGAGACACAGATTTTCAGAGGTACATAGACAATACGCTTAGAGTTGGCAAGTGATTTAATTGGCTGCATCCGAATTTTAGTGCTCTGACTGAAATAAACATTTTGTTAAATAATTTCTGGTTTTTTTTAAGAGGATTTTCTACTCAGTAATAGAGAGGATCTGTGTAGAAAAGAAGCCCAGGCAATACTGAAACAAAGCAGAACTCAGCCTTAATTCTCACTTACTTAATACTCACAAACCCCAGTCTTGAGAGCCACAGTCCCACAGACTTTCAGCAAGGCTTAGTTTCCAGAATTTGGAGTTTCTGGCTCAAGATCAAATTAAAATTCACCTTTAAGTTTCTTCCTGAGTCAGCTCGCATATGGGAAGCAATATTTCTCTTGCATCATTTTAGGAGTGGGAATTGGACATTCCCTTTTTGTGTCATCTGTCTATGATAAACAGCAATTTCAAGAGTAACAATGCGAGATGTCTCTTCATGACTTGCACACAAGAGATTTTCCAGAGGCTTTTAGGAGAGAAGTGGGAAGAAAAACTCTCGACTAGTTCTTCATCTGACATAAACTGATGGATATGTGGTGAAAACAGGGAATCTTGTGGATTTACATGAGCCTCCAGGCTTTACATTAATGAATAAGTGCCATTAAGCAGATACATATGCTCTCACCTGTATGAGCATTGTTGCAGATGAAGGCAGGAAAGCTCATCTATAAAAGCCAGAGTGGATGGCAAATCAAGTTAAGTGAAGACTAGGATTGTCAGACATGCAGGAGACTGACAGCACAAACATGACTGATTTAATGGGAGGGAATACATTTAATTCAAAGCGACAGTGAGACAGGAAACCAAGCCAGGGGGCTGAATACAGAGACATATGAACAAAAAGACCAAGGGAACAAAATTATGCTAGCCAGATCAGATTACCTGGAAGATGAATAAGTTTAGAGACTTACAGCTTTCCAAAGACAAGTTGTCAGTGTCTTGAGACCTCAAATGCTATCAGCTCATTGCTTGGGGTAGAGACACACTGGAACATTAGGGAGCAGCTCAGGATGCAGAGGTGACCAGGTAGTACTAGGAACGATTTCAGCAGTGAACCAGCTGATTTATAGACAATACCTCCTGTGTGATTTTCCAATGCCTTCTTTTTAGTCCCTGAATAGTTTAATGCTTTTCTGCTCCTGTAATTCATCAGAAAGAAAGGGATTCCTGCAGGTTAGCTGTAACAGGATAAAGTCAAGTCTAGCCCTGGCCTGAAATGCATCCCATTTGTCTAAAAAAATCTGACAGCATGAGGTGCCTCAGAGGCACAGAGAGGTGAAACTACTTGCCTAAGTCTCTTCCAGCATTTCAGAAAAGAGTCTAGTGCATTAAATATGTCTAAACAGTCTAATTTCAGATTCATCCCCACAGGCAACCAAGAGTATTCTTCAAGCATATGTGGCATAGTAAGATGCATGTCTTTACTACCACCACTCCTCCCATGTGGCTGCACTTACACCAGGAAGAGGAAGCAGGCAGGATGGAATTATCTCAATACAGATTCAGAATTTGGGCTCTTTGAAGGCTACGGTGCCTTTGGATTCATTCTCACGGGAGGAAAGAATTTCTGTTTATTTGGAATTGGAAGTCTCACACTGATGTACTGTTTTAGCTTTCTAACAGCAAGCTAACTGAAAGCAAAGAGAACAAAGAGAGCAATAATACTCTGAAACAAACTTCAAATGTGATAGACATCAAATCTGCTTGCTCCTAGGTTTAGTAGTTCAGCAAGATTAATCCAGTAAGGGGTAAGACCCTGCATCTAAATGAACAAGGACCATGCTTGATTCTTAGGCCCTTGAACACCCTTAGGCACAGAATGACTATTCCTTGTGATGCCTCATGACCCTTGAGACATCTGGGTGGAAGACAGACAGAAACAGAGCAAACTGGTGGCAAAATTCTACATTGCGCCCAAGGGCATTCAGCATGGCAACTCAAGGCACTTCAGTGTCCAGAACCACCTTTCTGCTTCACTGATTTCTGTGTGTGAAGCTGATTCCTCAGTAGACTGAGGACTCTCAGGTCCTTCCTCAGTAGACTGAGGACTCTCCACCTCCAAAAGCTTTGAGGCAAAAAAGGTGTCACATATAGAAAATCATCACAGTGGGGGAAATGAGTGTTTCCTCATCACACATTAACACTTGCCTGAAAAACCCCAAAGCTAATAAAGAAATATAAGAGGTAGAGGAACATAAATCTGCTAGGTAGAAGTATGCTATGGAAGCATGTTATGGAGGTATGGAAGCATACTAGATGTTATTACTTGCCTCATTAAAAGGGTGGGATTGACAGTCCAGACCTTCATCAAGAAACGATAGTTGATTAAAAACCAGAACGTGAGACCAGCGATTTTTTATGAAGAGAAAATTTTCATTTATTTCTTTCAGCTGACATTTCATCTACAACTCGATTGTGTTTTGTAATCTGAGCACTCTTGTTAACAAGCAGAAAATCCCTCATTACAGAATGCCTTACATTTTCTCAGAACAGACTTAGTACGAGAGGAGATAATTTTCCTGAAGTTTTTCCCATAAATATCTCAGTGTACCTTTTTTTTTTCTTTTCACACACACATGCACTTGCCATTCATTATCTTCATTTACTATGGCAAGGAGGGCTCACCTCATGAGCGTTTGATATCCTGAGAAAAGCAGAAAAATCTGCAGCACTCTCATCCCCCTCCCCACATATCCTCCAAAATCCTTGAACAAAATTAAACTATAATAGGTAGGCTGCAGAGCTCTCTGGCTTACAGCATCAAAGTTCCTGGATAAACCAAGTATCTTTATGCCAGGCAAAGTTGAACCCTGTTTTAAATCAATATTTCAGCTTTAACTTCAGGCAAGAACTTGCTCCTTAAACAGGTTATAAACATACAAAAGAGTTATTGTTTTTTTAGAGATGTGGGAAAAAGGAGATTCTTCTTATGGGCTGAACAACTTCATCTGAGGGGCAATAAGGAATTTATTAAGGTCATTTCTCAAAGCCCCCAACAAATGAAAGCCCCTATATTTTAGATGCTATAGGGTATAAAGTAAAAGTAGTTCTGATCTTGAATGCAAAGAAAACTATTAAAAGCACAGTTAATATCTTTAGGGTATCTGCAAGTTTTCTAACTGGTCTTAAAAGAAAAGTATGAAATGCCCTGTATTTGCAAGATTCAAAGACCATTCAAAAGAAATAAGTCAAAAAGCAGTACTAGTAAGAAATATATTCTGGAGTATTGGAACTCTGTTCTCCATACAAGCATCTAAATCAAGGTTGAAGAGACCTACACACAAGCACCAGGCATTTGGGCAGAGAACTGACAAAAGAAATATCCCAAACATTTGAAAGTAGATGAATACAAGTGGAATGGTAGCAACAGACTTCAGCTGAGCATGCAGAAAAATAATCTGCTTTTTTACTAGATGCCACACAGGCAGTAAAAACGTTGGAAAACACTGCCATCCTGGGATGAAACCAAAATGCCCTCATATTTCACAAAAACGGAAGGGGTCTTGGAGCCATTTGTAAGGACTGTGTTAGCACCATGCAGCATTATCCCAGGTTAAATGGCAATATATAGGTGAAGGAGGATGTGATGTGTTTAAGAGAAGCAGCTTTACTGCCTTGTATCAGGGGGAATATTCTCATCTTTAGAAGACCAGTACAGAAGTAAGACTGAACACCCAAAGTTGCATCTATTGTTTTCTTCTGGTTTATGCTAGCCAGAACAATTTTGGTAGGAAGTTGGAGAAGATAAACACTTCTAAGATGGAAAGGTGTGGGGTGAGGGTGGAGTGGGGAAATGGGGTTAATTTCCTAAACTTTACTCTAATTTAGGACATAAAGCATCCTGATAGGAAAAAGCAGATAGACCCTAAATGATCTGAATCTACTGCCAACTCAGTTAGCGGGTAAATAATTAGATCTTGAACTTGAGTCACTGCCACTACATAAATAGAGCATTTTCTCTAAAAACATTGCTATAATCTGTGTTCAGGGTTTGGTTTCTTTTTCTGTACATACGGAGTGAGAATATAGTTGTCAGAGTTTAAGTCCTTCTCCTAATAATAGCATTGAAATACAGAAGCGAGAAAACAGAAAAAAGCTTATCTTAGCAAACTCATAATTTTTGAAGCATTTGAAGTCTAAATTAGCTTCACTCTATTGATTAAAAATATTGCTTACAGTGATTTGCCAAAAAATATTCTTCAGAAATTTAAATTAGGCTAAGTATTTTGTAGCAGATTGCCATAATATTTTTCTAAAGTAATAAAATCAGTTATCAGAATTAATGATACATAAAATTCATTTTATGATTTTACTTATATTACCTTGCTTCCCTCCCTCATCTGTTTTCAAACCAAGTCTCATAACTTTATAATGTGTTTTTACACCATGCAGTGACCCTTCTTGCAGCTGAAAGGACAACACCATTCAGTACGATCCTTTTAAAATTGCCTTGTTGATTGCTCAGAGCAAAATCAGAAAGAAGTGCAGAAAAGACATGAGGACAGCTTCGTAGCTGTTGTGACACCTGAGACAGTGAAAGCATGGCAGATGTCAAATCAAGCAAGGGCTTTTAATGCCATAAAAATAATGAAGTGCAGAGTTAAGTCCTCAGTTTTGCAGTGGTTTTAAGCAGAGTGAACAAAAGAGATGTTACTCTTAAGATACCAATGACTACCTGTCTAGTACAACAACTACGTTACAGGTTATGCTGCAAGTTTTTCCTCACCGAGACACAGTTGTTGCTTTTCTAGATCTGGAGAGCTTTCTCCTTTCTAGAGAGCCCATTCAGGGAAATGTTCTTTGTTAATTGGAAATCTCACTCAAATATTGAGAAAGAAATACTAGAAAGGTAATCTTGCATCTACAATGGGAAACGTGAGAGCAGAGTAGTTAATGAGTGAACATTACTACCATTGAACAGAAATTTTACAAATGCTTTCAACCCATTTCAGCTGGTAAAAGGGAGCAGGTGGTTCACAGACTGATTCAGCGAGATTATGCTGACCTGAAATTAAACATCATTATCATAAGAGAGCTGCTAATATGAAATATTGCAAGAACCCCACCGCCTAACTTAAAAAGACATATTTTTGCCATTGCTAGCTGCATTTACTAATACAAGATAACCTAGCAGTTGTTATTGGAGATCACTGCTTGCTCCACCAAGCAAGGCAAGCTAGGAGACCTGACATGCCGGTGTAGTTGTCTCAGTGGCAAAGACATAATCCCACAGTTCCTATGCAGAGTCATGGACAGTAAAAGGCAGTGACCTTCAGAAAAACACGAGGCGAAAAAGCTGCCCTGAAAACAATTCAGAAAGGATAGGGAGCAAGTCATGCTCAGTAGAGAGCAAGAGCAGGCATAGAGCCACCTACAGCAAAGCTCAGACCAGGCTTGGAGTCCAGGAACTGTACTTATACAGAGATCACAGGTCTGGGGGAAGAGAGTGTGTCTGGAAGTCCCAAGTGAGGCTTTTCAGACATTTAGGACACAAGTCCTAACATGATCCTTTCAGGACAGGGTCAGAGTCAGCCCAAAACATTTGGAGTTGGAGGGGATCTCTGGACGTCATCTGGTACAACCCCCCTGCTAAAGCCAGTTCACCTAGAGAAGGTTGCACAGGATCACATCCAGACAGGTTTTGGACATCACCAGAGAAGAAGACTCCAAAACCTCTCTGGGTGACCTGTTCCAGTGCTTGGTCACCCTTGACACTTGTTATTTATTCTTTGTATGCAAGGGTTGAGGCCGAGCTTGTGGTCTGGGAAGCCTAAGACCTCTTTTCCACTAAGGAATAACATAAAGCTGCTCTATTCAGGATGTCTCAGCTGTGTAACCAGTTGCTCAAAACAGGAAAAGCCTCTACCCAGATCCCAGATGCTGAAGAGTGAATTGCATAGCTTTGAGAAATACGTCTGAGAGAAGGAGCAACAACGTGACAAAAAATGAACACATTTCAAGAGGATGCCTAATAAGAAGCTTATGGGTTTGGACAAAGGAGTTATTTTCTAGTACTTGACTTCTTCCATCCACAAGGAAACAGATGCACAATACTACATTTGAAACACAACTTGCTTTCTGCTGCTAACAAATAAAGATGTAAAGAGCCAAACTTTTGTCTCATGATCTGGGTGAAATAAGAGTTTGCTGAATTTAGCACCTGCAATTCTTTAGCTGCTAGGCAGTCTGATGTCTGTGTTCTTGCCCACCTGGCTTCAGGTGTTTTAAGTTCCAAGCTCACATTGTCCCGAAAATAGGAATCTTAGAGATCTCTTAAACTGGACACCCTATAAAAGGTTTCAGTTAAGATTTTCAGTACTGCAGACTTGAGAAAACCAAACCCAAGGAGCTTTCATTTCTTGTTCATTGTCTCATAGATGTATTGCTTCCCATATAAAAAGTAAGTGTAAAAAGAGCATGTACATGTCTAATCTCAGAGGAGATAATAAAGTGTGGGTCGAGAGCAGACAAGACCTTTGCAGGCAGAAAAGTCAGCTTGTTTACTCTGAAGGTTGAGTTAATTCCAAGGTCAGATTTCAAATGCACCTTAAGAAAATTATTTTTTTAATACTGTGAAGTAATAATTAAAAAATCTTTTCCCAAGCGCCAGTAATTACCATTGCCATGTATCCTTTTGTAAGATTAGATGACACATTACTGTAGGTAGTTAAAACTTTTAGCTGTAAAAAGGTCACAGTGAATCTCGGTTTCATACACCTGGAAGTATATTTTAGAGAATGATCTTCACGTTTCTTACATTTTGCAGATGTTGTGGATGACTGTGTCTGAACTATTTTTTCCTAGTAGGTGGTAGATTGCTTCGTGTGTGTTCCACATTCAAATATGGGAAATAAAATCACTAAGGTAAAATAAACTGCTGTTTATCCATTCCAGATCAGCAGGACTGCAAGCATTTGACCAGAGCAATGGACACAAATACAACAGCAATTAAAGGGTGGGATTCTTATCCACCCGAATTCCCTACACCTACCACCAATATAAATACTTTTAAAAGCTTTTTCTAACAGAAGAACTGATCTAAATTTTTTGGCAGGTTTGACACATTTTGTTTAGAGTTGAGAACGAGATAAGGCTGATGTCATTTGTTAGATAAGATGGAGTGCTGATATTTTGATGCAACCACTTCTGCATAGCAACTCTGGCATGACTATGGGGATACAGCTTAAAGGAGGGGAGACACTTGTTCAATCCTGCTCTGATGATCTGGAATAAGAGAAATGTTATTTTTTTCCTTTAAGAGAGGGCTAAAGAATTGGTCTGGGTGAGATGATAAGCAGATAGGGGATCTATAATTCTGGCTACTTAGGACTGCCTTGGGCAAGCAGGGATTTACATGTGCACTTTAAATAGTCTCACAAAGGGCTCATTGAGTTTGGCTGGAGTTAAGATACAGTAGCTCAAAGCCTGCTCATATTTCTGATCTGATTCTGGTTCCAATCAGAATATTTTTGAACGCTTCCAACTCTTTAAGCCCTTAATGTGCTCACATTTTGGTCTAACGCAGAGCAGAAAAATACCATACATCATGCTGGAAAAAAGCCCACATATTGCATGTGTATTTGTATTCATTTTTCAAACTATTTATATTTCCTTTCATCCTGTGAAGGCCTAATGGTTTCACGATGAGTACTTGTCCATTCATATGTAGATGTAGGATGCAGATAAAATATGGCAGAAATTTCCACAAAGAAGAGATTGTATTTTATGCTGTGACATTTCTATTCTTTTCTTCCCGGAATGTTAGATGCTTTGTAACCATAGAATAGATAAATTTAATATGGAAGCTTTTGTTTCAGAGGGGAAAGGTGGCTGGTTTTCTAAAGTGATGGGAAAATATTACAATAACAAAGAAAACAAATGAGAATACTTAGCATTTATAAGCTGGCTTTCCTCCAAGTGTCTCAAAAGCATATTACAAACAGGATTGAATCTCTACCCTAAAAGAAAGGGTACCTCTTTTTCCTCTAAAAGCCACATTCT
Source organism: Pachycephala philippinensis (assembly GCA_013397055.1). Taxonomy (NCBI): domain Eukaryota; kingdom Metazoa; phylum Chordata; class Aves; order Passeriformes; genus Pachycephala; species Pachycephala philippinensis. Next base: position 156,466 of record VWZT01008681.1, on the reverse strand, counting down.
GGAAGTAAACATGAAAGAGGTGGAAGGGCACAGCAATGACCCAAGTCATATACTTACAAAATGTCTTTCTGCTCTCTGTATACGTCCTTAAAAATGTCTGGTTGATAACACTTGTCTGGAAATTAAAGTTGGTATTTTTCCCAGCTTGCTTGTAGTTAAATGCCCTTATTATGAATAGATATGGAATTGGAATGTGCCTAATTACAGCTTCATTACTGAGACAAAATGTATTTTATCCTATTGTCTTCCTGAACATTTAGTATTTTATGGTTTAGCTACTAGACTATTCCCCTTGGCAAAGGGTTCAATTAGCAGGTCAATGACAATGGAGCTAATGAATGGCAGTGCAAACCTACCTATTGTAACACTGAGGAGGGAGCTCCATGCTAGAGACCAGAACTTCAATTGATCTGGCTTATTAGGGCAATAGTTCTCCTCAGGTTTGATGAGATAAAGTCCCATTAGAAGAAGCTTTAGTTAATTTTAAGGAACCATGTAATGAATTTCTAATCCATCCCACAGATGGTTTGCTACTGGCAATATGGTGGGGTAATTATTGACATCCTATTCTGTTGCTGACCTATAAAATGGTGCAGAGGGAACTGTGGATGCCTAAAATCCTGGAGAACTTTAAATTGTGTTTATATGCATCATTCTAGATGGCCAGAAAGTAAGAATGCTGGTAGAACAAGTCTAGTAAATGGCTGACATCAGCAGATATTGATGTCATGTGGTTGAGAAAGGATATGACATTTAAGTCTTGTGCATCCACAAGAAAAGAAAGTGAAAAGAAGTAGCCACACTGAAAATCAACATCGAGAACTGCACTCATCTGCTCAGAAAGACATATTTTCTGAGTACCCACTGCAAAATGTCTTTGCTTCCAATTATTGAATATTCACTAGGAAGTGCTTAGGGGTCACCTATAATAAAGCCAGAATTATCCATAAAAACTGTTTACTGAATTATGCTTAATACCAAATACAGCTAGGAGAACTGCAGCTTGGTTGTTGATAATACACTTACCAGAAAAAGTTAGATTTTTGGTGATGATGAATTGCTTGATTCATTCCAATAATTAAGTTGTAGTTCTCAGTCCAGCTAGGTCAGGATGGACTGTCCGTGAAGTCAAACTTAAAATTCAAAGAGAAATAAGAACAACAACTATATAAATGCTATGAAAAATCGTGGGAAATGGGTGTTTTCTTATCTGAAAAATCCACCACGAAAACTGAAATTGGCATGTCAGCCAAAAGAGCTACATTACATATCTTTACAGAGTAGGAAGGATTTCTTTTTTTATTTTGCTTAGATCTGCACACCCTCTCCAACAACAGTCCTGCTTCCTGGTGAAAATTCACAGCTTCCAACAACACCCAAATCCAAAGAGAGTTGGACTTGGTTTGGATCACCCCAAAGACCATGCAAGTCAGAAGAAACATTTTCAGGGGAGGGTCATAGTCTGAAATTCACCTCACTAAACACTTTCCATTAACCTCTTCTGGAGTAAGAAGGGAGATCAGTTTAATCCAGCTGTTGGAAGAAGTATCAAACCCCCTGTATCTACCAGCCAGCGACAACATTATAATGGCTGAAAGACTGAGAAGTTTGACTGATGAGTCCTGTTTAGGGATGCGGAAGCCTGAGGATTTATACCCTGTCTCCTGAACTAACAACCCGGGAGCATCTGGAGGAACACAAACTGTCCTTATGCTTTGGGTGTGAATGCTGAGCTCAATCCCTTCTCAAATGGGCTGCTAATATCCAAAGTCTGTGTCAATTGGGGTGAGGTGTGACAGAGCCAAAGCTTTAATTAATGTACACTGGTATTACACCTAAGCTTACAAAGCCCAAGATTTCTGAGACACCCTTTCACATCATGGAAGAGGAATATTGAGCCAAGATAGTAGTAAGACTCTTTACAGCTTCTTTTGTTTCCTTTTAATCCCAAGAAGAGATCATGATGTAAACGCTAAAATCTTCTGTGTCTTCTTCATTTTTTTAAGTTCATTTGCCTAACAACTCACGTTTACACAAAATGCATGTTGGATGCCCCAGGGACTTTTCTGACCTACATACTAAAAGCAGTGCTGAGTATTTGATTTCCTTAAATTAAACTAGACAAGTTCTCAGGTTTAATGTTGTTTGTTTTGCCTTACAGATAAATAGACAAAGCAGAAAGTAGACTGTAATGACAACCTTTGGTTTCCTTTTATTTCTTTTAAGGCATAACCATTCACAAATGGTCAGCAACATAAAATCCTGCTTCCACAAACGTTTAGGCAGCCCAGCTCCCTTGGGGAACCATATTGACAAGAGATGTGTGCATGGTTCTCCTGTATCACAGTCTCTCCCTGTCAGGATATATTTGTAAGAGCTGGCAGCAGTGACAGGAACGAACACTCTCCAAATGCCTGTGATGCTGTCTCAAAAACTAGAATTTCGAGAAGTCAGAGTCACTTTTCCTCACCTCTTTCATGTTCTTTTCTAGAAATCAATTTTAGTCACACCACAAAATTAATTTGAACCAACGCTAAGCCAAAGGTCTTGGCAGAATGAGGCCATGTTCCACTCTCAAAACAATGTAAGTATACTCTAGTTTCATTCTATTTAATTGTTATAAATAATCAAGGAAGCAAAAAAGCCCTGAGCAGTATATGCCGGTAGTTACAGAAGTGGGAATTTACATGAAAACCAAGTCACAGACAGCAAATCCTCTTTGATGCTCTCCTGCAATCACTTCAGTGGAATGATGCTGAGGACCTTGTTCAACCATCTAACAGACTTTGAACCTTTTTTTAAACTATTTTTTTAGAAGACCTACATTATATATTGAATTAATTATCAGGCTTGTGATAAATAAATCAAGTCCAAAGTTCACAAACTCTCCCCCCTCCCATACAACAAGCTAGGACTTACTTTAATTATGCCCCATTACTTGGCGAGAAATCAAATGAATAAACAATAACTCTAGGCCATGCAGAGACATTTTTCCCATAAATTACTTTTCTTTGAAATGTGGTGGCATTTGTTTAAGAACTTGCTTCAGACCCTGCACACAAAAATTTCTGCCTAGATCTGTCCAGATTAGTCTAGTTATCCATGGAATAAAATAAACAGCTTAAATTAACTAGGTAATATATTTATGCCCAAAGTACAGTGTCATCTGCTATTTAACCAATAATACTCTGATTATATAAAAATATGATATATTAATATATAATGCTGTATTATATATTAATAATGCAATATAGAATATAATAATTATTAATAGCATAATATAGAAAATTCAGTAGGCATAAAGGGGGTAATGAGTGCCTCTGAAAATGTAATATAATTTAGAATAAATTTAAAAAGTGACATGTACTGTTGTCCAGTTTGCTTCAGATGGTAGGGAGGAAATGACATGTCCATAAGTCAGCCTCCACCAGGCACAAGATTTTTTTCCCCATGATTATCATTCATGCCTCAAAAAGTTATGTTATTATTAACTTAATAATTGTATTAATTATTAACTTAATTACCATAAAATCTTAAACAAAGGATTTGAAAATCTGTTTATTCTTGGCTTTAACTCCTTTGAACTTTTAAAGCCTTTGGGGTTTTTGTCAGCTGTTTATTCAGATCCATCTTTAGACTTCAATGCCTATGACTCTCAGGTCCTTCCTCAGTAGACCATGGAGGGTTTAATGTTCAATACCACATTAACTTATTTAAAGATAGAATATATTGCATAAAACAATATTAATGTAAGTTATGCTTAGAAAAATACATAGTAATCACAATATCATTGTGATTCCAACTGTCCATCTTTATGATGCTGTGCATATGTAGGTTGAAGCCATTGCTCTTTTCCAAATTTTTTTTGGTCTGATTTTATACTTGGTCTTGTGAGGAGCCACAAATTGACTCCCTGCTTGTGGCCTAAGTCAGGGCAGTCACATTCTTTCAGTTAACTGAGTTTCACAGGCACAGGTCCCTTGGCCATCACTCCTGAACCTTCTTCCACCAGTCACAGCCATGAACGACAGAACATTGTTTTCAGTGTTTGGATGAAACTGAAAGTGCTACTAAATACAGAACATTGTTTTCAGTGTTTGAATGAAACTTACAGGAATGGGACTTGAGGAGATTCAAACATGCAACAAACATTCAAAAATTCTGACAAACGTTCATCCAAATTTTGGAAAAAGCATCAAATCTACAGTAAGGCAAAAACTGATAAAATCGTGAAAGACCTCACAGAAAGCAAAATCAGACACAGTAACAAAGAAATAAACAACTGCAATAATTTAAAATGCACTCTTACACTCCAGGAGAATATTATTTTTAATTATTGCTTCCAAAATAGCCCTTATGTGCAAGGTTTGAGCTGTAAGCTGAGTGGAGTTGATGAAAATCAGTAAGAAATACAGTTTCTTTTAGCAGTTGAATATTTCAAAGAAGGGAAAGCATTCTGTCTTGTCCTCTTTGAAGCCTCTGCTTAGAAAGGGTGTGCTCATTTCTGAAATGCCAGGGATCTCCCTTGCTCCCTTTAAGGCTTGGTAGATCTCAAGGATGCTCCCTCCACACATTGTAGAACTGTTCAACTCTGCATGGAGCTGAGCTTTGAAAGAGTGAAACAGGCTTTAAATCACGTCCTTCTGAAGCAAGAGATGTTTTTATTTCTTTGTTATGCTCTTTCAGAGTTGCTTTAAGCAGTGCATTCAGCTGAAAGTTTGCTCTTATGGTGGGTCATTTAATTTTTAGCTGGATCTTCCCAATCCAGCACTGCTTCAAAAAGGTCATAATTCCATTTCAAGAGGGATTTTGCATTTTTAAATATACTTCAAAATCAAATGTTTTGTTAGTGTGCTTTTCACACCTCTTTTGACACTGCAACACAGCATTCCTTAGGGACTGGAAGTTTTTGAGGAAGGGCACAGTGGGCAAGCGAATCATGTATGTGTTAAACTAAGAAAATATCTCGAGTTATTTCATTTGAAGAGTTATGAAAAAGCAACGATTATCCTGGACTTTTTTATGAACAGAAACCCCAACCAACAAACAACACACCAAATATTTACATAGATTTTCAGGGTTCTGTTTCCCTGGATGATAGCCAGCAAGTTCTCTGCAGTGATGATCTCCCTGTTATATAGAGTCAAGGACAAAGGTTGCTTGATACTGAGCATTTCTGAAATAGTGGATATTAATTCAATACGTTTTTTGAAAGGATAAGGAGTCTTTTGTGAAAGGGTCTCATGATCCAGTCTCTCCCCTAACAATGTATTCCCCACTGGTACCCTGATGACTTTTATTAGGCAGATCTTGTTTCATCAACGAAGAAATATCCAAATATTTTCAAACAATTTTATGTTTCAGAGAGTATATACTGGCATCTGGTGCTGAATCATGAAGAGGCACCATTTGGTACTAATTGATTGGAAAGTTTTTATGGGGTTCTGTGGTTACAGAATTCCTGAAGCAATTACCCTAGGTGTCATGAAAGTGCCTCAAAATGCTACAAGCAAAGATTGCTGTTTTCTGCTTTCTCTTCTGGAAAGCTCCAGTTGTAACTATCCCTATTCTGCCACAGAGATGCTTGATCTTTGGGAAGTCACTTAAACCTGCCCGTGCTGCTGGGAGTTGTGACCTGATTGGACATTGTTCTTTCCTGCATCACAGAGCTGAATATGAAAGTCTGGGAGATACGCAGATGTCACAGCAGTATTAAAGTAAAACCAATTGAAGGGCAGACTGATAACCTCTGGACAGCAAAATTCAAAAGTTTGGCAGTAGGGGACCATACACAAACCTATTCAGATTCAGAACTGGTTTATGCCCCCAGAAGCTGATCCTTCCTGCCTGCTCTCACTCTTATGCCATATGAAGAGACACTCAATTTTGAGGTGATAGCAATTTTATGGAGCAGTGAATCTTCTTTCCGCATTCAGATTTCAGAGAACCATAGGCCCTCCATGGAATAACTGTCATGCAGAAATTTTGGATCCGAGCTAGCCAACCAAACTAAATACATGTCTATAAATTACTGATGTGTACATCTTTCCTCTCATCTAGTTTCCAATGCTCTTTTCTTTCCTTCCTATACATCCCTTAAGTCAGTGTTTCCAAGACAGCATACTTCCAAAGAACAAAGTACAAATGTTTCAAGCTGGCTTAGCAAAATTTTGCTTTCCAGCTGGTGCTTTCTTCTTCTTTGAACACAAGCATGAAAGAAATGCACTTTCACTTTAAACAGTAGAGTTTTTTATCCTGTCCATACTCCTCTAGGCATGAAGGCTTGTGTTTGGTGTGGTACAGGTAGGGCAGAGAGGATGCTCTAAAGATATGACTAAGACAACATCTGAAAGGATATCCTGCTTGAGACAAATTGTGAAAAACAAATTTGAAGATAAAATTTAAGATAAAATTTAAAGACTTTCCCTGAAAGATGATCTGTGTTTTGTGGATGTGTCAATTGGTCTAACAAATAATACCACAGTTCCTTATGCACATTGCTGTCTGTATACAAGGAATTATGCACAGGTTGGGTGAACTGTGTGACTGAAAAGATGGCCAAAACCCCAAGGACTGAATTGGGAATTTCCAGACAACATGGATGGTATTTAACTGCATGAACAAAAGAACTAGGATTTCCAGGTCATGGCCTGTGCAACCCAGGAAAAGGAAAATTTTAATGCATACTCACCAGTGGAATATAATAGAATATCACCCTCCCTAGTAAAAGGGGTACATACTGATAGCACATTACAATGTGCAACAGAATGTAGCTTAAATCCATCTTCTAAGGATGGTAAAACATAAAATACTTTTGGATGATAAAATCACTATGTTGGAGCCTTTCCTCCTTCCCATGGAGACAGCAGTCAAAAAATTGACACTAGCAAGTAATTTCTTCTCACCCTTCTGCCCCTTGTTTAAATGCCTTTATTAGCTTTAAATATTAGTATTAGTATTAGTCATTTAAGTATTAGTCATCCAACTCTATGCATATTGATTTATTTTCACAAAACGGGGATCTTAAGAGGGAATATGTGATTTCTGTGCATCAGAAATGTGTCAAGAAATGCTGAACGTCAATGGACAAGGGAAGTAAAGAGAAGAAAGAGAAAAGAAGTGGCAGAGGGGAGCCAAAGGCTGAGAAGAGAAATGCAATGGGAAGGATAATTGTGGTGCTTTTGCACAGCAAAGATTAAAGAGAGCTGTCTGAACATGGGAGCCACACTAATGATGAGCAGGGGAGCCTGAGTTGTAAGGAGGCATCCAGGTGCTGCAGAAGCTTGTACCTAGGAAAGAAAAGAAGAAGGAAGAAGTGAGGTAGCAGAAACGTGTTGAACTCTGGCCATTGATGACTGAGCTGCTAACAAGAAAGCTGTTCCTTCTGTTACCAAGCTTTGCAGGAAAACACTGGGGAAAGGCACTTTGGGGTGAGTGCTGAAGCTCTTGCTGTAGGTTGAAGATTGAAAGGAGTATAATTGTAATGCTTAAGAAATGGCTCCCTTGTTAGTTGTGAGAGGCAAAGCTTTGGTCTAAAAGACCATGTCCTCTAAATAGAGAAGAGACACTGTTGAAGTGTGCAAATAAAAAGAAACTAAATTGTTTTTGTAGAAGGCAGATGTCTAGACAATCCTGGCAATTAGCTTGCATGTGTTTTTGCTAACATTTTGGTCAAACCATGTCAACAGCTGTCTAGAGATAAAAGAGAATAAGCACAGAGCTAAAGTCTCGTCTTATAACTTGAGGTTCTATCTGCCATTAAAGCAGGATTTCTGCCCTTAAAATTGTACTATTATACTTTCTTTTCTTTATACAAAGCTTGTTTGTTTCAGTCCTGAACTGCTTCATCAACCTATTTCCCCTGAAGCTGCAAGCAAGTTTCAAAACTTGCTAAACAGTTTTAGCCTTTTCTTTTGCTAGTTACATAAATACATACATTTTTCGGGTTACATAAATACATACCGTGATGGACTGCTGTTACAGAATGTGGAAAACACTCACTGCCATCAGTTCTTCTGCTGAAAACAGGCAAGAAAATCTTCAGCAATAGAGAGGCCTGCTGATCTCAGTGTTATTCCATCAGTATGTTCGTAATATTGCCTGCTTTCAGAAAAAGCTGTATGCATTTATCATCTTTACTCTCCCGCTTCCTGTGGTATTCAGCAGGCTGTTGATAACAGCTGATAGCAAATTGAGGATGGAAAAGGATCTGTGCAGACTTCATATAGATGCTTGGAATAATATCATTATAAGGCTGTTATTGATTTTCCCGCTGCTTCGACTGCTTCAGTGTTTTGTACACTGTTGAAAAGAGATAATGGATTTTTAAGGGGTGGATGTCAAAATTGCACTCATATGCTTGGCCAAATTATAGCTCTGAGACAATGAAGCAGACAACAGTGATTACGCAGACTCTTAGAAGATTAAAAATCCTGTAGACTCCAGTGATGAGAGCTGTGTCATGGTCCTTTATTCTTTAGCCTGGGATCTGGGGCTCACAGCTTACACGCTTTGCAGGGATTGAACTGCTGCCTTCCTCAAAGACTTAAATTGTTGAGGCTGCACAACAAAGGAAGTGCCAACATGGGAGATGAAACATGTAAATGTCTTCACCCTCACCTCTGATTTTAAGGAATCTGTATAATAAAAGGTGTCAATATTGGTTTAGTTTTAACAAGTTGTTTATAGCTAAATAAAAATCTTTACACATTTTAGTCCAGAGCCATTGCCAGACACCAAGCTGCAAGTTTTGATTGAGGTTCAAAAGACTTTTTTTTTTTTTTTTTGCAAGAACCACTGATCCACTGATTGTGTTTTTGCTAGCACTGAACTGCCTCAGCTGCCTTGAACAGAAGAGCAGGCCTTCCCTTATTGTTTCAGACTTCTAGAACTTTTAGAAACTAATCAAAGCATTGTAATACAAAATAGGCATTTTTAAAGCCAGGCTGGGGTAAGCTGCAAAAGAGAAGTCTCTGAGAACTTTTCTCCTACCTGACCACAATTCTGTGGGCACACATTCCTGCACCAGCAAGGATCTCTTCTTAAGAATCCTTTTTGTAACCATTTAGTTACAACATGGTATGTTTTGAAGGATTTCCATCCAGAGGTGGCACAAAGGAAAAAACATCTGTGATGGAAGGTCATTTTTATATTTCCCTTGCAGAATCAGTTTGCATAGGTGGGTGTTCATGCATGGACCTCACAGGAAATGTGAACCCAGGCCTTTGGGTGAGAATTAAATACTGCAGAAGTCTTCTGCTTCCCCTCCTGTACAGATGGCTTGGCTGTAGAACACGTTTCACCAGGTTTCTGGGAATGCCATTAGGAGATCCACAAGCTGTAAAAAAAACCAGGTTTAGTTGTGAATTAGAACATATCCAAATCCTTTTTTTCTCATCAATATGGCTACACAGTCAGACCCCCAGAAAGAAGAGCTCAGCTAAACCTGGGCTGTGCATTGGAAAAGGAAATAGGGAAAGGAAAAACTCTGGAAGTTTCTTAGAAGACGTGGTATCAGTGATTGCTGGCAGACACTGAGTTGGTGTTTAGATGTGCACCTGGTGTAGTGTGAGTTTAGAGCCCATTAAGCCTGGCTTGCTCCATGGCCTAAAGGCTGTCACATCAGCTCAGGTTCCGGCAGGATGGCGTTGTAGCCCCACAGCAACCACTGACTGAGTTAACTTTACAGTGTTTGTGCTTCATTTTCAGGAAATTATAAATTCATTTTCTCCAGAAACCTTAAAACAGTCCTGCACTGTAGGCTTAGGGTAGAGTAACTTCTGTCCTTTGTGCTGCTTTTATTGAACAAGTGTTCAGAAAAGCAAAAAGAGCTTGTGTTGGTAATTACTTGAAAAGGCAGAAATTTCTAGAAGGTGGAAACAATTAGTTATTAGGTTCATTGCATTTAATTGTTAACTTCTAGTACCTGAGAACATTCTCCTGCTTAACCATGTGTGCAAATGAAATTTTAATTTAATTTGTTTAATTTCATTCTGTACATAGATGGTGTTTAGTAAATTTATTAGGATTCTTTTTATACTTTGTACTCTGTGTTAGAAAAGTGATAGATTAGTTAGTCATTCTGAATAAGCAATTTGTCAAGCCTGTAAGCCATATAAAACTAAGTACATATATAATTTATTGCCTACTCTAGTAGTAGAAATAATGTACATTTGGCAAATTCTAATTAAAATAATCAAGAGATTAATCATTTGATATAAATTTATTTATTAATCAGAATTAATTCTCTTAAAAATGTATTTTAAACTCAGAGTACTACTAACCTGCAACTTAGTAAATTAGAATTTTTTTTAATCAGCAATTTAAAAAAAATGTGGCAAATCAGTAACATATACAAAAAATGTGTTTTCTAATACTTCGTAGTGTTGCATATGAAAAATCATTAAAAAGATATTTCTCAGCTGAAGTTATCAGAGCAATTTCTTATACTATGTTTTGGGTTTAATTTAAGGTACATTTCCTGAAACATAAGTTATTCTTCGTAAGTATTTTCATATGGAAAATATCCAGAGCATAACTTTCAGTCCAAACTACTTTTCATCAGATAGAATTCATCTTTTTTGTCATAGCCTAACTTGCATGTATATACAAATGCAGACGGAAAATAAGTTTATTTGGAGGCTTATAGACACTGAATACTGTGAACTTTATAACACACTGGTTAAGAGGTTTTCCATCCAGTTATAGTACTTATCATTAAAAAGGCATAGCTTGAAGAATGAGCATTTTTTAACTTTGAATTTTAGCTACCCAAATTACCAGGACCACAAGAAAACAGAATCTGAATGTTACATTTCCAGCAGTTACTGAAGTGTTTTCATGGTGCGTTGTAGGAATGAATCACTGTTTCAAGTTACTCATAAACCCTTCCTTTTAGGAAGCTGCTAAATGACATGGACCTGAACATGCCACAGAGTTTTGGGTTCAAGTTGTGTCCTAAACCAGGAGAAGCCAATATTTTGAGTAAATCTAGAAAGGTGTGAACTCATGAGGACTTTATCATCCAAAAAACTGAATGCCTGTTAGACTGGATTAACTGACTATTGGTTGCAAGATCCTTATGATTTTGGTTTAAATATACTATAAATTAAGAAATGTTTTGTGACAATACATGTCTCTGCTACGCAAACAACATGTGTAGCATGTTACTACATCATAAAAAGAACAATCTTTTTACAGTTGTTCTTTCCTCACCTTCTTTATCAGTAAATACATGATGAAATTGATTGAGGAAAACTTAGTGACATTGGGGTTTTTCTTTATCCGGAGCTGGGAGAGGCAAAGAAATATTATTCCTTTAAAGCAGCTACTAAAGAAGTTACAAGCATATCAACTATGGTGCCTGAAGAAATACTGCTGCAAGAAGTTACAGAATAGAATTTCAAAAGACACTGCACAGATATTTGCAGATGCTGCTGTGGAAATAAACAATTTTCAAGTGCACAGGTTTTCCATTTAAAGGCAGGTGGAAAAAAAAATTGCAAGTAAATTAAACTATATCTAGAATATTTTTAATAAATCAAATGTTGAAATGGAAATCACTGAGAGGCCTACAACTGCCTGACAAGTCTGAAACTTGGGGAAAACACCCTTGAACACTAAGAGCTTCTTTAAAAAATAAAGATGCACACACTGCTTTCCAAAATTCTTACAAGGGATCTGAGTCCCATATCAAAAGTAAATGGAAGCATCAACTGCAAGAATTCAATGTGACATTAATTTTGAACATGCTCAGCCAAGGCAATGTGTAAACAAAGATTTCTACTGTATTAATTATGTTCCTTGCAAATAAGTGCTAAACTCTGCATCCTGATTACTGTAGGGAGATGTACCTATTCTTAGGGTAAGGTTGACTAAGCACCTGCCTATTTGAATAGATAGGTCTCTAAACCTCCTTGGAATGCAAAACCAGACAAAAAAATCTTCTATTGTTTCCTCTTTGCTGTGCAGCCAAAAGTACCCTGAGAGAAGAGATGTCACTGCTTCCGCATCTAATAATTCACAATGCATAGAGAAGTAATCCTGTAAAAGTTAACTGTGTTTGTGGGTTATCCAAAGCAGAAAGGAAGTGTGTGTGGAAGTTGGAAACTTATCTGCTGTGATGAGCACGGATTTGTACTTAGACACAACACTTTGAAATGACACGTATAATCTATCTCATATGGTGATATCTAACATTTTATTTGATATTAAGAAAATATCAGTGGCTATCTAGATGAATCCCTATTTAGCTAAGTGCTTTTTATTATTTAAAAATAGATTTTATCTAGAGTTATATGTTTTGATTGATTCATACTATACTTTCAACTCTTCCAGCAGGAAAACTCCATCTGTGTAATGGATAAGAGATTATTTTATATCCCATGCATTGTGATCTGCCTTGCAATATATAGACTATTTTAATCCTTAAAAGCCTATATATGCTACATGTTTACATATTAACATTTGAAATTTAATTCAGTGTGATTTTTCACCTAGAGGCCTGACTTGACTTCCATATTTGTCTCTGAAGCAATTTCATAAGTACTACAAAATTCCTTCATGCGTGGGGTGTTTTTATGTTTTTAACTGCATCATATGTTTGGGGACAAACTTGAGTTTTCAGGAGCTTTTTATTCATTAAGGTTTTATACTGAAATTAGGCATGCAAATCAAAATGTTGAGATTTATAGACGTGGTGAATCTCCTATTGCTCTCACATCAAAGGCAGCTGCGAGTGATGAAATAAAGCCACTTAGGTGCCAAAGTACAGATATCTGTTGGTGACAACCTAAGGCACACAAGTAGGAACATTTTGGCCTGAGTTTCAAACTCTTTTTTTCCCCTTTCTTCTAAGATGTGATGTCATGTGATTAGAATCTGTCATTCCCATCACCTCATGGTAGTTCTGCAGTCAGGCTGTGACAGTTCAGAGTTAGTCTCAGTATGAATTATATTAAGCAGCTTAAGGAAACCTAAGTAAGTGGACTTGCTACTTCACCAGCAATGAATACATGATCTTTTGGGGACTTGAATGCTTGTTCTTCTTGTATATTTCTGTTTTCTCTCAAAATAGTCTACCTTTCATATTCTGTTTCTTAGTATTTTTTGCCTTCAGTACAAAATATGCAATTTAACTCCACTGGCCCTTTTTTTCATGAACTCTATAGGGCTAATAGCAACTGGCATGTTTCATTAAATTGTTTCTTAAACTTTAGGGCTATTATTTCAGAAAATATATCTGTATCATCTGTATCTATATCTATATATTATTTTTTCCCCACAAACTTCCTGAGGTTCTTTTTCCTTCTGTGTTCATTGCCTTTAAGCATCTACGCTTGGTGGTGAATTCATAATTTTCCTCTCTTTAAATGTAGTCCCTGAACTCTTGCAAGTTCTTCTTGCAAACTGTGAAATATTTCTGTTCTTTCAGCAAATTTAGTCCAAGTACAAAGGTGACTGTAACTCATAGAAGGCTCTTCTGTTGTGACCACCTTCTTTTCATTCAGGTAACTAATTGCCAATAAGCTGCTCCAGTGACAGTCTGGCTCTTTAATCAGCTTTGTGTCTGCACGCCAGGAGTGTTTTCCTATGTTTTGGGTTATGAATTAAAAGATATTATCACTTGCATACAGAAAAGCCTGGAGTATCCAGTGCGGCTTGTTTCTCTATCCACCTTTGGTGCATGCTGTGTGTGCTCAAGCAAGACCTTGTTTGTGTGCAACACGAAAATAGGGTGTCCATAAACAGGCCATAAGCTGGGCCTGTATTTTCAGGTATTTTTATGTAAATTGGGCATACATTGAAATCTGATAAAACTCATCATTGTCAGATATTATGTAAATACAGAATGCATATGAATAGTCCCTTTATCACACTGTGCAGTGTTTTGTCCTCCATCAGAATAAAGGTAACGATGCTTGCCTTAAAAAGGTACATTGATTTATTCTTTTTTGCAGCTTCTTGGATGGAAATCAGTGTTATTTGTAATTTTACACAGTCTAAATAATAAAAGATTGGTTACTGGGAGACTGCCCCTTTTATTTAGAATAACACTTTTGTGTTGAACTTATTACTTATGCTTCGTTTTGTTCCCTGTCCCTAGATTAATTTTACTTTAAAAAAATCCAAAGAAAACCAAAGAAGCCACACAATAACTTTCTACTGTATTCTGGCTGTTCATTTTTTACGTTAGTATTTGAAGTACAACTGCCAACGTGTTGTTTTTGTATTATTTTTACACCTTCACATAAACACCTTCACATTAACTTTCCCAGATCTTCTTTCTCAGGCACAGTTTTTGATATCTCTGCATTAGCCAAACTCAACCATCTATTTGTCCTGACCAATTACTGTCAAAACCATTGGTCTGAACATCTGCTCCAGCTGAAAGGTCCCCATGAGAGCTTAACCAAAAGGAAGATTTAAATGTCAAAACTAAGTGTGCTTATCCACAGTTTTTATATGAAAGCTCTACTCAATGTCTTTTTCTGAGTGGGTTTGTTTGGGTTTTTTTTTTTACACCTATTCCCGATTCACACATTCACATGAGCGCATTTTCTTTGCAGGTGCTTGAAAGCAATTTTTTTAAGACATCCATCTGGCTGTGCAAGAAAGTTCTAGAAACTTAATTGCTCGGGAAGTAATCTGTTGAAAATAGTCATTTTAATTGAAATCTTACACCCAGATGTCATGGATGAAGCTGTGCCTTGTTTTGTAACAGAGAAGTAGCAATTTATGTATTGATATAAAACAGTGACTTAACAAAGTTTGATAGCAAATGTGGCAGGGTTTTAACAAGATCTGATGGCAAGGTACACTTGACAATTTACTGCGTAGAGGACAGGGTCAGATAAAACTGCCAACATACCCCGAGTCATGAGCTTCAGAAAGGACTCCCTTGCTTTCAAAACTCCCTTCTGAGGGGAGTTTGGGTGCAGCTGGATCCAGACTGAGTCTGAGACTTGGTCAAATGTTTGTGTCTAAAGGATTATATGTCTACAATCCATCCTTTATATCACTTATCTAAGATTTCAAAGCTTAACCTGCTATTATTCACACTGCAAATCTGTTGCAAGGAATTTCTCTGCCTCAAGGAGCAATTTTGAGAGGTTTCCCCAGTCATGGTGAGATCCTGGTGTGCAGCCCACTGCCATGCTGGAGAGTGCAACAGGCTGTTCCCTATTTCTGGAGTAAGATGATTGACTTACAGTCGTGTCCGGATACCAGCTGTATCTCGGGTTGTCACATGCTCCACAGGGAGAGACTTGGAGAGGTGTCTGGGGAGACCTTATTGTAGTCTTTCCATCCTCAAAAGGGGCCTATAAGAGGGATGATGACAAACCTTTTAGAATAAATAAAATTGTCCATAACAGCTACCAATAAAACAAGGAAAATGCTAGGGAAAAGCCAACTTTGACCAGTCATCACGAAAATACGTTCCTGAAATGAATGACAGGGACATTATATTTTTCAAAGCACTTCTTTCTATGCAAGTTCAGCAATAAACAGTGTGCTGTGTCTGTAGCTGATGTGCATTGAGTTATTTCTGTTGAAGTCAATGATTTACAGAGCTGATGGTATGACCCAGTATTCTTATAGTACAGCTATTTGAGACTTGGCATGTTAACAAGACACCATCTTAAATGAGGTGTGGCTACAGAAGAGCTAACATTTAAAATATGGAAATATTTACTTGTTGTCTCACATATGGAGATTTGGCTACAGGGGAAGTTGTTCTCCTATTTATAAAATGGTGATTACTTAAGTAATGTTTCAATGTTTTAATTTGGCAGATCCCAAACTCCAATCTGATGATTGCATCTTCAGAAGGCAGTTCAGGATAGTTTGATTTAGTAGGGATGGTTAGCTGCCTTGCATTTCCCCCATAATAAAGTAGGGGATTGCTTGCTGAGTTACTTCATCTTAAGAAGATTGAAATTGTCTGTGTTTTGGCTAGAGCAGGTCAGCAGATGCTTTCCCTCCTTCTTTCTCCTATGTTGATTAAACCTTATGTGCCATTGGCAGATAGGAATTCTGGGCTGCCCTGAGGGGGCATCTGTGATGTGCTCCTTTTACCAAATATGTTCTGGTTAGAGATCAAAAACCTGCCTGCTCCAGCAGATGAATATGAGGTCTTTTATTTCAGTCTGTGTCTCCAGCCTCTAAACTGCTGCAAAATATGTACCCATAAGGCAAGGACAATGCTGTGAGAGGCACAGTGCTGCTACGTGTTGCAGCATCTTCCCTTAAATGGACAACTCAGGATTTGTAGGAGAACATCACTGAAGATGTTCATGCCAGTGCTCAAGTGTTCTGCTGCTCCAGGCTGGACATGGACACGCTGGTGCTGAGCAGCACTCTTCAAGGAAATGATTACTTCATATGAACCACTTATCTTGCTTAATCAAAGAACTTAAAGAATAAATTAAAAGAATTAATTTCATTTAAAATATTTTTTTTTCCCTTCTGCTGCACCCTGGAGATCTAAGTCTGCTTGGGGTTGTTTTGATTTAAGAACTTCTTTGGAAATAAAATCTGGGATTTTCTTCCTTTGCATGGTAATGGGCTTGCTATAGTCTAAATGTAAGTATAATGTTGAGAGAGATTGGTGTCAAATCTCCAGGGTAGCCTGCTGAAGTCGATACTGAAAAAGGCAATAATTTTATAAATTATAGAATATCTCAGTTGGAAGTGACCAGTAAGAATCTTTGAGTCCAACTCCCAGATAAAACTTTTATTTCCTGGATAGCTTTCTACTGAAAGATATTCTGTGAAAAGACTAGCTAAGGAAACAGTGCCAGACTGTCTTTGAAGCTGCTTTATCTCCTCAGTCTGGTCTCAGGAATTCATAAACTGACCGTCGTGCCCCACAGATACAGAACTTTCCTATAGGTTTATTGTTTTGTCTTTGTTTAACACAGAACAGATCTTATTTCCTGGCTGCTATTTGTGTATAAAATGTGGCATTTTATCTCATGCCTCAGTTCTCCCTCCTCTGTTGCATATCCATTCTAAAGAGTGTAAACAAATCTATATTTCTTAATTTGCCTACTCCTGCTGTGTAAAAAAAAACAAAACAAAACAAAAAGAAAGTAACACATTTAACCTATTATTATGCATCACCATATTTTGAAAAGTGAGTATTCTGATTCATCAGAGATAAATTATTGTTTTCTGAGTTTAAAAAAAAGCTAATTTTTTTCTGGGTAGATACTTTTCCTACTTTTATGTAGGAATTTGACATTGTATTCACAAGGAAGCATTAATAAGTATGATATTTTGTAACAGTGCACAGAAGAGTGGGTGAAAGGGTGGAGAGGAGAAGGGACAGATTAATGGATCTTTAAAATTTTAGTTGCCAGCCATTCCCCTGATCCAAAAATCCTGATTATATAAACTCAGGATAGTATAAGAATTTACTCAGGGAAGTTTTTCACCCTTTTTATCATGCAGGCCCCAACATTTCTTGAAGCTCTAGAGTGTGTCTTTAGTTGGATGTCCCAAATTTTAAAGTACTGGATTAAAGATTTTGTAAAGACTTCTTTGCCTGTTCTGATGTTTTCCTTGTGCTCTACCAAAGGTGATGGATCATCTAGAAATAATATGTAAAAGTGCTGATGGAGGAATATGAATATCCTCATCATTATTATGAATATATTTATATGAAGAAATGAGGGAAATATGCAGGAGTTAGAATACCTGTAGTTTGAAATAGAATGGATTGAAAATTTTCATTGGCATTGGAGATCCACTCATTTTCTAGGTGGTGGAAATTTAGGTTAAAAAGAAAAAAAGTAGTAGTAGAAATTCTTTTTTCATAGTGTAAATCACCAATAATGCAAGTAAAGAGAAATTGCTATCCTAAACTCACATTCTTGGAATCAATTTTTTCTGCTAAAATGACAACTGAAGACATCACTGATGCTTTTTTTTTTTTTTTTTTTTTTTTTTTAGTCAAAAATTATTTGATATTCAATTGATTTCATTGTATAAAAGTTCTATGTCTTTTAAGTCTATTCTCTCTCATACTTTGAGCTTTTGCACTTCTTTTAGATGCAAATGTTTGCTTTGGGGAGGGTTTTTTTAATGTGGGGTTTTTTTAAATTTTTTGCTTTGTTTATTCCTGATTACTGCTGGCACTTCATAATATCTGGTGAATTTTTGCAATGTCTGAGAATTCATGCTGGTAGAAGTAGCTAGTAGTTTTTTAATTAATCCCAAAGTCTTCTTACTCTCTATGCAGGCACTACAGTTCCATCTCTCCAGACATTTTTCTCATTTAACAGGTTTTTGACATGAAATTTTCTTAGGAAATATAGTTCCTTCCACCATTATGAGTTATTCTACAAATTAACAATCAGCAAAAAAGGTATCTCCTTCATTATGCTATGTCATTAGATACTTCACCTTTTAAGTTTAGTATAAAATAAACTGCAAAGATCTGTAAAGTACTGATTTAGGCTGGGAAAAATTCTAGGTAGGGGTTTTTTCTGTCTTAGGATGTATAAGATTATTTGTTTATATCTTTTGCTGTTATATATATATGCTTACAGACCTCAAAAAGCATAAAAAAGAGCTCAAAAGCAAAAAACATTCAGAAACTTAGAATAAATGTTTTATTCTGCTCTGTGTACCTGGGGCTATTTCTGTATTTTACAGTAAATGATCAATCAGTGAAAAGAGACCCTGGGCAAGGACTCTGAATGTGACTCTCTCCATCTTCCCCAGCTCTCTGGGTGTCCAGCTACCAAATTCGAGGTTTGGGATACGGTTGCAGTTTGGCCTACAATAAACTAATTTCTTAAATCCTTTTTTATTTCTTTCCATGGTTAAGTTGCTTTGATGCCCTTGCCATAAAAGCAAAAAAACCCACCCAAAAGCTCCTTCCTTTTGATTAGCCTGAACTCTGAAAAAACACTTCTCTTGCTTATTCTGATGCAGGGAATTTAATGCTCTTTGTTTAACAACCTAGAAGTCTCCTGACTAGAGAGAGGATTTGTCAGAGAAACAAAAACATACAGAAGTTATTTGCATAGTCATGCCTTGGGAGTGTGGCTCATGAGGTAGCACTGTTTGAATTAAGCCTCACTAGGTGTGAAACCTCCGTTGCTAAACTGCTTGTTATTCTTATTCAGCAAACATCACCATTCAGCATCTCACTCTCCCCATCTGTAAAATAGAATATTGCTATTTATAAAGTAATTTGAGTACTCTCTGTGAAAAAATGCAGATGCACTTAAGCAGCAAATAGTATAAGAATACCTTCCTGTAATTTCATGCTTCATTGGGTTCAGCTTTGTGCCAACATCCAACTAGAATATTCATTTCAGAATGAAAGATTAAATCTAATGGTTTTGGTTATGAAAATATCTTGCTACCATAAACCAGTGTCTTTCTGTACACATGTTTGCTTCCAGAAATGTTTCTACCAGTGTGTTGTGAGATTTTGCTTCTCTGTTGTTCTGTTACCCAGTCAATGATCAGCACATCCTAAGACCTCACCACTAATTTTGAATGAAATTTTTCTTCTTAACAGGAGCCCTGTGTTAAGGGAGGATTTAATCAAACCCTCTGTGTTTGACCGATCTGTCAGGAAAGCTGAGACCCATGAGCCCAACCAGTCTGTCCGTGTCCCATCAGGGGGACTCTGCACTGAGCAGCCCAGAGGTGTAAAATTCTCTCTCTTCGCTCTCAGATGTACAGTCAATAAAATAAAGATCACATTCCCAGTGAGGAGTGGTTGTACCTAGGAAGAGGCTAGCTTTGGGAGGCAGGTGTGAGTTAGTTACGACAATGACATTACAATGAGCAAAGTGCACCCAAGGAGAGCGATTTTGCCACAGTTGTTTGTTCAGCAGCAGGACATCTCCTCTCTCCCTTAGCTGACAGCTGCTATGTGGTTTATCACCTACACGAGAACATCAAGTTCCCATTCCTGCAGGGATTATAACCCTGAGAGCCTGACCATGGTGTCTTCATTCAGCTTTACCCTTCATTTCATCTCCCTTAGCATGTATTGTGTACGGAGTGTCACAGAGGTTTGGGGCATTGCATTTAGCCACTGCATTTCACCCTAAAATTCCCCTACTATTATAACTGCTGTTGCAATGTGAATATAACTTCCCAGTTTTCTCTAATTTTACCCCCAGTCATTTTCCCACACCCTTCTTGTGACTGTTTGCTTATAGATTTAAACAACAGAAACCTTACTTAGTATAATAAAAATAGATTTTATTTGTTGTCATGTAAGTTACTGCAAGACAGGAGTGTTCACAATTTTTTAGTTTTTTTCCTGGAGATTAATGAACGAAGCAATTATTTTATAAAGCCAATCACTGAAGGTAGATGGTAACAGCTCCCTACTGAGCAGTTCTCTTTTTATATTTGCCAGGTGAGTTCCTACAGATTTCAGCGGAAGTACTGGAATGAAGCACTTTTCTGAAGCAATTTTGTAACAGGAAGGCTCAGAGTCACTGACTGTGATTTTTGGTACCTATTTGAACATGTACTGAGCAGGTCTACCACACATGTCATTGCTGTGTCTTCTGCTAAGGGTGAAAAAAGAGCAGCTACCTGGTGGGGCTAAAGGGCCAAATTCTGTGGATTGATTGTTCTTTTTGCAGTGTTCCTCACAGGAATGAACAAGATCCCAGTATTCTCTGCAGAGAGGATAGCTCACCCGTAGGATGTTAAGTAGCTTTATGTAGCCCAGTGAAATTTTTACTGCTGAATATTCAGTAAGTTATTTACAACCAATGGGACACCTTAAACATAGGATTTTTTCTGGAATAGATTCCTTTACATGTCACCTGGTGGCTGTATCTATTAAAGTTTTTTTTAAATAGAGATAGGTTTTATACTGGACTAACAGCATATTACAGTCCTGCTGGGAGTGCAAAGGACAGGTCCCATGTATGATTTAGTTTTGCCAAGCAGAATTTGTTAGGAGAAAAGCACAGAAAAAGGCATAAAATACACGTCAGTTGTGCTGATGCAAAATGTTGGCAGATAGGGCATCAGGAGTGTAATAATGTTCATATCTTTCTAGCTCTATTTTATTCTGGTTTATTGCATAGATTTTATTGTAACGGTGTGCTGGTGGCATTACAGCATGTTTTCTTTTTATTTCTTCCATGT
Organism: Pachycephala philippinensis; assembly: GCA_013397055.1. Taxonomy (NCBI): domain Eukaryota; kingdom Metazoa; phylum Chordata; class Aves; order Passeriformes; genus Pachycephala; species Pachycephala philippinensis. The sequence continues at coordinate 135,328 of VWZT01008681.1, read as the reverse complement.
GATTTGAATGTAGTAAAGAAGTGAAAACTGGTCTGCTTATTCCCAGACAAGTACTTCGTATATAATGTGGGAAGGAGTAGACAAGTCCAAAACTGAGATTTACCTTTTTATATTGAAACTTTCGGAAAATTATGCTGATTTCTTCCTTTATAAATCTTTGCATCCAAATCCCTTCAATTAAGTAGACAGGAAATTACCCTAGCATTACAGTATGTTAAGTCTAAGCCAAAGTCATTGCTACTGGTCCTTATTTTGTAGGCATCAAAGGGAAAGTGAGACAAAAGAAGACAATGTTGAATTCGTTTTTCTTTTGTTGAATAGAAGACTATGTTGAACACAGTGACTTGGAATCATTTCCATCGTGCCTAAGATGTGCTGCCTGTAATTGGCCCAGATGGCACTGTCTCTATTAAGCAGCTCTTCATAAACTGATAACACAGTGGGCTACAAATTCCAGCTGTGCTGCTTTGATTGTGTTTACTGAAGTGCTAGGGCCCGTTGCTACCAATATATTACACACAAGAATTGTTCTTTCACTCTGTATCTTGGTTTTTCAGTTTTGTTTCTCCCAATATGTAAGCAAGGTATTCACACTGTAAGGGGAATGTTTCATGTGTTCTTTCTCTCTGTAAGGATCTGGTCTGTGCATAAATTTTATCATTTACTTCTGTATTTTTTTGGCAGCTAATAAGCTGGAAAAAAGTCTCTGTGATACCGTGTGCCTTTAATGCAGTAATATTTGGTCAGTAATATGGTGACTTTGTCATAACGGCTGCACTCAGTGCCTCCCCTTTTCCATCTATTTCAGAATCCCCTTGTTTCTTGTTTCTCTGAACCTTTGCATTGTGTTCGCTGAGCAAATCTGTTCCCTGAAAGGCAGGTTGCTTATGTGAAAATATGCCGCTCCTAGTTGTGATCTTTCTGTTACAGCGCACAGTTTTGCTAGGCTGGCTGCATTTACATTGCTGTAATGAACCCTTATCCTTGTGTGACTTTGTGTCAGCTTGTGTGAGCATCTTTGTGCTCCTGTAGCCACACGTACACGTGGACTGGGCTGCTGAATTCTGACAGTCCCACTGTAGTTAAGCCAGCACAATTTTTTGTTGGCACGAAAGCTCTGAGGGAGTTTAATACACGCTTAAATGCAAATATTTTCAGATCTTATAGTGTTGCTCTGTGTTCATCTGCTCTGTCAGTGCTGGAGTGTAAACATTCTTTGCTGCCCTGTGCTTTTGTGTGGTGAAGTAATTGCTGCTCTGTCTAGGTGTTTTTACCCTTTTCACATCCCTTTAACAGCAGAACGTGGGGGAACAGCCAATCTGACTTGCTGCACGCACCTTTTCTCGCTCTTAGGCAGTTAATTATTTGTGGGTGGCAGATGCTATGCAAGTACTTTAGGGGATGACATGCATGGTAAGTAGAGCCACTGTGGAATTTTTTAATGAGGAGGTCTTATGAGCTCTAATTCAGTCTGAATCACTTCTACTTTGGATCCTGCACAGTGGTTTTGTGCACCTGGCACCTACCATGGAGCCCCAGCTGAATTCAAAGCTCTCTGCAGGGAGACTTGGAAATGCACATAAGTCATTGCACTTAGGAAATTAAAATCTTGGTTGACAAGACGGAGGAATGAAGGGTGTTTGTTCCGATCTACGTACTGGGGACTGATGGGTAAAGAGAGAAATATATCCAAAAATGACACTTAGGAGCACACGTTTTCTTCAACACAGGTATAGATTGACTTCCAAAGTGGAGCTGGTCAGAAAAGGTCTGTAGGAATAAATTGACTCAACGTTGTATAAAAATTGTGAGTTCAGTTTTGTCTGGATTAAACTGAAAATTTGTATAGCCTCCTGTTAGATAGGGAATTTCACTGCCGTAGGAGACCCAGATAGCCCTAAGTATGACACCATGAGACCATGATTCCTACATTACCTTTATTTGAGTGCTCAGATGGATGTTTAGGCACAAAAGTTTATTTTTGGACTGTGAATTTTTTTTTTTTTAAATAGAACATGTACCTGTTCTGCTTCATCTGCTCTTATATGTTTTTGGATTTTGAAAAATACCTTATGAAAAGATTAGAGAATAAAGCTGAAAAATTAATCTGCTTTCCAAAAGAAGCTAAATTTGACAAGTAAAGACTCTGTTTTACATGCAGAATTGACATTCTATTCAGTAAAACGTATTCCGTTTTTATTTTGAAATGGAATAATGTTTTTCAACGGAGAATTAATGTCAAGTGCAGGAATGCATTCTCTCTGATGCAGATCCTTAGAGCATAATTTCTGAATTTCTGCCATATTTTCATTTTTACTTAGCTGCAGAGTCTTGAAGATATGTCAGCTGGTGAACCTTGATAGGATCCTTGATGTGATTTTGTGTATATTGGGCACTCTGGATATATTGCTTGCAAAGTATTTGTTATTAAAATTTGTGTGTTCCATCAAGTCTTCATAAATGATGTTTCAAGTCATAACTTGTTCTAGTAGACAAGCTTATAACTCCTCTTATAATCAATGTCTTAGTTTAAGACTTTATTAATTAAGAAGTAATTTTTCTAGCGGTAACTTAAGTTAAAGCTTTTTAGATTTACAATGAAGTAGAGAATTAGAAAGTGATGAGAAGGTGCTGACAGTGCCATCTTGGAATACAGTTTCTCTTGATCCCTGATTTATGTAATGCTCATAAATGAACTGTGTGTACTCATTTCGTACTCGTGTGATAGGTGTACTCTGTTCCTCTGAGCAGTGTTTCTGTCACTGTTCTTATTAAGTATAAACTTCCTTAAGGATACCTTGAAAAATGCAATCAGACCTCAGTAGAGTCACATAACTGTATCTAATACTTCAGAATTTATTGCTCAGTTTTCAAGCATCTCAAACCAGGTAATAAATGCACTACAAGCATGGCTGTTCTTACTCAGGGGAATAAGGTGATCTTGTCTAATGTGAGGAAAGCTCTGTGTACTTTTTACTCACGTCTAAAGTCTAGTCCTCTTTATGGCTGCTGTGAAAACTGACAGAATGTTTAGTGAGGATTAGCAAAGGTATAATGATTTCTCTGTGTGTCTATACACTGCTCTGTGAAGTACAAACCCTGAATATTTCATAGCCGTTAGTACTTTTTTTATGCTTCTTCGTATCTTTCTTGCACAGTCTTAGCATAGCAGGCTGTTTATAGAAGCTGGTCTGAAGTTCACAGTCAGGTTCCTTGGAAAACTTCCTCAAGCCTCAAATGTGTCATAGTTCCTGAGCCTGGAGCGTGTGTAACATTCTAGGGTTTTAGTGCCAGCAGCTGGCATGCAAGAAGACATTTTTAGAAAGTGGAGTGGTACTGTTCATACACGCTGTCATTTGCAGTTATGTTACTTCATATTTGCAAAGTATTTTTTGATAGAATCTGCATTAATTTCTCATATAATCTTGATTATATTAAAATAGAAAAACAATCAAGCTCAGGATAGTAAGGCTGTTGCAGTTGTGGTGATGTGGGAACATAAGCAAGATGAAGCTTTGTTGGAAAAGCAGTATTTGATATGATTACAGGGAAAGCAGACAAGCTTTTGAGCATACAAATCTTTTTAGATATGGAAGAGAAAAGCAAAACTTCAAGCAAATTATGATGGGAACCATTGATCTGATTTTACAGTTCAGTTTTTCCTGGCCTTTGTTTGGTAAGCAGTGTTTAGGCTTGCTTCCCTTTTTGGCTAACCAAATGATTTGCCATTTTTTCTCTTGTTTTCACCATAGCATTGGGTAGCATCCATTCTTTTGTCCATGAGGTTTTTGGTCTGTCAATAATCTGTCTGGTCTAAAGGTGAGTGTTAAGTGTCTTATTCCAGAACTGCGAGTTTAAAATAGCAGTGCTATCATTTCACTAACTCCCCAATAGCCTAAGGATATCAATCATGAAAACTGGGGAGAGGTCATATAAAATACTTTGAAAAGCCAATTTTAGAATATGAATTTGTAACGAAGATACTAAAATTGTGAACAAGACAGAGATATTGGTTTTATTGCTCATAGAAATTTTAATGCTGTCTCCCTTTTTTTGCACAGATGCGAACAGCTTCCCCTCCTCTCTACTGACAGAGGTTAACTACCTTTCCCTCTCTTGTGGTCCAATTGATTTATGTAATTAGATTACATTAAGAGCTATAATCATTAACCTGCATTTAAGCTGGATTGTTCTATTCTTTGCATGAATTTATGACAGAACACTAATTGCAAAATTTTGTCTGGTTTTGGTTGTTGTATCAGCTGGCCTAACACAAGATAATTACATTAGAATTTTGCCTGTGCTATTTAAAATCTATAGCATAATATGAAGTATTTTCAATATTTTATTATCAGTTTTCTGGGCAACATGATTTTCTCAATTTGAAGAGGTATGTTATTGAAAGTGATAATATATTAATATATAAAGCTTTAATTTTTCCATATTAGAATCATTAGGGTTGGAAGGGACCTCTGGAGATCATCTCATTCAACCCTTTGCCAAGGCAGGGTCACCTGGAGTAGGTGACACAGGAACAACTACACATAATAAGGAAGTTATGGTTATGTTTTCCATGTTCTTAAGTGTTTGATTTTCTATGTGCCTGGAAAGAATTTAAAAGTTTATGCCTGTTGAAATCAATATTATCCAGGTCTTTCTCATCTATGAATTGTATAATGCATAATGACACAGGGCATGCTTAAAATTAAGTGTGAGTATTCAGATGAAAACTCCCAGTGTGAACAAAACAAGGAATTCATTCCTATAAATGCATGATTATATTTAGTTCCAGTTCTACTTAATCATCCAGGAAAATCTCCATAATATTTCTTATCCCTACAAATAATGCACTGTCACAATCAAAGGAGATGAGTAGATTCTATAAGGCAATCTCATATATGCAATTATATAATGCTGTACAGGCAAACGTGTGGGGCTGTGATTCTACAGCATTGTTAAAGGTTTTGATTGGCTGCAGAGTATCTAAGATTAAGATTTAGGTGCAAGAGATTGTGTTGATCTTGCTTTACTGGTGTTATGGCATGCTTCATTTATCATGCTTCAGTGGTATTATCTTGGACTGAAGTTTTTAAGTGCCTGCCATGCACAACTATTCCTTCTCATACCAAAAGGGCAAGGTGGAGTGAGGGAATACTTACTGTGAGTTAGCATGGGGACAGGGACTTATGGAACAAGGAACAGCATATGATAGGAAGCATGAAATAGTGTTTTAGCAGTCACTTTGCCCATGCCTGTTTCCTTTGCATCTGAAACTGCTCTGAGCTGGCAATAACAAAGATAATGACAGCTTTAAAGTACATAAAACACATTGTCATTCTAATAATCTTCATTTCTCCTTCTGTTTTTTGTTTTGATCCATGTCATAGTGAAAATGTCACTCTAATATAGAGAACAATCCCTCTCTTCCTCTCAAACCTGATAACTTCTTTTTTTCTGTGCTATATGTGTGCATATCCAAGGCATGGTCACATGAAAGAGAGATTTGTCTGAACTACTCTTGGAACTGGTGCTGTTAATCATGAACAGTGTCACAGATGGTGGGAAACCTCTGTTGTGGGTAGGTGCCACTCTGTGTTTGTTGCTGTACAGGCATAGGAGTAAAAAGCCTGGTTGACCAGGTCAAAAACCTGCAAGCATCACTTGGAATTTGTTTTAACTCATAAATCTGCATTTTAATCCATGATGCCAACCTCCCAAAGCTCCACTACCATCTGTACATATTTGCTTCTTGCACGGTATTGTTATGACAATTAGAGTCAGTGGATATGCAAAGGTTGCCAATGAGAATACTTCTATTGATGGGAATCGGCTCTAGAATTGCAATCCAGAACCACCACTTACAGCTCTAGAGTCCTTTTGAAGGATTTCCAACTGGTTTATGTCTTAATTTTCTACTTTGTCACATAGAAACTGGATAAAACAGAAGCCATGCTTTCCCCAGCTTTTAAATCAGAGTTTTTGAAATTCTTGCTGCTGGGTAATTTATATATCGTCCCTTAAGACCTCACAGAACCCTTCAGACAGAGGAATTTTTTAAGATGGAACTGTGGTAGATAAATAATTTAAAGGGAACCTTTATAAGTTTTAACTACTTTGAGAGAAGCCAAATGTTTTCTTTGAGATTTATAGAAAAATCCTGGGGAAAAGAAAAAGAAAGGGATTTACATGCGGAATATAATATTACCTTGCAGAACGCTTGGGGATTCTGAAGCATTTTCATTTGATTTGAGACAGTAATGCCCAAATGACATTTTAATATAAAACATGTTGCAGAAAACATGAAAAGAGCAAGCCTGCTGTAGTTGGAGCTTTTAACGTTGCTTGTGGCTTCAGCGTCATATTCAAACCAACTGAAGTGTACTACAGCAAAAAAAAAATCCTAGCTCAAGAGGGATCAAAAAGGAGACATAAAGGTCTAGACTAAATTATGAATCGAATGAAATAATTAATTTATTCACTTACAGAAGCTGACAATCATAGTGAAGGAGAGATATGATGAATTTTTCAGTCTTTATCACTTAAATATTGGGAAGCTCTGGACATTGGGAATGCATGCATTTTTCACTTCGTTGCAGTGGGATGAAAAGGTTGTATCAAAACTAAGGCTGCTGCCAGGCATGCGTGATGTATTCTTTCAGAAAAAAAGGAAAACCCAAAGTGGAAAAAGCCACAAAGTTAATAATTTTTATCTGACTTAAGTGATGACACCTGACAGAGTGCAAAAGGGTGTTAACATTGCATGCAGAGGATCAGATTGAACTTCCTCCTCTGGGCCTTACACACACACACATCACCCCCTCTCCCTCACCCTTCTTCTAAAAAACAGCCCTTAACTTCACGTGTTTGCCACAGCTCCTTCTGTTTCCTTGGTTTTGTACATTAGCAAGTTTCCAGTTAGCATGGATCCATGTCTGTGAGAACTTTGGAATTCCACAGCTGAGTGCTATTTTGGCAGTTCCAAGCTGCTGGAACTAAGTCCCATTTCTGCTGGAGTTCCTTTCATTCTTGTACTCCCTCACCCTCTGTGCAGTGAAGCCTTAAAGTTTTTAAAGTCTGTTACATGGATTTCAATATTGCTTGACTATAAAGGAGCCACAGTGCAAACCAAGTTGCTTTTTATTTCAACAGTGGTTGTGACTATTCTCCTCTTCCAGAAGTGTCTTCAGCTAACCCAAGTAGTGGAAATTGATTTTTTTCTTCTGCCATGAGTTTTGTAGCGTGCACTGAAAGTAATGGTACTGGATGTACTTATTTTAAAATACATTTCAGGTTCTTCTGAACTCCTTCAGGAGGCCATTTAGGCATCTTCTCACTCTGGACTTGTTATTAGAGCTAATGGAGTGGTTTTTTGCTGATAAGCCTTTAAAATCTCATCAGGCTGATATGATTTGTAAACTTGATGCATGCATTTCATCTACATTTTTATTATCTGCCAAGATGTAAACTACATTCTAGCGTACTGGAATGCTGTGTTCTGCCCTCCTAGATAAATCATCATCCTTTCACTCATCATAGTAATATTGCTAATAAGTCTGTGGCAAATTGGTTTGACTTTGGTCAAATCGGGGGGATTTGAACTTTGGGAATTAGTGATTGAGTAACCAAGTCTTTCAGTCTCACTTGTTGAAACGGAAAATGAAATTTTTTGATTTCCATGTCTTGGAAAGACTTGCTGATATTGGCATGAAACGGAGCAAATGGCTCTTAAATAGATTTGAATTTTGAGGAGTGGGATGTTGAAAGAGAAGGCTGACTGAAAATGAATGAGGGAAAACAATATTTGATGTTCATTGAGTGGAAGAATAACAGACTTGAACAATTAAATGGAGAAGAGAAAAGAAGAGACTGAGAAGGATGACAGCAGTTGCATCCCAAAGTAATTTCTTTATTTTATTTAATATTTTATTTTA
>VWZT01008681.1:109943-123849 GCA_013397055.1 Pachycephala philippinensis | reverse complement strand
AAATACAGCTCTTTTTTCCATGCAGGCTCTAGTAGCACGTCGTCCTGGTAAGTGTAATTATGCCTTCTTTTTGGGACATTCAAATTTTTACTGTGTCTGGCTCATGAGTTGGTGTTCCCTAGAGTCTCCAGTGGGTGTTTTTTGACCTTGTGTTTGCAGTGGTGGATGGCACTGTGTGGTCCCTGGAGAATAACGCTGGTGGGCTTTTCTCCTCAGCACAAAATCTGCTTTTCCTTTTCTCCTGGTTCCTGATCCATGAGGTTCTTGCTGGTGGTCTTATAGAGAGTTCGAACCAAAATGTTCGTAGTAAGCAGAAGAAATTCCAAAACTTTTAGAACGGCTCAGCACTAAACTTTCTGGAAAGGCAAACTTTTCCAAAGGCCCAGAACAAATGCTTTAGAGGGAAATACTAGAGCAGAATGTGTACCCCATATCACACTGACTCCTGGTTGTTCATGTGTGATGGACTTTCTCCTTCCAACATAAGATTTAATTTATATCCCTAATAAATAAAGTTCATAGCTCTGAAAGACAGACCAGGGAGCAGCTCTGTGATGTTTCCTGCTTCAGTCAGGTCTGTGCATGATGAGCAGGTCACTGCTGTCCACTCTCAGTAATGAGTGTTTTCTGCTTAAAGCAAATCAATCCCATAACCAGCACCAGAGCTGTGCCCTCTTGGAATCAGGGGCCAGCAGTGTGAGCTGGAAATGGGGGGTAGGACAGCAACTTCATGTTCTAGGACAGCTCATCCACAGTGTCGTTATTGTGGGTGAGAAACTGAGCTGCAACTGGCAATGCCTTCTGCGGTATTCATGAGCTAGAAGTATTCCCAAGAGAAAGCTTTTACTTATACCTTCATTATTTTATTAAGGTTTGGGGTTTCGTGGGGATTTCTTGGAGCAGAGTTTTGTCGGCTGGACATGGTGCTCAGCTGCTGACTGGGGTTCAAGCCAAATGGAAAACTAGCAGCAAGATGACCTGCTCACAATAAGTAGAGCAAAGAGCTCTTGATCCTTGTGTGAATGGCTTAATCTGTTTTATACCGCAGTTTTCCATCAGTAAAACGGGGATAATTGCACTCTACTGCCCTCAGGGGTGCTGTGAGGGTAAATACATTACAGGTTACAGAGTGCTCAGATGCATTGGCTGAGAGAACTCTAAAAATATTGGGAAAGAGAACAATTTGCACAACAAATAGGCAAGTCTGAAGCGGAGACAGGAACGTGCTGGGCAGAGGCTTTGAAATTTACTTCTCACCCCACACTCAGATTGAGACTACAATTAACAGTAAGGCAAATATAGTGCAAAATCAGGGTGTGCTGGTTCTGAACTGGCTTTGTGTTGGCTGCAAGTGATAGTACTGACATTTTCCTGCCATCAAAGCCATCCAATTCTGCAGCAGCAGGGAAGGTACCCACAGCTGGGCTCCCCTGGACCATGCTAACAACACACAACTGCTTCCTATCCAGTGCCTCAAAGCTGCAAAAAGGCTACAAGGCATAAATGAATCTTACGCTTTGTGGGGTTGGAGCGTATCCTTGCCTGTATTGGCCTAGCTGGGGGACACAGTGTGGGTTCCTTGAAGTCTTTTTTTCCCAGGATAAAATGCCAGATGATGAATGGATATTGAGATACTGCAATGATACGGAAGCATTCATGGGTTTGGTTTTCTTATTATGCAGCAGATAATTTTAAAATTGTAAAGGGCAAAGAGGTTTCCACAGTTGCAGGGACTTTTAGGGAAGCTTACAAAATGTAATACATCTCCTATTAATAGATTTCAGCTGACTGGAAGGATACAATCCAAGAGACAGGAAGAAGCCTTTCCACTGATTTCAGGGAATTTTATTGCAGGATGCAAGTGAAGGAAGAACATAGACAGATTTGTGCAGAAAGTGCTAAGTGCCCTTTGGATAGAATTTGCAACTGCTAATGTTTTCTCACCTCTAAACCTTGCCATAATGGTAGGCTTGCTGGAGAATGCTGCTCACACTGGGTCAAGGTGAAATAAAAATAAGAAATCTTTGCTGTCCCTACTGTGAGAGGTACAACTTGCTACTATTTTTCCTTCTGGCATGACTTTGGAACCGATTGTATCCAACAAATGCAAATTATGTTGCTAATTTAATTAAGCAAGCCATATGAAATCAGAAAAAATTACAGTCTGTGGTCAAGAGCAGTTTTTATTTATTGGCAGTACATCAATACCTAATTGAAAAAGATTACATAATTGTTTTTGATTGTGATTTAACCCCAGCAGGCAGTTTGGCCTCACACAGACACTGGTTCAGCCTCTCCTCCACAGAGAGATAGAGGAAAGGACCAAACTGGTAAAAGTGTAAAAAATGGTTTGAGGTACAGTTTAAGAGGTAAAGCGAAAGTTGTACACACAAGCAAAAGCAAAAAAAAATCCAACTCATGGCCCCATAAAAGCTACTATGAAGAAATTTAACTCTATCCCTACTGAAAAAAGTACAACAGAAGACAGAATATGATGCCTGCAAATCTATTTTTATCTTTATTATGACAAAATCTGAGTATTTAATGACATTTTATATGCTTATCCTCAGAGCATGCCAGTGACACAGGACATTTTAAATCTGAAGGATGGTGAGGGCAAGGGTCAGAACTCTGCCATTTTAATCACAGGTTGCCACAAGCTGACTGCAGTTCAGGGTAGGACCAAAATACAAAGTTTTTGCTCTGGTATCACTTTTATTATACAAGCAAATGTAAGGGTTAATGGAAAAAGGTAAATCTGTGAAGTCTTGTGATAGAGTGGAAAGTGTCTTTGAATGAACTTGAGATGCTGGAAGTCAGGCTTGTGATTTCTACACTTCAGTTGTCTCTTCTCTCTTCATTTCCTGACATCCAATGGCTTGTTCTGTGCTTCTCTTCTTCCTCTTTTCTTGGCCAACAATAGAACCTGTGAATGGTGAAGAAAGGATCAGAAAACCAGAGATGCTGCTTCTCCCTCTTCAGGACTAATTTTTGCCAGTTTATGCTACATTTGTGTCAATTTTCAACGCTTGATAACTAATTGCCTTCCTTTCCTCCATCTTTATTATAACTGTCAGGATTCACATTAATCTGTCAAATATCACAAGCTAGAGTTTAAAGTGTATTTACTTGGGAACTGAGGCTTGGGGATGGGGCAGGAAGAGGAATTTCTGAGCAACCTCTGGCTTGATTTATCATTCAGATATCTCAGGACTTTAGAGTGCTGCTCTTTCCACATAAGAAAAGAAGTTGTGATACACTGTAAGCTGCTCTTTGCTTGGTCACCACCCTCGCCGTGAAAAAGTGTTTCGTGATGTTTGGGAGTAACCTCCTGTGTTTCAGTTTGTGTCCATCACTTCTGATCCTGTCACTGGGAACCACTGAAAAGAGCCTGGCTATTTCATCCTTACACCTTGCCTTCAGGTATTATCTAGATTTAATAAGATTAATTAGATAATAAGGTTAGTAAGATTTAATGAGATTTAATAAGATAACTTAGATGAATCATTAATAATAATCCCCTACAAAAGTTCCCTTCTCCAAAAAGAACAGTCCTATTTCAGCCTTTCCTCACAGGAGAGATACTCCAGTCCCTTAATCATTTTTGTTTCTTCAGTATGTCCATATCTCTCTCAGAGTTGCTCCTGTCTTAATGCTCCATACCACAACCTGTTGCACCTCCTCTTGCAGGACTTTAGGAGCTGGAGATTTGAGAAAAAAATAACAGAAATTTTTGCCATTTGTGAGACAGTAGAGCTGGCGCTGTAATGGTGTGGAATGGAGTAACCACAGCACTACTTTTCAGTAGGACTGGAAAAAGCAGGGTGGAAACGAAGGATCTAACTGTGACCTGACATGGACAGCATTCTTGTCTGTCTGGGCTGACTTCAGTGGCATAAGGAGGTGTTAGTGAGTTTGGAATAACACATGAGACAAATAAAGGAATGGAGCAAAAAGAAATTTTATTTTATGTTATAAAGCTGGTTTAAACACTGTTCTTCAGTCATCCATGAATGTGTGAGCTGACTCAGGACTGGAATGTCTTAAAGGTTTTCTGGTTGTTTGTTTGGGGATTTTTTGTTTGGTTTATTTCTTTGGGGTTTTTTTTGAAGACTGTGATCATAATTACTGTAGTGCCGTGCTGAAGGACGAGAGAAACTGTCAGGAGTACTACAGCTTGATTTTGATCTTTTATAGTATTAGAACATTTTACAGGTAGGTTTTTCATGTGTTTGTTTTCAAGCATGATTTTCATACAGAAGAACATTTAGTTTACTGTGTGGTAGAAATCCACACATGAATTAGTAGACTAAGACTTTACCATGGAATATTCCAATTTACTCATAATGCATTTAAGTATGCAAATATTTAAATAAGTATTCATGTACTTAAATAAGCAGGTATCAAATAGACAGAAAACATTAAACTCCCTGAGAGATGAAAAGATAGAGAGGATTTCCTGGAATGATGGAGTAGAAATTAAATTTAGCACTTAAAATGAAATACATAAACAGTACACGATTCAGAATTTCCAGCTGTGCTTTCAAAACTGCTTAAGGGAAATGAAAACAATTAATAAAAGGAAAATTATTAAGGAATGAAAGAAATAATTAAAACAAGAAACACAAAAAACCTCAACAAACCTACACTTATATCTAGAACTTTTGAAAGAAAAAAAATGTTTGCCAGCTCTGGTGTTCACTGTCATTTTATCTAAATAAAAGTCAGTTGTGTCCATTTGTTGGGAAATAGCGTGCTTCACATGACAGTATTCCAGACATATAGTTCAGCAACTTGTGCATGTGCACATTTAGAAGATTAAAGGTAGGCACTCAAAGCCTTTTAATGGCTGAAATATTAACTTAAGCTTAACATCAGTCCTGCTTTTTCCTGAATCACTGCACTGTGCTTCCCACTGCAGCATCCTGACTTCCTCAGGAATCACATTGTCTGCTACTTAAAATATTCTCACAATTCAGAGTTAACACCCCTGTGCAAACAGAGCTTGCTCTGGGCTGCTCTCTTTCCCTTCGCTCTTCCTGCCCTTTCTGCCTTGGGTTTCTGTGCTTTCCTGCTAAGCCCTGTGGCATCCTTTCAGAAAAGATCTGTTGAAGTGATCTTTCCAAGTTCTTCATGAAGTTGTCACCATAGACTGAAGAAAGCCTGTCCTTCCATATACCAACAAGCATTGCCCTTTTGGTGGTTTTATTTACCTATATCACTTCTTCCTCTTTTTTTTTTCAAACCTTCATCAGTACTTTTTTTATTCCTTGATAACACATCACCTCAGCCCCCTCATTTTAAATTAAAGCAATGCACCTTTGTCCCCTGTCCTCCTTACAGAGGTTTGCACAACAGTTCCTTCCCTTATTTTGTATGCATGTGCTTTCTTTGCTCCTGTTTCTGAAACCATGCTTTATTACCTTCACCTCCACACTACAGAGGTGCTCCTGTTACCAGTGATGCCACATATTATCATTGCTTTCTTAATCCTCTAAGGACTGATATGGGGTTAAAGTGAGACCAGCATCCCCAGGAACTCAAAGATATTTCCCCCTGTATTATTTATGGTTAGATATAAATAATATTAGCTATACTGATGATTCTGTGGAAAAGACATTCTTCCTTCTTTGAATTAATTAACTAATGCAGAGCTGAAGGTTGTCCAGCAGACAAAAAAACGAGGTGCACCATCCTTCTTGAAATTAAAGAGCTGGGGGGGAAGGTAAACTGAAATTTGTTTACAATAAGTGATCATTCTTATTTTAATACATCAAGCCATCAGCTTCTTTTGAAAATAGATGAGGTAATTTCAAAGTTAGCAATTAATTTTGGTTTTTATTAATTGATGAATTGGCGACTATGCATTGCTAACCAAATAACGTTTTTATTATTCATTTTCAACCTTTCTGTTCAAATTTATTTAAATTTGCTATTGCAAGCTCTGGAATGCCTGTGTTACCTGTTTGCATGCTTACCTCAAAAAGGCCAGCTGCTGATTTGTCACATGAGCACACCTGAGCAGTGACAAAGTTGGATATACAATCACACTGGATATTGCTGCTGATCTGAAGCACTTGTGCACTTGATCCATCCCATTCTGATGGATTATGTGGCTGAATTGCTTACACAGTCTGTAGTAGAAGTCTTAGGGGATCCAATTTTGAGTCCAGGTGTCCAAGACTGCTTATAAAGAAAGTAAGGCAGAGCTTTTGGTCTTAAGTGTAGTGAGATTAATTTTCAGCCAGTCCATGGTTGGTGGTTCTGTTGAGGCCTGTTGCCACCAGTAGAGGCTTTCCCACTCATGAATGACATGACAAATATCTTAACTTTCTCAAAGGATGTTAAAAGACTCTGTACAATAATTGTAAGCTTTGGATCAGAGCCTGAGAGTCTCCAGAACCGAGCCATGTCTTTCTTCCTCCTTGACAGGACTCTGACTCTTTCTTGACAGTCCCTGCCAGGAGCCCAATGGTGGTTTTGAAGTCCTGGGAGACTGCAGGATGTTCCCATCTTTCTGAAGCAGAGAAATCAATGAGGGAGTGAGGAGCATGAGGAGGTTTGTTAGCATCACTTAGGAGCAGGGAATGAAAAAGCAAGAGCAATTTAGTAGTTTCTCTGTCAATAGCTGGTTTATGGTGAAAAGCAAGGGGGAGGACTGGAAACCCTATAGCTCTTTAGGTCAACAGATAGTGTTCATGATATTTTTTCACAAAAGGTAAGGTTTTTCTAGTGTTGTTTAAGTCAGAAGGGGGAGATGAACCTGAAGATATGCCTGAAAAACAGTGGAGGCTGCTCCTGCTCTAGCTACAAACACAGCTCACTCCTCCCTTTAAAAGAAGCACCCTTAAAGGCACAAACGTGCTCTTTTATAATACTGACATAACCCATTTGCAGGCTATACCCTTGTGTCCATATTCACATAGAATGTGACACTTCAATCCCTAAGCAATTCACTGGAAATTAATAAGCATCTAACTCTCCTGTACATCATTGTCCTACCAACAGAAGCAAACCAGTGGGAAACAATGTGCAAATTCATCTCTAATGCATTTTTCACCCTTAAAAAATAGACAGGCCAGGCCATGCACTAAAGACCTTGCTGGGTCTACTGACAGACTGTAGCACTTAGATGGTGCTGCTGTGCTGGGCAATATATGAAGCTCTAAGACAGAAACACAGGATAATTAAGAGTGGCAGAAGTGGTCCCTTAAGAGTAAGCTGTTTAATGATCAGCTTCCTATCATCATCATCATCTCATCAATGGCTCACCAGCAGTCTAGCCTAAAGGTCTTTATACTGGGTTTTGTGGTAATGTGCGTGTTGGAATGCCAGCAATGAATTTTTGTAGCTAATTTAGAAGGCTGGGTACTTTGCAGGACTTTTAGATATTCAGTTTCAGCACGTCCTTCATAGGGAAAGCTCACTAGTCATTCACTGCTCAAAGAAAAACAAAAATCAGTAAGTACTATGAGGCCTTTGGAGAACAAAACCTCAGAGAAAGTACTAAGACACAAAATAAAGTAAACAGGCACTGAACCCTGATTTATCTGCAAACAGGATAATTGTCATGAAATAAGCAATTGTTTGGATTCTTGGCACTGATGGTTTATTGAAGAACAGGCCACTGTGAATTTTAATTTTTTTTTATTTTCTTCTTGCTTACAAAAGAAAGCTTGGTTTAGCTTTCATTGTGAAATGAATATGCCTTATGTTTTTATTTCAAATATCTTACAACACAGTATGAAAAATCAATAATACATTAAAAAAAATTGATCAAGAAAAAATGTTTAAATAAACCACCTGTCAACAAAGACAAATGCTAACTCGTAGTTAATATGATAAAGATAAAACTCTGTTTCTATTTTGGTAGTACTTTCCATATCAGTTTCCATCATGCTGTTGATCAAACTCTGGATTTACCACAAGGCTTTTGTGAGTTCAAAAATAACATTAAAAATACAGATAAATATGTTTTTTCTTGTTATCTCTTGTGAATTTCAATAAATTGCCAGGGTTTTCATCTTCCTATGCACTGTCATCTCCAAAGAACACTGGAGTAAGTATACGGTGAGAATGACCAAGTTTAATGAGGTCTTGATTCTGAAGGAAAATATTTTGCCACTGTGAGTCACCACAATTCACCCACTATCCCAAGGAGTCTTCAGACTGGATAACAAAACAAACAAAAAACCCCATACCATTTATTTAGACATTTAAATAAACAGTTACATTTTCAGAAGTTCTGAGTATTTCCTATGGAATTCGTCCATGTGCCTAAATAGATGGGTTTTTAAGAGCCCAGTGCCTGCAGCCATATGAAGAATGAAAGCAAATTGCCACATTTTTCATCAGGACATTTTGAAAATTTTTCTCTGTTTTGTTGACTGAGAAGGAGTTGAGCTCCTTTGGAAATGTGTCCAATGTGACTACTGAGCACTCTGGAAAAACTGTCTCTGTTCAAAATTCTATTTAATTTATGTGAGTCTGGATCAATATTTCTTTGTTCTGTTTGTCAAATCTAAGAAATAATTCTGAAACATAGGTGGATGTTTTGTGTGTTGGTGTTTTAGTGAGTGAGTTGTAGTAGAAAAGATTGTGGGGGCCCTTGTTATGCACATCATTATTTAAACCATTGCCAGCAAAGTGACATTATTCTCAAATTTGTTTGCAAATCCCTGTTATCAATCATTGCAGAGTTTGTGTGAAACAGTGAGCAGTTGCATTTCCAAATAAAAGAGGTTGGCTGCTGTCACGAATGGATGAGGGAGTTAAAATCAGTCCTTGCCTCCTGCCCAAGCCTCTGGCAGTAGGCAGTAACCTTATTGAGGTAACCAGCACCTCAAAACCCACTCTCGTTTATAAGTTCTTTTAATGATGACTGATTCTGTCTATTATAGAATAAATCATTTATTAATAGACGGGGAAACTAACAAACATAAGACTTAAAGTAAACTAATACTACACAGGAACAGAACAAAAAGGAAGAGACTACTAGTAGCTAATATACAGTGCACGAAAATGGTACCTTTTTCAGTTACAGCTAGCAAAGAAATAGTATAAGCTTAGGATTCAATGTATCTTACCAATCAGTCGCTGGTGTAGGACATCAAAAATCCTTTCTCTCAATTCTCAAGAAAGTAACCGCAAAACCTGTGCCCAGATTTCGGGGAGAATCTTCAAACAGTTTTGGGGTTTAAGAGACTTCGGCTTCAGTGATAGTTCGTGTATCTTTTATAGGGTAAAACCATGGCTCTTAGTCAATAGTTTTCTTTCATCTGTCCTCTCATCAGCTCTGCAGCCTAAGATGTGGATTCTTAGTCAGGTCTGAGCCCTCCTGGCGCCAGAGATGACCCCTGCTGGGCCTTTGTGCCTTTGGGCTATCTCTTTATGCACCAGATAATCTGGGACACACAGGAGGAGGGGATGATGGGGGTAATTGTCCTGCCACAGCTGCAGACATGCTGGATGTTTTGTTTTGATGGTGAGGTATGAAAGTCTAGTAATGGTGATTGCCATCTCAGGAAAAAAAATGCCCTCCAGGAGGATTTGAGGTTTCATTTTCGAGGGTAAATATTCTCCTCTGCATAGCGAGCATTTTGCCATGGCAAGGCACCTACGCATTCCAGTAAGCGGATTTTCCAAATGATGTCTTTACTACATGCCTATTGCATTAGCACAGTCACCTTGTCATTCACATCCCTGTAATGATCACTTCTGAAACATTTACACCTCGTGTTTGGCTGGCTGGTTGCTGCTTACTCAGTAGGAAGATTATTGATTGCGGGCGCTTATTAAGAAAGTACGGAGCAATAAGGTATGAGAGCTGTTGATAATTCAAAAGGTGAAGCTGGCAATTATATAGGGATCAGGGGGATTATTAAATTCAGGGCCTAGGAAAATATGACTGATGGATGTGGCACTGCTGTTATGACTGCTTGAAATAAAATGTGTAGTTATTGATTTCTTTTGTTGGTCTTTTTTATTGCATTTTAAATCTACATATTTTTCATGCAAGCAGCCTATTCTACACTAGAGCTAGAATATGCTACTGTAACTTACTGATTTATGAATATACCCCTCTTTTCCAGTATTTTCGCCACTTGGTACAGATTGTTTTCCAATTTTTCACTCCATAGTCGCTGTTTGAATAGGACAGAAATCAAGTGTCTGATTTTGAACTTTGCCACTTCCTCTGTTGCTGCTGTTGTATTCCTTTAAGGATTATTCTTCTAATGACGAGAAAATGAAGAGTGAAAAACAAACAAACAAAGATATTTTGGGCATCAAAGATATAGCAAATATATTTTTTAAAATTATGAACTTACTTTCACCTGTCATCAGGTGGCATGTTCAGCCTTATAACGTTCTTCCTTGTTTTAATTACTTTTAGCTAGTTTTCTTACTTTTACATTAATGTTCCTCCTGCTCATTTCTTATGCCATTTGCAGGTCTTAAATGACTATATTAAATAACATCAGAGATTATTAACATTATTAACACAGTAACATTTCTAGTGCAAAACATGGAAAAGCCTTCCTCTTTTGAGAAAAGAAAAAGTTCATTGCCACAGCTAAGTTTGTACCTTCATGAACACCCATTCTATTGGGAATCATCTCAATTCTCAGAGTTTGTAAACCAATGTGGAATCTAGTTCTAGAGAGTGGATTTCCTTTCTGCTCTGCAAAACCACTAACAACCTGAAGCCTTTTTTTAAGTAGAATACCAGATACTCAGGTGTTCTCTCTGTCTGGGAAAATGTCATATACCTTTTATCCAGAATTTTTTTTTTCTGGTAGTTTCCACTATTAACATTTACCTAATGAACAAGGTTTTTACGTCCAATGTGGTTTGTGTTAATAGTGGAAACAGACGGGGAAAATAGCATGAAAATTTTATGCAGTTGCATGACTTATTATTCTGTGTAAAACTAATATTCTGGGAGACTGTGAGCTACATAAAACATTACAGCCACCCCACTCACTATCTACTATTTTTGCATGCAGGATTTGGTCCTCTTATCACAGCAAAAAATCTATTCAGTGATTATTTGGGTAAAGTTGACTTTTAGCCAAATCCAGGAGCCCCACAAGCCAGAGGCCTAATCAATACCACACTAACTGCTCCATTAATCCTCTTTTGCTGCTATTTCCCTCTCATCTTTCCAGGAGACTGTTGTTACTTCAGAATAGATAATTGATTTTTTTCCTGGGTAATAAATGCAGCAGCTTTTCAGTGATACTTCCCACATACCCCTGTACTGCAGGTCCCTATCACAGTCTGACCAAGCAGAGCTGCTTCCTGATTATTCCAAAGTGGACGTTTACCTAATGCAAAAAGCCACTGCTGATGTGACAGTCAAATAAGCAAGCCCAGCTGGCTCATACTTAGACCTTTCTGCCTCAGATACTGCAGTTAAGACAAGCAAACTTGTTCCCACAGGCAAGGAATTTTGCAAAAATCATCTCCTACATAAAGGGCCTAATAAAAGCAAAGGACTAGGTAAATAAAGTTGGGGCTGGAAGAGTTCTTGGGCTTAAGGTTTTTAATTCAAGAGATGATTGGTGTGCTGCACACAGAGGCCTGAGCTGTTTGACCTGAAAGGAAAATCCTTGTACAACTACAAAAGCTGAGCAGAAAAGTTCAAAGCCAAAAAGATGTGCTTTTTGTCCTCAAAAATGAGACTATGTTCCTGAAAGAGTAATGCCACACTAAGCACTTCCACTACTATTAGGAACAGTGCTGATTTGCTTCAGTTTTGGACCACATTTGAGCCTTTTCTAAATTTTTACTGCTTTACTATAAGAAGTTTCTCTTTGATTAAAAAAAAAAAATCTCAGTTTATCTCCCTTTCCTATAATTCCTAGGTACTTTCACCTAGGATGTGGTTAACAACTTCAGCAGAAGTAACAGGATTTTTCTATTGCTGGTGTTCAACACCTTCACAAACCAGGGAAAAATTAGTTTGTGTTTATTTACTGTGTTCAGTATTTTTGTCCGAAAAACTTGTTGGTATTACTGGCCTTTAACATTAGGAAGAATTTCTTCAAAGAAGAGGTGATTAGATATTGGAATGGGCTGTGCAGGGAGGTGGTAGAGTCAGAGCACTGGAAGCAGGACTTTTTGAAGTAGCTGGGTGTATTATTGACTTTAAAACAAACTTGTGGCCAGGGGGAAGTATGAAATCCTGACCTGATATGTGTTAAATAAGCAAAAGTACCTGAAAACAGCAAAGACTTTTAAAATTCACTTAAAATATTCCCACACTGCCCCTTGGAGAATCTGTAAAGTAACTCAACTTATGAGAACATGTTCAAAACAACCTCTTAAAAATAATAATTCTTGTTTTAGCATCCTGCTTACATTAGAAAAATTAAAAAACAAATGTAATTAATTTAATTCATAAAACACTGGGCACTGGGTCAAATGACAGACTTGTACCAGTATTTATGTTTTGGGGCAATATCACCAAGCCACAGCTCTGCACAATGGCCAAAATAAATAAATAAATACATAAATAGATGAGACTGAACTTGAGATCAAGTGCTAAGCTACATTCAGAAGACAGGAAAAAAGGGGTAAATGAGCGCATGATTGATACAAAGCTTTGATACATGCTGTTTCTGTGTGGTTATTGCTCATGCTGTGCATTTCTCCTCAGCAAATAAAATTAATTACCAAAATGTCTGTAACAGTTTTTGCTTAAATCAGAAGTCAAAGGGTGATCTGATCAGGATAGAGCAGGTCCTTGCTCTAAAGACTCCCCAGAAGTTGAACACCATGCAGGCAACTTCATGCTTCTCTCTGGATCTTGTCAGACTTTGGGGCTTTATAGAGGGATTTGGGGATGTTTGCAAGGGTCAATTGTGCATGGTGCAGCACACTTCAACATCAACAATGTAATTCCATGTCTCCTTTTTCCATCTGATGCTAATATCACTCAAGAGAAAAAAATGTTTAGTTCCTCAAAAAAAACCCCAAAACTGTATCACCAAAGTATTCCATGTGTTGTAAGTACTTTTATTCATGCAGAATAAGATGTAATACTTGCTACAAACACTGTTTATTCAAGGCAGAATGTTCATAATCAGTATTAAAAGCTCTCATAGCATTCAACAACAGGTTTTGCCCCTGTCCAGATTTCTATATCCTGGGAAGACTCATAGTGGCACAATAACATTAAAAAAAGAAAATTTGAGTAACCTATGTAGGCAAGGATTTCTCTATTAATTTGTATTAAAATAAGGTCACAAGAGGTCTTTTATTAACTGATAACATCAGATTGGGGTTGGCCAACACTGACTATCTGCAGAGCCATTAATTAGTCCGTGTCAAATGGAGATTTCAGAAGTACCACACTGTTAACACACTGTTCTTGCTGTTCAGTTTTTAAAATTGTCCAACTTTTTTATGACAGAGGGAGTTGGATAGAAACTGCTCAGCCAAAGGAAAGACACGTATCATGTTTTTGGTGTCAGTTTTAGCATTTGTCCTGCTGCGTTTTCCCCAGTAGTGGAGATCTTGCTTGTTGTAGTGAACAGCAATAATGAGGTTTGTTTATAGCCAACAGGTCTTGTCAGATGGCCCTCAGAATAATAACTGCCTTTGTCTTGAACCTCAACAAGCATAGGCCTTTGGAAACAGATCCTCCTTGGTGTCTTATGAACCTAGAAATCATCCTCAGAACACCAAACAAGTGGGATTAGAATTTCAGATTTTTCCTTCTGCCACTTTTAATAATTACTGGAGTAAGTGGATACAAGTATACATGGTGCAAGGAAATGTTAAATTCCTGTCATCTTTAGCTGAGAAGAATATATTGAAGATAAAAGCAACATAAAGATTGCAAATTAATTTGAAAATATTCTAAAAGGACAAGTAAGGTTTGTTGTAAGATAGGATAAAT
>VWZT01008681.1:89535-101108 GCA_013397055.1 Pachycephala philippinensis | reverse complement strand
TTTTTTTTTTTTTTAACTAGAGGAATTGCATATTTAGGACCAGATTGTTCGGTTTTCATGCACCCTAACATGTAGAACAAATCAGGCCCCCAGATAAGATGTGTTCAATAAATCAGTCTCCATGAAGTACTCCATCAACAATGCCCCCATAGACATGTTAGAATATATTTTTTTCAATCAGGGTAGTAAAGTGTCTGGAGAAAGCACATGGCAGCCCAGGGAAGTACTTTTTCAATTGAAAAGTAGAAAATATTTGTGATTGTCTCCATGGCAGGATTTCTGAGGCCAAAATACCAGGGCTATTTTAACAGCAAGTTGATAGTATCCTGGGAAAATAAGGTATTTCAGGAGGTTACCTGGTATGTATGAAACAGACCTCATTATACCTGAATTTCTTGTCTTTTATCATTCCCAACAAAAGCACCATTCAGCTGTATCTTGTCTGAGAGTTAAGTTACATCCAGTGCCCATTTTATTCAAATGAATGGCAGTAACCTTTATTCTGAACAAATAGCTACCCCGCCAGGGGAAGTGCTGCTTTGTCTCTGCAGTCGCTCTGTGTTAACTCCTCATCGGTTATGGCTGAGCAACAACCATATTTTCCCCTCTCTCCATTCTGCCAACTGCAGTTCCAGTCTCTGTAAGTGATCACTGTATGGTTCATTAAGTTTTTGTACATATAAACTGGTATTTTGAGAGCAGTTATTAAGATCTACGGGTAATGGGAACTGGCCAAATTTTTGCGCTGTTTTACTCAAAGTATGTTTTCCCATGGTAACATTATGTGAAATAACACTACATTGGATGGTAATTCCACATGTAGAAATCCAACTTTTCTGAATTCTCACGATTGTGCTGAATTTTTGCAGGAAGCATTGGAAATTGAGAAGGGCGGGATTTTCCATAGAGTTTGATGTTGATTTATGACTGCCATCTCCAAACTGCATTTATTATGTGTATACCATAGCATGTAGAAATAGAGTGAGATGAAAATGTTTTGGGGTTTTTTTGGTACTTTTTATCATTTTCAGTTGGACTATAGCTAAAATTAAGCAATTTTATAGGTAGAAATATATATGGCAATAAGGAATATGTAACTTGTGATCTAGGGAGCATAACAAGTACGTACATTTAAATATTTCCACAACGTGCTTAAGTTGAAACATACAAATAGACAGTTTTGATGGGTGAATTCCTACGTAAATATTTATAGGATAAAACCATAAGACTGCTCTGTTGAAAAATATTATTTCCCAGCAGCACAAGGAAGTAGGGCAGGAGAAGGGTTTATTTCTGCATCTGTCAGATCTGCTCACCAGTCCAGCTGGGAGGGCGTTTGAATTCACACCTTCCTCAGGTTTTTATCTGTGTGTCAGGACAGGTTCCTTTCTAGGGCATACAGACACTCAGTAGTCTTACTAATTTCTCTCTGATGACTATTGACAGGACCCGAGGAACAGCATGAAGCTCTGTTGGGGGAGTTTAGGTTGGATGTTGGAAAAAGCTCCTTTACTCAGCGTGTGAATGGTCACTGGAACAGGATCTCCAAGGAAGTGGTCACAGCACCAAGACTTCCAGAGTTCAAGAATCCTTTGGACAACGGACACTTCTTTAAGAGCAAGAGCCAGAATCTTGTATAAGTTCTTTCATTTTAGTTAGCCAAAGTCCATATCATTTCAGGAGAAAAATAAAAAGCAAGCAACTTAAACTATGAGACTAATGCATTTAAAAATTGTAACTAGTCTGATGAAAACTTTAATGGATGGGAATCAAGACCTTGTCTTCATGTATTCAGTAAATCATAAGCTAACACTTTTCTTGCTTTTTAAGTTATTGTGTATGAAATGCTAATTCCTTCTGTCATGGATTAGCATTTCAGGGTTTTATGCTACTAAAAATGCATCATCTTAACAGTTACTTAAAGTCTTTTGTTCAGAGTATGGGAAATGCGCAGAGAGAGCTCACTCTCAGTTTGGCAGATGGAGTTCATGATGCTAATTAACAGAAGATATTTTATTGAAATAAAGACCCATTTAGGATGAAGCTTTGCACAAAAGGAATAGTCTGAATTTCCGTGGTCTAAGACCACAGACCTTCTAATTATGTTTAATTTTTGCTTCAAACTCAATTAACTTGTAAGTAGCCAAAGTACTGCTTTTATAACTAGAGCATGATGATAAGTGTTCCTGAAGCGACAAAAAAAAATTGAAGAAAAGGATGTTAATGTTGCAGAGAACTGTGAGCTGTTCCTTGTGCTTGAAGCCCTCATTTCCGGCAATGCGTTTTCCTTAGTATATTTGATTCCTTCTGGAAGTGGGGAGTCTTCTTGGCTCTGTAGCCACCTAAGAGAGCTCTAACGATACACCTAAGAGATGTTCATATTGCTCCCGTAAATGCCTTAAATGCATTTCGTGTGATGCCCTTTTAGTAGACACAAACTGAATAATTTTCACGTGTTAATGTCTCCCAAATCTGAATCAGGGTACTGATCTGTTTCTGAGATTCCTGAGCAAGACAGTTTGAAATGTATCTATCACGTTTGTCCTGAGATTTGCAACACAATGCAACTGCAGCACTGTCTGTAAGGAAGAGTCTGTTGCTGTGTCAAAGGGGAAAACCTGCAGTCAATATATAGGATGGCAAAGCCTATAGGGATTTTGGCATCTGTTAGAACAACCTCATGGCTGTGACTGTTTCTCCCCCAGAAGCATGTAAGCACATGTGGCACCCTCTGCCAAAGAGCCTCCTCTGACTCTGGGGAAGGAAGCTTTTTTGGCATTTTCAGTAGCAAGGATATATATCTGGCATATATACAGTTTGGATTCTGGGACCTATTTCCCATCAGAAACCTCAGCATGGAAGACTTGTTAATTGTGCACCTCCGCTAAACCACAAAGCCCTTGCACAGCAAAGAACAGGTCAGATGAAAGCAGCGATTAATTGATTTTGTGGATTGAGGACCAAATGAACTGTCTGACTATACAGTCCTTTCTTTGTCACATTCAGTTAGGTAGTCTGATTGAAAAAATAATCTAAATCTTTTGCTGTTTGTTTTGGTTATTTTTACCCTTTCTTTTGTCCCCTTTATTACTCCAAGACTTGAATAAACAAGGTATCTTCAGCCAAAGATGTGGCAGGAGACAGTTTTCTGCAAAGGGAGATGATTAAATTTACACTTTTCAGTATTCAGGTCTAAGGAATAGCCTAACTTCCTAATAAACAGTTTCACTTTTGCATGCCTCATCTGCATCATAAATATAGAGCACTTCTCTACATCTTAACTTGCATCTGGGACTGAATGACTGTAACAACCCACCATAAGGTGCAAGTAATGAGTAAATGTAATTCAGCTCTGTTCTTAAGATATATAGCTTTGCAAGTTTCTGCCGTAAATTTTTAAAGAGTTATTCCTCTCTTCTGAATTAGACATCTGCCAAATTATCATGAACCCATTTGGATAGTCTGCAAGCACAGCTGTTTTCTGGACAGTGTAGTGAAATTTCTAATAATTGAAAGCACTTCTGTCTGCAGAAATTTTTGTGTGTTTGTCTACTTTAATAACATGGGTGGGAGCAGATAAGAGCACAAGCTGTCATTAGAATTCTGCAGATACTGAAATGGCCTCTAGCTGTTAGAAGACCAGCATGGAAAAGTACTTCCATAACCATCACAACAAAAATACATTGCTCTTACCAAGGCACTTCTCAACCGCAAATGACAACATAGCGTCAAACACTTGTGTGTTTCCAAATCCCAGACATGAGTAGAGACTGGGAGAAGAACTGATTGAGAGCAGCTCTGCAGATAAGGACAAAGAAGGATGAGGGGATTCTCGTGGATGGAAATTTGAGTATGAGCTGGCAATGTGCGCTTGTACCCCAGAAAGCCAGTTGTATCCTGGAGAGTTTAGTTGCCAGTTGTACCCTGGGCTTCATCAAAAGAAAAGGCCAGCAGGTAAAGGGAGATGATTCTTCCCCACTATTTCACTCTCATGAGACCCCACTGCATCCAGGTCTGGAGCACTGATCACAAGAAAAATGTGGACCTGTTGAAACAGGCTAGAGTTCAACCCAACATCACTCCATGCATCAAAATAATTCAGGCCTCTTGAAATGAATCATTCTGTTCCACACAGTGAGAGAGAACAGTCCTGCAAACCTGGAAAGGTAAATCTCATGCCCCCACCCAGAGAAATGATAGTAGAATTAATATTCCTTGAATATTAAAGGACTAGACCCTAAAACTACTTGCCATCAGAATATTTTTAAGAGTATGTCCCAAAGTTACTTTATTATAGCAAAGAAATATTGAAATACATTATATTTCAAGGTGGTTTATGGAAGTTACTTGTTCCTCTGAAAAGCCTAACTTTGTTTCTGTTTTCTTAACTAACTACAGTAATGCCCACAAACAGGCCTTTATAAATCTTTATTTGACATCACTTTCAGTAAGATTTGTCAAATAATCCCAAATGGCTACAGAGCAGATGTCTGTCTCTGAGACAGTTTTCAAGTCATGCTTAATATTCCCTGAAACAAGCACTTTAAAAAAGCATTCCAGCTGGCCTATTTGGATTTCTTTCTGGGAATGGAGGAATTGAGAAATATTTCTCCCTATCGACTAAGAAGATAGTGCCAGGTGTGTGTATTGTACAGGTCTGCATTAGGTCAGATAAATACTGCATTTAAAGGCCCTCATAGAACTCTTGAGTTTGCTCTTTAGCCTTCAGCAAAGCCAAGGGTTCTCAAGTTTTTCCTATAGATATCTTTAATTGTTAATGGAAAGGTTAATTATTCAATGCATTCCCAACATTAGTGATGTTGTTCAGGAGCAGTGTCTCTCAGTCAATGAAGCACTAGATGAGGTTTTTGTTCCCAGATCTCTCCCTGGCTCGCTGGGGACCTCTGTCTTCCAATGTTTGTATTTTGTAAAGAAAGAGCTAAAAAATCATACCCACCTCCATTGGGACTAACTGGAGTGTATAAATTGTTATTAGATTTTTTGTTATTTTTTTAAATCAGACTTCTACAGTATTTTTATGTTTTAATTTTTGAATTATTAGTAGATTTATTTGGGATATTTGTGCTTGTCAGCATAGCAGAGAAGTAAATATATTAATTGTCTTTTTTCCACTCTCTGGTGTAGTGTTTGTGTTTTGCATTATCTTCATCAATCTTCCTTGGGGTGCTCCAGACATCAGAATGAGCAGAGATCAGCAGGAGGCTGGCATGAAGTGTGTGTAGGAAATGTGAATTTGGCTGATTCCTGTCAGCCCAGACCTCTCACAGTGAGCTCAATCATGTAAACCTATGGCCATTTATGGAGGGAAAAAAGGAAGTTCTATCTTTTCCCCATTATCATCAAGGTTCACAAGGAGCAGGGGAGTAGAGAGAAATTTTTTCTCCGTGCATGTTTTACATTATTTTTGAGAAGTAAAGACTTTCAAATGGTGCCCTTGTGCAATTCCATTGGACACTGTGTAGTTTTTTTGCAGAGATGTATGGAAATTTTCCTGGACTTTGGGAGTCCCAGAGTATCATTAAGCCCATTTACAACTGTCTCAGTCAGCAGAAAAAATGGAGAAGGTTGCAGAATTTTTTTTTTCTTGTCTAGATTAGAGAAGAAGGATGTGGTGCAATGTCTGGATCCTCTAGATGACAATTAATGGAATGATCCTCCACCAAAAATTGCAGTTTCATCAAAGTCAAGATAGTTCACAGAAATGAAGTTTTGATGATAAAAAATTTCAAAGAAATTGCTCAGATATTCATTTTACTAATATCGAGCAGTTGGTTTTCTAAGAGAAGCATAAGTCATTTTGATTAGGTGAGCTGCTTAATTGTTGTCATTCCAAATAATTTAATTTGGACTGTAATTTTAACACTTATTTTCGCAGCATATTATATTTCATGGATTGTATTTAATATTTGAATATGAGTTCAAATCTAAGCTAACCAAGGCTAGAAAACAAATCCTGAACATCCCTAGGTTACATTTAATTGTAGAGGGCAATAGGTTCTTTGGGTGATTTATGGGTAGGAAAAAAAGGATGGATCAAGGAAGTACTTTTACCCTGAGGCTGAAGAATTGATGCCCAAAAGGAGTAACAGACTTACCAAAACCATAGCCAGTCTGTGGCAAAGTCAGAAACTGAGTTTAGACCCTCAAACTCTCACCATTGATCACATGACCTAGGGAAAAGAGATTTGGTACTTTTCTATTTTTCACCTAGAAGTTGAATTGGTGAGTGGAAATATCTAAGAAATGTATATAAAAATTAATAATTTCATATTTTTGTGTTTGGATTTCTTTACGTATGCTACAACCTGAATTGTCAGTCAATTCCTAACCTCATCCAATCCTGTGCTCTGCAATGTCCGACCTGTTCTCAACTGTCCTCAAATAGGCATTTTTTACACAAACTCTGCTGAAAATCAGATTCAGAATAACAACAGATTCAAACAAGGTTGGTTTTCCTCACAGAACCACTTTGAGGATAGAATCAGACAACCTAATGTTTTGCCAATGTTTTTTAACCATCCCATACTTCAGATGGATGTATTGGTGGAACACACAAGAAAATAGAATCACTAGTGGACTGTTGCATTTGTAAGGCTTCATACAAAATTGCTAATAAAAACTGGAACTTAAGGGTAGAAAAAAACACCTTGAGAATGTTATTTTCCCTTGAATCACAAGACTGTTCCTCTTTTGTTTCTTTATTCACAATCCCACTCTTTCGCAATTGCATTGTCACACTTGCAAAGAACCAAGTCTCTTAAGTTCAGAATGAGAACTTCTGATTCCAGTTTATTCAGTAATTTACTCACATCTTCAACCATATTTGTCATTTACTTCCCTGCCTTCTAGTATAATATGTGACAAACACAGTACGTACTAGCTGACACACACCTGCATGATAATGAATACTTTTTTGGCACTCCAGAAATGCAGTCTGTTTACCGTATCCCACAGAGAGAAGTGTCATTTGCAGTTATTTAATGAAAAGAATCAGAGATTTAAGTACTTTAAATTTTAAAACATGCCTAAAAAAGAATGGCTACAGTGACTCAAACCATCTCTCTACCTGTCTCTGTCAGTGGCCAAACATTTAGGAGCACACAGAACAGGGTTAGGCTTTTCACTTTACTTCTTCTATCTTCCCGCAGTCTGTGGCTAAGGAAAATCATATAGCTATTTTTTTCCAGCTTTTTATTTTTATTAGCCCTCAGTAATACTTCATTTTTCATTAATTTTTCTTGAATTCTATTCAGTCTCAACAGCTACCCATCATAGGGAGTCTCTGGCTGTAACTACATGCTGTGTGAAACAGTATTCCCTGAAAATTTCACTTGCTTCCCATAGCTGTTGTGCTGCAAAATACAATGAATATTTATTCCCAATTCACATAACTCAGATGCTTATAATTTTAGGTACCTCTGTCATACACCTGTTTGATTGCTTTCCAAACTGCACTGTTGTATCTATTTAAAATTTCCTCAGAGAGGAGATGTTCCATGCATTAGATGATAATTTATTTCTGTGTATTTTCTACTATGTAAGAGTTAGGGAAAGAAATATTAATTATGCCAGGTATAAGAAGACAAGATGACTGAAGCAGAAACGAAAAGTTGCTGCATATATAGTGTGGGATTTGAAAGTAACTGAGGGGTAGCTAAAAATAACAGGTCAGCAAAGTAATGTACAGATGCAATTTCAAGGAGGATTAATGAAATGTTCATGAATTAGACTACTGAAAACAACATGTTAGTAGTATTTAAAAAGTGATTTAGTCTTGATTTAGTTCTGAAGTCAATAGGAGCAGTGGTTGGCCAGTGTTACTGGTGCATATGAAAATACCATTCTTAATGACACTGTTACACTTTGAGCTCCCCTGGATGGCTTGTTCTGGGTGTGGAATACAACAAATAAAATGGAAAACATTCACTGGGCAGAGACAAGCTTTGGCTTTGCTATATTGTGCAGACACAGGAGAAAAATACGTCCTTTCAGAAAGGTCCAATACAATTTATGCAGTGACATCTAGGATGTAGAAAGAGAATTCTGCAATAAAGATTTAATTTAACTGATTTAGAATCATAGAATCATAGAATATCCTGAGCTGGAAGGGATCCTCTAGGATCATTGAGTCCAACTTCTGACTCTGCACAGGATCATACCAAAAATCACACCATATATTTGAAAGCATTTTCCAAATGCTTCTCGAACTCTGGCAGGGTTGGTGCTGTGACCACTTCCCTGGGGAGCCTGGTCCAGTGCCCAATCACTCCCTGGGTGAAGAACCCTATCCTAATATCCAGCCTAAAACTCCCCTGACACAACTTCAGGCCATTCCCTTCAGTCCTGTCACAGGTCACCACAGAGAAGACATCAGTGTCTGCCCCTCCTCTTCCCCTCACAAGGAAGAAGTTCATTGCCTTTGCCTGAACTGAGAAAGATCAAATCCTTCGGACAGTTCCTCAAATTTCCTTTTTCTGTGGTCAGTTTTGAACAGCTGGTTTAATGTCTTGTTTTTTCAAACAAAGGGTAAAGCTGTAGCTCTGGAAATTTTCCAGGTCTGAAATGATTTCACGGAAGTGACTGCTAAAGCAGCCTATGCAAAGAAATATTTGCCAAATAGAAGCTCTAACCTTACTAGGAGATGTATGGCTGAGTTTCCTACTGCAAAACTTGGTATAAATGCCAGTTGGCATTTCAGGGTGGACAATGGGCACTACTAACACTTTTATTGCAGATTTGCTCTCCATCTGCCACGGAATTGTTCCAGGACCTGTGCTCTGACCCTTATCCTTGGAGTAGGGAAGCAAGCAGTTGTTCCCAGGATAAACTCCCCTCACAGACACCTTGGGCTGGTCCTTAGTGCTAATTGTCACTCAGTGAAGTGTCACCACATGGCATGTAATAACAGGAACTTCTCAAAGGCATCAATTAACTCTAAACCTGAGACAACCATGCAGAAAACACTATTTGGTTTCAGTGTGACGCACATTTGCATCACTGAAAATCTTAGAAATAAAATCATAAAAATGTACCTCAGGAAAGGGTTCTTGTGCTTCCAGAGAGGTTGGAAGTCAGTTGCTTGTCTTGGGATTTCAATTCCGCTTTTGTAACATAAGGAGAGAAATTTGTAATGCAAATCACTGACAAAGGAAAGGGGAATGATCCACTTTCCTCGAGCCACAAATCCTGCCGTAATCTTGCTAACACCATAAAACCCAGTTTACTCAAACATTTGATACATTTTTGTCCCCATATGTTAAGCTGACAAGGCAGGATTTGCAAAATGTTCCCGGTGGGATGGGACAAAAAGCAAAGAAAAACAGTAAAAGCCTGTGGGACTTTAATTAGGTCTTCTTGGAGCACTTAGTAATGAGGTCATTGCCTCATTTTCTACTGCCCAGTACTGCTTTCAGTGCTTTTCCACCATCCTTTTAGCTGTGGCTGCAATCACTGGTGTTCTCACATGAAAAATTAGCAGCTCCTCCCCACCGTGCAGTCTGTGGAAAGAATTACTTAGGAATTTGGTGACCATTTGTTCCTCAGGAGCCATCCCAAAGATAAGAATTTGCTTGTCTCCCCTGATCTCTCCCACTGCAGTCCTGTTATTCCCTTGGCAGCCCATCACCTCTTTCTTTCTTCTTGCTCTTAGGTGGGCCTGTTATAACCTGCAAGGTTATATCCTGGCAAGGGAGGTTTTTTCCAACTCCTTGTAAAGATTTGGGATTAAAAATAAAATCACATTGCAAATCGGGATAAAAGGCTGAAATCTTGTAAGCTTCTGTGACTCGAGCAGTTGAAGGGGAGAAAACAAAACAGCTGAAATAAAAAATTAGCCCTAGCAATTATGGTAACTTTTTATTGTCTTACTATGCACTGATTTAAATTTCTAAACAAAATGCTTACAGCTGAAAAGTTTTACTTATTTTAGAAATGAAAATGTGGTATTTCTGAGCATATTGTTTCAAAATTAAACATTCAGAGAAAATTTCATGGAAATTTCAAAGAATTGGCAGCATTCAATATAAATCTAAATATAGATAAAGGGAGGGATGCGTTGGGTTGGGATTTTTTTGGTAAAGATTCCCCATTAAATATGTGTGCAGACATTTCAGAAAAATAGCAATCTCTTATGGTCTTTGGGTGATGGATCTTCTGCACTAAAGTTCAAATGAAATACTGATACATCAATGTTGTTTCAAAAACAACAACCCCTATACCTCATACTCAAAATAAAGCATTCCATATATCTCTCTTATAAAAAACCCCAAACTTTATAATAGACAAAGTAAATAATAAATAAACAGTCAGAATTCTAATGAAAGAGCAAGCTTTTACCCATTTTACAGAGTATTGATTGTTTTACCAGCTCTATAAAGCAAAAATAACTTCGCTGAAAACTAATAGCATGCTAACTGAAAAAGGTTTTTTTCTAGCGTGGATGTACAAGGAACAGAAGGAATACATAACATCTTCCTGAGCATGTGGATAATAATTACCTAAGAATAGAGGACATGCCTAAAGGCAACAGAAGGATGATTAATTATTATTGAAGAAAGCCTAACAGGTATCTAGGAATAAAATTTGTGATTTGTCACAAGCTGGGACTAGCAAACAGTAAAAAACTGGAACAAAGATGAATGCTCTGTGCAATATAATGGATACAAGACATATATCTTTTTTTTTTTACTACATCTTTATCTGGGAATGTAAAGGTCAGCACAGATAGGAAAACAAGTAAGGTTTTATTATCTTGAGATCCTGGTATAAAATTGATAATTCCTCCTATGGCATTAAAGAATTATTTAAAAAAAAAAACCACTGGTATTCCATTATTTTTAAAAGTTTTACTCTGAGGATTTTTAGCAGCAAGTATATTCAGGAAAAAATAAGCAGCTGTTTACAGGAGTATCCTGGCGTGATGAGAGTGCTCTTATTTTGTTGATCTGCTGTATATGTTATGAAAGGCAAAAACTTCCAAATATCTCCCACTCCAGTCATATTCTGTCTAGAGAAAGAATTAACTAGAGAATCATTTATGCACTATTTGAAATCTTTCTCAGAAAGGTCAACCCCCTGGAGAACTGATAATAGCAGTTTGTTCAGAAGCATAAGTAGCTGTTTGCATCACATCTTTTTAACAGTTGTGCAAGTTCTTGGACTAAATTAACCTGGAATAGAAGTGATTGAGCTGATGTCTCTGTTAAAAACATTTTCTTTTGTAAGGTCTGGGGGACATTTGCACGCACTTTGTTCCCTACACCAATCTAGAAAGTTTTGTTTGCGTGTGAAAGGAAGTGTTTCCAGCTTTTGCATGAACTATGAATATTCTTTTTGTAGTTCAAGTTAAAATTAGCATATCTTAAATAGCTTGTTAGTTAGTCCCCTCTGGCATATGCCATCTTCTGAGTATAGTTGCAGTTACGTTCAATTCTAACAGTGACAGTACTTGCTGGCTGTGTGATGACTTAATATTAATTAATTAATTAATTAATTGAATGAGGCTCAGAATGTTTTATAGAACATTATGAAAACGTGCACAGTACTTACATTTA
>VWZT01008681.1:0-89484 GCA_013397055.1 Pachycephala philippinensis | reverse complement strand
TATAACAAAACACAAAAAAAAAAAAAAGAAAAAAGAAGAAGACTTTTTGAATGCAAGGCTGTTAACTCTCTACCAGAGCTGTGTGGTTGGATTAACATAGGCAGGACTAAGCTCAAGGAGGTTCAGATAAGATTTGATAGGATTCTAACACTGATAGGATTCTAACAGTGTTTCTACAGTTTCGTCTGATATTGTGGGCTAGATGCAATGTATTTCAGGGTCAGCTCCTTCAGCCTTTGCTGTGCAGACAGGATAATTTGAAATCTGTGAACCTTTGTGAGGGACAGATATCATTAATTCACTTCTATAATCTCCCTTCCCTATTTTGTCCCATCTCCTGTTTTTAAATAGAGATGCCAGGCTTTCCCAGCCTCCTAGTTCATGCTGAAGAGTGTAGCTTGTTCTGCATTTCATCCAAAATATCCTGGAGGCGAGACAAAACAGGCCAGGCTGGATGGGGCTCTGAGCAACCTGTTTCAGTGAAAGGTTCTGCCTGTGGAAGTAGATGTTCTTTAAAGTCCATTCCAACCCAAACCATTCTATGATTCTATGAAAACTGTGGAGCTGAACTAGCACTTGATGAGCAGTTGGTATCCCTCTGATAGAAACTTTCAAATATATGTATAATTAGTGCCTGTGATACTTATATCTTTATCGTTTTATAAATTGAGCTGTTAAGCCACTTGTATTGATCGCTTCTGCTTTAACCATGATGCAAGAAACAGGCTATATTAATAGTACATTTTTAAATGGGTCATTCACAGACACAAGAGATGTTACACTCCTCAAATGCACTTCTTGGTGAAAAACTTTACTGTTATGGAGGAGAGCTATTTATAGCTATGTTGTTTTGGTAACAAAAGAAGGGGATCTGGTTGACTAATTTATTGCAAGGAGTATAAGCTGTGAATTTAGTTCTATTTTCTCTTCAAAAATCATTCATTAAATAACCTGATTCTTTTTGTGAATGAAGAATGTCAGTGTATGGGTTAGTCTGTTGAGCAATTTGCAGGATTCCTTCTGGGTATGAGAAATTTTTCATTTGTATGTAGTTTCCTCCAGCATTCCTTGTTTTCCATGGGATTTATTCAGCTTCCAGAGGCAAACATGTTTCTTTTCCTTCAATGGAAAACAGAAGTTTGAAAATCACATATATATTTCTGCAACAACAGTGGTACTCACCTGTAGATAAAAGTGTACAGGTCAACCTGAAAAATAACATTTCCCTTGTCTACAGTGCAAACAAAATTCCTTCCCTGAAAATCGTCAAAAAGAGGTGGCAGTACTCGGCAGAAACCTTGTAACTAAAGTACAGACCAGTTTTCATGTACATGTTTAATTTTGATGGAATGCACTACATCCATTTTTCACCTGTGTCTAACAAGATGGCATTAGTGGTATCCAAATGCCATTAAATGAGGAATTCTGAAATACTGTCATCAAGAGTCCAGTCATGTCACCTGCACTTGTCTGAGAGTTTTTATGAAAAACGTTTATGTATAGGAGTGAAAGTTCAAAGCAATGGGAAGGAAAATTGAAAGTGCCAATTTTATCTGGGCACAGGAATCTCGTTACCAGATGTAACATAGACGCTTAAGACCTAAATCCTCAAAGATATTTTGGTGCTGACTTCAGAAGTAAGAAAGGACGTAATGCCTTTAAGGAGCTGAGCCTTACTTAACCTAAGTCTCTATAAAAGAAAAAGATAATCAGATTCCTAAGTATTAGGCTTCAGCTGGAGGATTCCATATCATTATGAATTAGCTGAGAGCCAAAAATAACACAAAAATACACACAAGAAGAAATGTTTCTCCTCTTTAAAAATATTCATGTAGGAAAAGTAATCAAGCAAAAATCTGGTCTGCAATGTTGCTCTTTACTGAGTGAGTGGTGATGACACAGAATGCGGTTTCTTTGTTTCCTTAAATGCCATGAAAAAGTATTTGGTTTAATTATTTTGCTTTGTTAATGGTATATCTTAGAATTTGGTTATTTGCAGCAATGTTAACAGCAGGGTCATTCCTCTCCAAACTATGCTGAGACGATTACATTTGAAAAGCAATATAAATAGTTCTGAAGATAATAGAACTGCTATATTGTGGTTTATTTGGTGCTCTATGTTCCCAAGCTCTTACTAAGGTATCTTCCGATATTCTGCCCTATACTAACTATAAAGCAAATATTTTCCTGCTAGTAATTAAGTCCTTTTCCATGGACTTAACATGGTTCCCAGAAGTTGCATTTGCATCTCTGAAATTACTCATCAGAAAACTGATAATAAACCCATAATGCATGGTGAATCTCAGTGCTATGCAATTAACATTGCAGTTTAAACCTTAATTAGATTTTGCCTTTGAAGACAGCATATTTCAATGCAATTTAATTGTTTGTTTGTTCTGTGACTCTCCGCTTCTGTTTAATTATGGCACTTTTAAAAATAATTTTCTTCCTAAAACATCTAGAAGAGGCTGAAAGAGGTATTATTACTGTTCGATATTGGAAAAGATTGGTGGAAAGATTCATAAAAAGGGTGGAACTGTGTGCATACACACCATCCTACAGTGCAGCACTACTGTTAAACCATGAGGCATCCTTTTGACTGCTGTGTGAAAAGACTGGAAAGCATCAGCTTTTGTAGTCCCTTAAACTCTTGTCAATTAAACAAGCTCTGGTTCCTCGTTAAGCAGATTTTAGTTGATCCCACTATAATTGTACATTAATCTTGCATGTGTTAGATAAGAAATGCATTAACAGCATCATCTGTTGGGGCCTTCCTTTTGTAAGTGGTGGTAATCACGCTGTCCCTGGCAAGAGGCTGTCCAAATGGCCTGCTAATTATGAACTCTTAATAAGAGGTGGCATGCTGAAGTAATATTTCCTCATTTAGCTTGTCACTGGCTCAGACACACAAGGAAATTTTCATGGCTTAGCAAATTGCTCTTCGAGCAGGAGGAAGTGTTGAAGAAACTGTCTATGTGCATGCCCGCAGTAAATACAAATTAATTCAACTAAGTGTTGAATCCAGTCTGCAGTGAAAGAAGGAGAAGCACAGCTGCACTACTTCACGTTAGTCTAAAGTAAAGGGTATGACCATGGCTGGTTGCTACTGTTCATCAGGTGTCCTGTAACTTGAAAGATAATGACTGGCCACATGTCTCTTCTTCACATAACACTTTTCAGCTGCATTTTTAAACAGAGAGAAAGGTACTGCTCTTTGCTTCTTTTTATATGACTGTGTGCCAGACCTTACGAGAATTGTTTTAGATATTCATAAAATGCTTTTCAGTTTGAAACAACCACATTTTTCTAGGTAATTAGCCCATATATGTAAAAGACAAGATATTGCAGAGAAGTCATATATCTTTATGCCTTGCAGTCATAGGAAAAGCCCTTATACATTGCAAATATTGAAAAATTTCTGTTAGTCTTCCTTGTTATTTCATTTTAAATCTGGTCAATTTAACTAGCCCATCGCAAAGACAACCTTTCTTCTAATATGACTTTCTGCATTTTCCAAACTTTGGATCTCCCTCTTCATTTCTATCCAGTGAACTGACATAAAAAGGATCACCTGTATTTAAGTGTGCACCTGGACTACATTTCAGATGGGCCACAAAAGCCTGCATCAGTTTTGTCTTTGGCAGTAATGGGTACCAAGTGTCTGATAGCAAAGACTGTGAAAAGGTAAAAAAAAATAGCATGAGGTGCTTTGTCCCTGTCAAAGAAAGAGAAAAAATACAACTGAATTTATAAACATATATGTCCAAAGCCACTCTTTTTCTTCTGATGTTTCTTTCTTCGCACCTTTTCCAGCTTCAATGCACATGGTGATGAGCACTTTTCAAAGGAACTCTGTTCACACAGAGGCATCAGAGAGAGTGGTCAGATCTTTAGTGTAACTTACAGTAAGCAGCTCCTGTTTAAAGGCAGAGTGATGGGAGTGTGTATTCTGCAGTGGGATACATGTGTGAGCATGCTGTTACTGGCAATAAGCAAGCTAGGTGTAAACTAGCATTACATTCCATGTCTTGTAGAAATCATATGTTCGTAGAATGTTTTTGGTGAAAGGGACCTAAAGTTCATCTAGTTACAACCCCAACAACAGCTTAGAGTAAGGAGAAGTGGATTCTTTTTTCTAGATATGTTACGGAACAATACAACTTGCTCTGTTTAAAAAAGAAAAAAAAAAAGCTCTAATCACATTTATAAAGATATGACAGCTGTGCCTGTTCTACAAGTGAAGGCCATTCAGGGTTTGAAGTTCCATTAGCATTTATAGCCAACATCAAGGATACTTAAAAAAAATTAAAAGAAGGTTTCACTTCGCAGTTTTGTCTTGTGCTTTGCTATGTGTTCAATACAGACCTTAACTTCCTTGGACTAACAGTGACCTAAAACTTTCTCAGTAAATCACCAAATTTTGCTGCCAATTTGTTGAGACTGCTATACCACATTTGGTAGGAAGACAGATCTATTATTAAATTT
Source organism: Pachycephala philippinensis (assembly GCA_013397055.1). NCBI lineage: Eukaryota > Metazoa > Chordata > Aves > Passeriformes > Pachycephala > Pachycephala philippinensis. The sequence continues at coordinate 84,999 of VWZT01008681.1, read as the reverse complement.
AAATCTGCCATGTGAACAGGCTTAAATCATGACATACTGCAAATAACGGGGGAAACAATAAAATGATAAATAAAAGAGATGTGAAAGAAAAAAGACTGATATATCAAATGGTGAAAATACACCTCAGTAAAGAGAAATCTTTTCAAAACAGGCATTGATTACTGTAAAATGACTACAAACAACAAATTCAATTAAGATGAAGTGATGCTCTTGCAGCAAGAAGATATGACACAAAGATGTGATAAAAAACATAATGAAAGCAAGACAGCAGTACAATGCAGAAGAAAATTAAAAGGCATCAGATATAGCTGGTAATTAAGGCTTTTTGCTCCTACTAACAAGTATATGTGTATTTAGCTTTACCAATGGTTTCAGTGAGGCTTTTCACATCCTTTCAGTGAGCACATACAAAAATCAGAAAAAATAAAAGGAGTTTGAAATTCTGGCCCAAAAAGAAACCTAGAGGTGTTGATGAGAATTTGCACCCAGAAATTTTTTTCTTAGTCAGCTCTCTGGGAATGATGAATTAATCAGAACAGCACAGTGGACATTTGAAATCTGGAGCGTTGAGCACATTAATTGTCTTTAATCTTCAACTAAAGTTTTAGACACAGTCATGAATGTGTCACTAAAATTCTTGGACTTGTGTCTAATCCCCTGAACAAAAATAATTCTTATAGAAGGTTACAAGCTCAAACCAAGGAGGATGCCAATAATCAGTCAGGGCTTAAAACTAGGCAGGAACTTAGCTGTATGTTACAGGAAGCTCTTTGCACTGAATGTTTTCTGAGAGCCTCACACACTGGAGGGAGCAAGAACAAATGTTATGGGAGAGGAGGTTTTGAAAAGACTCGTTAAAAAGTTTTTAGTTAGTACAGCAAAATCCTAAAAGTCACTGCAACTTCCTAATCTTAATTTGGGATATAGGTTCCACTCTCCTGAAAATCCTGGTGTAGTCAGACTTGTGCTCAGCTTTAAGTCAGTGAGTTTAGTCTTTAGTTAATGTCTGCATAGTGTACACTTAGCATAATGTGTCTGCTTTTTCTTATCTTCTATCTTTCTGTATGTTACACTATCAGGGCTTTCTAAAACTGTATTGAAAATTAGAGATTTAAAACAAAAATGGGAAAAAGCAACAGTTTCACTTCAGGATTTATGTCATAAGCAACTTGTCATCAAGATTAATGTCTCGGAGTTCCTGTTTTCTCTAAAGATAATAAAGCTATCTTTAATTTTCTTATAATTTATTTTAGTTTATTTATCCAAGTCCTTCCTGGATTTTCCTTTTTCATCAAAAATAAGCACAAAATCCCGCGGGGAAAAACATCCCCCTCTGTGGCCTCTGATGGCAGAACCCACAAACCTACTCCTGTTCTTTGAGGGAACACTTTATATACCCTTACTAACTTGCATAAAGACCCAGAATTTGGCCATCCTGAAAATCATCCTGGCAGTTTGCTGGATCTGACCATACATCTTTTCCCAGAGTGTCAGAGTTCTTTTCCCTTATTCATAGACAACGGGTGATTTAGGTCTTCTCCACCAGGCTTCTGTGACCCGCTGTGGTAGATCCATAGCTTTAGGCATGTCGAAGAATTGCAGGGGTTGTTACCAGAATGCTTCTTCTAGTTCAGGAAATCAAACTCTTGTGAAGTCTGGGGTGAATAATGAGCAATGTGATTATTAAAATCCTGCCATTTTCTGCCACGGATTCAAAAGAATTGTCAGATACATGTAGATGACGGTAAAGAGATCTACTGGGTAGAGAGACAACAAACTACAAAAGACACGTGGACACAACCTGTGTTGGTGCTGCAAGCCCTACAGGAAGACAGACACACAGAAAGTGTCAGCCATCAACAGATGTTTTCTCTTAAGTACAGGAAAAGCAGGGCAAGCAGTCATAGCAGCCTGGAGGAAAACATGTATTTTATATTTCTGTCTCCCAGAAAAGGTAGATAAACTGCAAGGAAGTGTTGACATAAAAAGAAAATACTAACAATAAGAAATGTACAGAGGATGACATCTTTCCTGCACTAGACATAGGAGCCAGGGTAGGCACTAGAATAAAATATCTCATAGCAGGCCTTTTGTAAATCAGTATCTGATGGCTGTAAGGGATAAAGTTGTTTGTTGCAGGAATAATGAGATCTTAAATGATTTGATATTACTAATGCGAGAGCTTATTTCTTTCTGCAGCAAGGACTATTCAGTTTCCCCATTATCTGGTTAATACTTGATGAATATTTCACTTTTAAAGGCAAGCAAAGAAAAGCAGCAGAGTTTTACTTCTTAATTAGCTTCTTGTTTACTGTTTGCAAAGACTGTATGTCATCTAATCTGCTGGGGTTCGTCTCACCAGAGAAACTGAACACTTATAAGTAGAATATACATTCAAGATGTTTGTAGCTGGAATAATTGATTCTAAGGGAACTTTCACCATAACAGAGAAACGATCATTTAAAAAACAAACCCAAAACTGGTTTAAAGCCATAAGAAAGAGTTATATTCACCACAAAGAAATTATGTGAACTATGGGACCTCGTATATAAGCTTTAATATAGGAAGAACATCAATAATAGAAAGGGTTGGAATACTTGGTGAGAAGACAGTTCCCAAAGGAAGTGAAGGAGTGCCACAAGAGCTGGCATGAGCTTTTTCATCAAGAATAAAAATTAAGATAAAAGAAGATACAAACTAGAGAGTTTACTATATGGGAATATAATAGGAATAATATAATCTAATTTAAGCTTGTCCCTCATCCCACATTAAACTCTAATGGAAACTCGTGACCTTTTATTATCTGACTAACTGTACACACATATCTGCCTCTGAATTTGACTCAGCTGGCCTGTATGGAAAAGAATCTAAGCTGGGGTCATTTGCATGCTTAAAAGAGGAATGATGAATGGTTAGAGAACATGCAAGGAAATAAAGAATATATAAAAGTATGATACCTTATACTGCTATTTGCATGTTGGCTAGACCAGATTGTGTAGCTATGAAGGTCATTGAAGATGTGGAAGTGTCCATTAGGAAGTCTCTCCACTATTATTTTTTAATTGTTGAGCCTGGAAGTCATGTTTTCATCCTGGAAATTATGTTGTATGTATGAAAATGGACACCCAAGCTGTTTCAAATTATGTTCTCATAAATTCCTGAAATAGCATATTTCTAAGTTTTCTCTATTTTTCTCCCATGACAAAGTTCATTCCAGTCATTTTGCAATACTGTAAGGAGTACTGAATGGTGGTTGTTTCTCTTCAATTGCCATTTCAGAGGATTTTAATATTTTATCTGGGATAGAATTGTGCTGCTGGGGACCTAACAGACATCAAGGGAAAAAAAAATCAAGAAGGTGTCCTCCCAGATAAAGAGTTCAAAAAATAATATTGTATGCAAACTCAATGCTGCAAAATTTTCTGAGAAATCATTCTCCCAAGAATAATTCTGTATTTTTAAAATAGAATCCAATACTTGGATCTGGGAATGTAGAAAGGTCTAAAAGATTTAAAATGTGTTAATAGATGTTTGAGAAAAGATCAAAAGCTTTTTCTGTCTCCCACCTACAAATCTTTCACTGAAAAATATTCCAGATTTAGGAATATCCATTTTAGATAAATTTTTTTAAAAACAAACAAACAAAACAGAACAACCAAACAAACAACAGGAAAAAAACCCCAACCAACCTCCTGGAAGTACAACACATTTGTTTAGAAGGAAATTAATGTTATAGGGTGGTGTCTTCACATTCTGTTGTTTGAATATCTAGCTCAATGGCTGCAGTACATCATTTTGCACTATCAGTCACATTTGCATAATGATGGGATAATGTGTACGTTATTTGCCACCAAGCCACAAAGAGATAGTAATGTATTTTTGTTTTTTTCTTTTCTTTTCTTTTTTCTTTTCTTTTCTTTTCTTTTCTTTTCTTTTCTTTTCTTTTCTTTTCTTTTCTTTTCTTTTCTTTTCTTTTCTTTTCTTTTCTTTTCTTTTCTTTTCTTTTCTTTTCTTTTCTTTTNTTTTCTTTTCTTTTCCTTTCCTTTCATAAAATCACAATTAATACTAACATAGGTAGCTACAGGAATCAAGAAAAACAGACCTCCCCCTTCTTCCAGAAGTAATTACCTTTGCAGTGCTCGGGAGTACAGCACTTGAAAAGGTCACTAAAGCCAAAGGATTTTCTGTCAAATAGGGAGTGACCATTAAATGTCTGATCATTAAATGGCACATCTGTGCACATTACAGATAATGTAGGTGAATTGTTTTTGTCTTTCAAAGGTTTAGTATCCCCCTGTAAAAAGCAGCCCGGTGGGCAGTGGTGACCAGGAGTGCAGGGATCAGAGCAGGGAAACAGAGCTGCCCACAGTGACCACAAGACTGTGGAATTCAGTACTGTGAGAAGAGGAGGTAGAGCACTAAGACAGCAACCAAGGACTTCAGGAGAGCTACCTTTGGCCTCCTCAGGGATCTTGGAAGAATCACATGGGAACAGGCCCTGCAGGGAAGAAGAGTCTTAGAGAGTTGATTAATACTCAGGGGTCACTTCCTCCAGGCCTAGAAATGGTGCATCCCAATAAGCGAGAAATTGGGCGAAAGGAGCAAGAGACCTGCATGAATGAGCAAGGAACTCCTGTCAAAACTCAGACATAAGCAGGATATACACGTGAGGTGGAAGCAGGGATAAATGTAAGGATGTGGTCAGAGTGTGCAGATAGGCCGTGAGGAAGCCAAGGCCAATTTGTAATTAAACCTGGCCAAGGATGTCAAGGGTTACAAGAAGGGTTTCTTCAAATACGTCAGTAACAAAAGGGAAAATGTGTGCCTGCTACTGAATGCAACAGGCACCCTGCAGCAGAGGCTGCAGATAAGGCTGAGATACTTAAAGCCTTCTTTGCTTCTTTCTTTAATGCCAAGGCCAGCCCCCAGGAATCCCTGACCCAGGAGACCAGGGAGAAGATCTGGAGGAAGGAAGATTTTTCCCTTGGTAAAGGAGGATTGGGTTACGGAATACCTAGACAAACCTGATGACCACAAGTCCATGAGTCCTGATGGGATGCAGTTCCTTTTGAGAAAGTAGGTTGATGGGAAGACCATCAGAGGAATGTGCTTTTAGTAATTTCTTTTCTGGTTTTAGTGATGAATAGGGAAAAAATAAAAAAGTAGGTTCCTGATGAATATTCTTCCCAGAGCTGCAATATACGGTTTTTTATGGGCTTCAGGAAATTGAATTAAGGAAAGTCAGCAACACATTGTTCAAAATTGGGTCTGGATGACTCTCTTAGTCATATGGTTTAGTTTTAGGCAGTCCTGTGAGAAGGAGGGAGTTGGACTTGATGATCCATATGAGTGCCTTCTAACTTGAGATATTCTACAAAATTCTAACAAATTCTCAAATATCACATCAATGCATTGGTCTCAAACTCAGGCCTTCCTATTTGATCTCATTTGTCAGGATTTTTTTTATTTGCAAAGCTGCCAGGAAGTAAATTGAGCTAATTGAGAGAGCTGAGAAAGATTTGGAGAGGGAATAGACAGAAGCTGTTCTTCCATCAGCTGCAATATAAAGTCTTAGTTAAACATGTAGTCAAAGGGCTGTATGTTGCCCTGAGCTTCACAGTCCTCTTGTTGTCATTTCTGTAACATTTTTCTCACAGGCCTTTTCTGTAAACATAGCCATGTTTTGCTAACTGTGCCAGATGTTTTCATTCCATTTCTCCTAGGCGGAGACGTTTGATGGATCTTTCCTTTGACCAGTGTGATTGAGGGGTGTTGATTTCCGCCTCCAATCCACGGTGATTTCTAAGAACATATATAAATAAAGTGGGGCCCAGACCTCCAGGCTTTTGCCCTCTTTTGCTTGACCCGTGTCTGCGTTGTTTTTCCTCATGTCCAAGTGCATCAGCTGTAGACAGTAGGAATGGTAGCCAAATGTTCCTTGACCTCTGCATCTTTTACATCACTGCTTGAAAATTATATTGGGGACTTAATTAGCACTGAAACCCAGTATTAACGCACTGTAGTACTCATAGCATAAAGAAGATTTCTACCGATGATAAAAATGCATTGCATGTGATTGTCCTGAAAATAGAAGATCCACAAAAATAAAGTATCAAATAAGTATCCTCCAAAAGGCATCAATTGCTTTCATGATTTAACTCTGTCTGATATAGCCAGTGTCAGAGTTCTGTTTTCACTTTGACATGGAAGCTGCTGCATTCATGAGCATCAAGACATTGTTCCATTTTATTTAAAAAACATTGAGCATGTATTTTTCATGTTTCATTGAACAAAGTGAAGCAAACTTTTTTATCTCATCTACTTCTTTATTTCATTATCATTGCCTGCCATGAAATAAAAACAAAAACTAACGGATGTAATAAATAGAATTGTGAACTCAATTGCAAGTACAACAGACAATAATAAATAATCAACTGCTCTGTTTATTTGCAGTCTATTGTTTATAGTGAATATTCAAGAAGCAAAGACATTTGTTCAATATATCTTTGATACAAATTTTGGTGTAAATGCCATTAAAGAGCATTTATTAGGTACTTTACGCTTGGCAGTTTGCATGACATGTGAAGCATAGAGAATGGATTTCCTAAAATAAATTAGTAACTGAATCCTGTACATATTTGCATATAATTTCTAGTCCCATATTTTAAGAGTATGCCTTCAAACCATGATCAGAAAGGTATGTCTTAAGGTACTGAGGGGAATGAAAGGCCAAACGCAATTAATAACGTTCCGAGTTCCATCTGCAGTATGCACCACCCCTTGCCAAAGAGGAAAATTATAATCTCTTCAATAATTCCTTGTTAGAAAAGATCCTAGTGTATACCACGGGGAGGGGGAGTGAAGAAACAAGGGATGGCAAGACTTCCATTAAATATACCGGTTAAAAGAAAAAATTAACCTCAGGTTAATTAATTAATTAAATTATTAGTTAAATTATTGATTAAATTATTAAAATAATTATTTTAATTAATTAATTAATTAAAAGGTTTACCCTCAGTTACAGCCCTCCACCAATAAACTCTCTATGAAATGAGCAAGGCTGAAAAAATTCAGCTTCATTCTTATCTCTATTTTTGAGCAATATAATCCATCTGTTCAAGCTAGCAATATAAGGATACCCTCTTGCTCTGATTAAATAGAATTCCAGGTGTCTAATATATGAAGTGTATTTTATCAGCTCACCATTTATAAAAACATAACATTTGTCAATTAAATAAGCAAGAATGAGTTCCAGTGAAAAAAGTACTTGTAACAAATTTAGATCTTAATAAAATACATAATTATTTCAACTCTACAAGCCAATTAAACTTGTGCAAAATAGTTCTGTTCCTTCGCACTAATTGTATATTTGTTTTCTGTCTTGCCTTTTTAAAAAATCTTGTCTTTAAAGCTGGGGTTTGGTACAATGAGTACATTATGTATTTCCTAACAATGATAGTTACATAGACCTATAATTTTTCAAAAGTATAAATCCTGTATCAGCGACAATGAAGTATTCAGTCTAAGAAAATTGCAGCAACATGTAACTTTGATGAGCCTTAACAGTGAAAAAGTGAACAGTAAGTTGCTTAGTTGTACCAATTTAAATGTCAGAATAGAAAAAGTAAGCTTAATTGCACGCGTTCCTGCAACAAGAGCAAGACAATACCTAGATTTCCTTAGAAGACATTGATTTTATTTTTAAATTGATAGAAGAAGTAGGAACAACCTCATGATGGTCTAGCTCCTGAAATGAGGTTAAAGAAAGAATGTACGAAGTTGCCTTGTGTTATATGCTGTGGGCAACTTCTGCCACCTCTGTGGAGATTTCTAAGCAAAGATCTTTTAAATACCTCCCTAAATCCCCAAAGTCATCAGAAATAAAGTTATTTTAATTTGTTTATCTTTTTGTGTCTGGAGGATACTTCTGAAGTGATTACAGTGAGAACTCAGTAGGAGTAAGAAATAGCCAGTGCATCATTATACATTAATCAAAACACAGAGGTGGCTTCGCTGTGTCACTTGCCACTTACCTTGGCTCACTGTGGAGAGAGATACTGGAGCTACGTAAACACAGGTCACAGCCTACTTACAAAACAATGCAAAAAGGTTTTTCTTACATGGGTACAAATAGTGTTGTGAAAAAATTATTTTTATTTCACTGTTATCATTATTATTTAAAAGCCATCAGTCCAATGTCCTGTTGTAGTATGTCAAAACCACTTTGTCAAGATGAAATATATTTAATCCACACTGTTTCTTGACCCCATTCTGTGCTGTCTGCATGACAAGTTTTGCCAGCCCAGATGGCCCACAATCCAGGGACTGTTAGATTTGTTAATTACTGCTAATGATTGGTACAGGTTTTCTTTCTCTGTGCTTGACATACCTACTGATTGGCAGCACAATGAAAGTATATTCAAGGACTGAAATACAGCCAGAATAAATAACGGTATGATGCAGTTTCTTGTTAGGGTGCACCTGACAAATGTCCTGTTTTCTACTCAGCCGTGTAATTTAACCACCTCCACTTCACTTTGACTTCAAAGCAATTGGTTTTGGATGTATTTGTATGAGGAAAGAGAGCATTGTTCTTTCCTTGTCTTATGATCTTGTCTCAGTTTGACCCTGTGCAGAGGTTGTTGAATTCTTTATTTACCTTTCCTTTTAAGAGTTCCTTTTTATCTTTCTAGGTCGAGGGGACTTAATTAAAAAAAAAACAAAAACAAAACCAAAACAAAACAAAAAAAAACCCCAAACAAACAAACAAAAAAAAACCCCCCAAAAAAAAACCCCAAAACAAAACAGGATCAAATAAAATCTATGGAAACCTGATGTATTTTTCCAAAGAATTCTTTAAGGTTTAGAAGTTAAAATAATAAAATAGGTTTTCAGTTAACCTAAAAGGGAGATCGCATTCTAAAAATACTCCTTTGGTCTCCCAATGTAAACATATGACTCAGTTATTCATATACGTGTTTATCTTAAAATAATAGCACTGGGAATAGTGAAACAGCAACCTATCTGGCATGATGATCTTTCAGTAGTTCTTATCCCCCTGTAAATCCCTGGTTTTTTCTGAGGTTTTTCCTGTTGTTTATGAGGGTTTTGTATTTATCAAAAAAATACCTTCAGACAGCTGTCCACAGCCTGGTGTTAGGAATTATGAGTAATGCACACATCAGTTTCTGCTGAACCTTTATCCTGAGATTGGCTCCTCCAGCTCAGAGGTTAGCTTGCTCTGCTCTGTTTGTTTGTCTAGGAAGGGTTTTTTTCCCCTGGTCCCATTGCTGAGGTTGAGGGGGAGTGGCACCTGAGCCCTTGCTTGCACTCTCCAGGAAGCTTCCCTTCACTCACTCCACCCTCTTCCTAATCCCTCATGGTAACCTCTTTGTGCTATATGGAATGAATATATTTGTATTTAGTGCTTAGCATAAAACACTCAAGCAATGTCTTCTAAAGCAGGATGTGGGTGCATGTGCATTTGTTCTCACCTAATTATGTGCTATAGCAGCAAATTATTCTGATAGGCAGAACAGAGTCAGCTTGCATTTCCCAGAAGCTCTCAAGTGTTGAAAGCTTCTTAATTTGTTTTTCTCTCCTGTCCCTGGACAAGTCAGTAGAGCTGCACCACGAGAGAGCAAGCGGGGATGATGACATTCCTTAAATCTGAACATTTTTATGGTTGCTGGAAAAGACTTTTCCCCTCTGTTTTTGGCTGCTATACTTCCTTTCCTATCCAAACAATTCCATTGGGTTAAATATTTCCCTGTACTGATACTAAGCTAAGAGCTCAGCTTGTGTTTTTTCTCCACTGAAAATTTCCCAAATGGAAATGGATTTCTAACTTATAAAGGAAATTATGTAATTTGCACCAGTTCAAATATACCATCCATCTGTCACACTGTTTATACTGAATCATCTCGTGTCAGAATACAGCCCTGTCTTTTTCATGGTAAGACATATTTTGACACTACATAGACACTGGGGTTTTGATTCCTGTGCAATCTGTGATGTGCTCTGGGATAGGAAACTTGATTATACTTTCTACAAAATAGTAAAATATGGCACAATATAATAATAGCTTTAATGTGAAGATAATTTCTAGTGGCATTTACATACGTGGCTGGAGGGTGGAAAAAATTTTTGAAGGCAGCTATTCAATAAACAGCCAAACACAAAGCTGTATAGTAAACCAGGCATTCTATCTTGAGATGTGTAAAAATAAAACACATTAGTTTCACTTATCCCTAAGCATTCAGCATGATTTTCCTTCAAATTGTTTGTAATACTCAGGAAGGTTCAGCTACTAATTAATTCATCAGCAGTCCTGGCTAACTGGGGAGGTCCCAGGTGACTGGAGGTTAGTAAATGTGACACCCAGCTACAGGAAGGGCCAGAAGGAGGATCGAGGAACTACAGGCCTGTCATCCTGATCTTAGAGCTGGGATCTTGAGTGAATCAGGCCTAGACAGCGTGAGTTTATGAAAAGGCAGGTCCTGCTTGACGAACCTGATGTCCTTCTATGACAAGGCGACCCACTAAAGGGATGAGGCTGTCGATATTGTCTACCTGGACTTTAGACACTCTCCCTGATGCTGTCTCCAGCTGCATTCTCCTGGAGAAACTGGCTCCTCGTGGCTTGGATGGGTGGGCTCTTTGCTGAGTTAAAAAACTGGCTGGATGCTGGGCCCAGAGTGGTGGTGAATGGAGTTAAATCCTGCTGACAGCTGGTCACTAATGGGGGTCCCCAGGGCTCAGTTTGGAGCCAAGTCTGTTTAATATCCTTATCCTTATCAATAATAAATAATCATAAATAAATAATAATCAATAAGGTCCTGATCAATGATCTGGATGAGGGAATCAAGTGCATGCTCAGTAAGTGTGAGGATGACACCAAGTCCCTATGGCCATGGAGCTCCAAGACAATAATGAGAGACTGTTTCTGGCAGACTTGCATTTGGGGGCGCAGGTGTAGAGAGGACTCTTTTTTCTTGGAGAAAATTATTTATTTCCAGAGTAATATTGAATTAGAAAATGCTTTTGTCAATTATAAGCTGTTCAACCTGAATCTCTTCTAGAGTGACAGAATGGTTTTCATAAAGATGTGGGGGGGTTTTTTCCAATACTGTTTTTGACATGTTTCTGAATTCCATTTAATAATGCTAGGATACATTCCCAGTATTTATTTGTTAGGTATTTAATACTAACACATACCGGGAAGGTCAAAGGCAAAGAGGATAAATTATATTTAACAGAGGGTACTAGTACAGCATTCTAAATTGATTAGGAAGACGAAGTAATTTAACACATTATAGATAAACTCTATAAAGGGAAATAGTAGCTATAAGAAAAGTTCAAAACAGCAACAGATAGAGTCAGCAAACAGACTGGAAGATAACATGGTTGCTGTGATACAGTGATAATAGAACACATATTGTGTAATGCTCAGGGCTGTTTGATACAAATCATCCCTCACCTTTATATACCTGCCCCACTTTAAAAGAGCGTAGTTAGAGATTGATAGATAAGAACGGGCATATGGACACACTTGGAAAAACATAATTTTATTTCCTTCATATATATGAAATATTAACATATCACCCATTGTTGAGCTCCAACAATAACAAAAATTCTCTTTCCTGTCAGTGTTGATCTGCTTGAGGGTGGGCACTACTGAGAGATCTGGACTGGCTGGACTGATGCACTGAAGCCAATTGTATGAGGTTCAGCTGGGTGAAATGCTATGTCCTGCACTTGTGTCACAACAACCTCTTGCAATGCTACAGGCTGGAGGAAGAGTGGCTGGAAAACTGCCTGGTGGAAAGAGACCTCGGGGTGTTGGTCATCAACACTGATGAGGCTTCACTGTGACTACTCTATTCAGTTTTGAGTCTCCTCACTGCAAGAAGGACATTGAGGTCCTGGAACATGTCCAGAGAAGGACAACAGAGCTGGTGAAGGATCACAAGAACAGGTCTTATGAGGACCAGCTCAGGGAGCTGGAGTTTTTTAGCCTGGACACTGAGGGGTGACCAAATTGTTCTCTACAACTACCTGACAGGAGGCTGCAGTGAGGTGGGAGTTGGTCTCTTTTCCTATATAACAAGTGATAGGACAAGAGGAAATTGCCTCAAGTTGTACCACTGGAGGTTTAGATTGGATTTTAAGAAAACTTTCTGCATTGAAAGGGTAGTCAGGCACTGGAATCACTTGCCCAGGGAAGTGTTTGGATCACCATCCCTGGAAATGTTCAAAAAAAATGTAGATATATCACTTGGAGATATGGTTTAGTGGTGAACATGGTGGTGGTGCTACGTTAATGGTTGGACTTGATGATCTTAGAGATCTTTCCCAACTTTAGCAATTGTGTGATTCTATGATTAAGCAAAAGTCTGTGGTCTGTGCACTTTAATTTACCCCTGATAAGACTTTGCTCTTTAAAAGCAAAATAGCCCAATTTACATGGAAGTCTCTGTATCTGTGGTCTACATTGATTTATGCCAGTTGAGGACCTGTCTCTGTCTTGATGAATCTGGGAAAGAAAACACTTTTTACAAATATATTTTGCATTCAGGGATTTATTTGTTTTTCAACCAGATGCACATCTTTTGGTGGAAGCCTCAGCTTGGATGAATATCTCATGGAGCAACATCAGAGGTAGCAGTGTTACAGGAGAATATACACTTGTGCAACCCCATGGGGCTCCCAGCTGCTTCATCTTGAGGCTGGGAGGTGACATCTTCTGTACCAACCTGCAGGATCAAGGAGCACGCAGGTCCGTGAAGACCATCATGGTTGATGCAATGTGTGCACAACTGCAGGTCACAGCTGTGTGCCAAGCCTAACTGTCTCAGAGGAAGAGTGTGGGAAAGTCCCTGATGCCAACAGACGTTGTCAAATACTGAAGGCAGATGTGTAGTTTTACACTGGAAAAACCAGGTAAAGAAAGTGGAAAGCAATTACAGCCAGTTAGGTGGAAAGCAGTTATATTTAGATGATTAAATTATTATTTTTTATATCTCTGTGTATAAGAAAGAGAATGACATGTTACTTTAGGTCATTGTAAATATATATTTGTAGTTGTTTGAGTGCAGAAATAGACACTTTGATGAGATTAATAATGTCATTATTTGTCTATATTTTGAGTATTAGGGTACACTTGCAATTACGGAGTTGGAATATTTGGAGGAAATTTGAAGGAAAAGCTGATTGAACCATTTTCATGTGGTCTCTCTGTGCTGTATCTGGAAAAACACAATGATTTTTCTAAACACATTGCAGTGCTGACTGTCAAAGCAGTATTTATCTTACAGTCCTGCCTCAGCAAATTCTGCTACAAGTCCTGACATTTTGAGAAGGTTAGTTATTTGTAGATCCTTCACTCAAGGATTACAGCCTGTGTCAACAATGAGATTGAACCTCAAAAGATCCCAAGGGTCTCAAAGATTTAGGTAAGTGCCAAGAATATCTAAACCAAAAAAACTTGGTTATCTATTTGCAAACTGCAATTTCTGTTTAAGAGCTGAACTTTTAACCTACTGCTATCTGAATGTTCCCTCTGTCACTATCCTTCAACCCTTCTTAATCATAGTCTTAAGCACTTAGCTCTCTTATGCACCTTCTCACCTGTATTTGTACAAAAGAACCTCTGTATACTCTGTTTCTTTCCACAGGGCTGGGTCTTCTTTGTGCAACCTCTTCATTTGGACTTCGGTTTTGTTCTAAGGTACGGGAAGAGAGGAGAGGCAGCTCAGGAACTGCACTTTGCAGGGATCAAATTGCAAATTCTTGTAAGTGAACTGTGAGAGGACCTGATAGTAGGGCATGCAGTTGGTAATACTGAAGGCAGTTTCAGGTGAGGGTCATTTCGTGAATGTATATTATCACTTCAAATTGCTACACAGAGAAGCTGAGAGAAAGGAGAGTAAAATGCTGGAAAAATGGGTGTTTCTTGCAGCCACTCATATATATGGGGAGAGGGTGACAAACTTCTGGAAAGAATTGTGCTTTCTATCAAGGGAACAAAGAAATGCGCTCTCTCCTCTTTGTCCCATAAAATGAATAAAAAACTGGTGAGACGAAATCACTCTGCATTTTGTACCTTTCTAGAGCTTATAGGAAGCCAATGAGAAATATTGTGCATGAATTCACTAGGCAGGATCCTCTTTAGATGTAAACTAATGTAGATCATTTGAGTTAAACTGATGCTTCCTACTAAGGAATCTGGTGTGGAGTGATAATGCACTAGAAACACTTCAGACTAGTGTGTCTCTATCTGAAGACTATGGGGGATACCCGTGCGTGGACTCAGTAGAACAGATTTTCAAACTCAAGAACTTATGCTCCCCTCTGACTGTTTTTTTCAAAATCCCTGTATCTCAAACAGTACCACAGAAATTATTTGAAGAATTGAAATATTGAATTATACTATGTCTGAATATTAAATACATAATCAGCTTTGTTGCTTGATAGCATTGATGAACCTTCAAAGACCGAAGAGTAGGTAACAGTAACTGGAGAAGAGTTGGGAGCTGGGATAACTCTTTTACTAGTAAGAAACATTTAAAAAAAACCCCTGAAATATACAATACATCACAAACTACATACTGAGAAGAAGGCTGTGAAGGCAAAAAGCAAACAGACGTCACATTTAGAGATCTTGTTTAAGAGTTTATTTCCATTCTATTCAGAATCTGTTTGAATAGAAGAAAGATTTATATTTGTTGTAAAAGAGAGCAGGAAGCATTTCCAAGATTTTCAGCTAAAAGAGATCTTCACAGAGTGTATGTAAGATACTGACACAGGTGAATGATGGTGTGCCTTTGGGCGTGACAACTAAAACAGCCATGAAAATTGAATCTCTTGTAGTCTTGGAAAACATAACTTCACTGTGCTAAAGGAGTAATTTCCAGCTCATAAGTAAGAATATCAGCTCCAGTTTTGGTAAAGTAGCGAATCTAAAAGATAACAAACTACAAGGTATCTCCAAATCATCCACAAACTGGTGAGTCCAAAGAGCTTTTCTATGCTCACTATGTTCATATGCAGAGCTAGGAATTCCTTCTGCAGCAATACCTTGAACTTGAAGCCAGACATCTGAACATATAAAAGCCCTAAACTGTCTCCTGTTTCACATCAAGACAACCAAAATCTTAAATATTCTAAATAAAGCCAATTTGAATGGAGAACCTAAAGATTGATTTAGGGACTTTAAGACAACTGCCTTAAAATCTGACCTATTATTTAGGCATAAATTTCAGTTAGCTGAAAATTCCTATGTGATTTTCAAGGACCTCTGCTCTACTTAAATTTGTGGCCCTGCACCTTTTCCTAGTGGTCAGGAGAAAATATAGAAGATCCCCACAGATTTTTAACCCAAAGAAGGCACTGAATTACAGCACTTTAATGTAGAAACATCATTGAACACTCTCTCTCAGTCGCTGAATCATAATGAAATATTTCCTTTCTGGTTGGATCCTCACAAGGCAAAATATTTCAGAGTGTGGTCATTGCCAGTTCATGCTAGGTGGTACAGATCCAAATTACTGGAAGGCATCATGGACATGTGGTGAAGTACTTCTGTCTCTCAACTTCTAACGTGTCTTTTTGTTTATTGTCTGATGTGTTCAACACTTGACAAAGTTAGGATCCATTTCCACTCCATAATCACGTGGGAGTGTCAGGAATGAGGTCTCTGTCCTTGTGCAAGAGGAGGAAGCAGCAGCTGATTTGCCACTCATGCCTTTCGTTAAATGGGTAGCAAGCACAAGTGAATAGCTTTTCCAGTCCTTCCTCTTTTCCTACTATGTCTTATTTTTTCCTGTGTGTCTCTTGAGAAGGCAGAGTCTGTGAAAGTGAACGAACTGAACTCAGAATACTGAGCTCTTCCTTTTCCCATAGCAGTGCTTGCTACTACAGTATTTTAGGTGATGGGGGACTCTTTAATATAAACTAAAGGATGTTTTCTCACTCCATTAATATTCAATATGTTTTCTGAATATTTTTAGCCAAACAGGTTTCTAAGAAAGAAACTGTTGTGTTTCTAATATTGCCCCATCTTACTGATGTTTCAAGAACATGGGAAAAATTCTTTGTCTCTGATTTTGAAAAAGCTGGAATCAGTTTCCTTTCAAAAACCACAACCCCCAAATTAGTTGTCTAAAGATTTGAAGGAAATGTGGGTAGTAATAATATCCTGAGAGCTTAATATCTAAGCACTGAAACAGTGGGGAAGGTGAAGGATCCATTAATGGCAGCTTCTATTTTGCAGTGACATAATCAAACCAAACCATTTAAACTGACAGCTGCTGTTTCTTAAAGTGGACTGGGGGCTGCACTGTTACAGCATAAAACGTGAGTTGCTTGTACTTGGAGATCAGTGAGAAATCTCTGCTTGTCTGGACAGGGAGCAGCTCAGCCCAGGATGTGGGAGAACGGAGTTTGCCAGTGTGCTTGCAGCAAGTGGCCTGGATTTGGCTTTAGGAGGGCTTCACATCCGTTGTGGAAAATAGCCTTGGGTGGTGCCATTTACAGGGATGTGAAGATAATTTTTGAGAAGGTGAGAGGGTGATGTGCTAAAACTGAGAGACACGTTTGTTGTGCTGGTTCTGAAAGAAAGCAGGATTTATTGTGGCATAAGAGCAAAGGGTAAGCTCCTTTGCTCCTTCTACTTCTCTTATTGTTTATCAAGCAGCAGATGTGATAAAAGAAGGATTCAACATCCAGTCAATATCATAGCTGTATCCAGGCAGGCAGCTGTCCTATGGGATTTTGAGAAGTGTCTTGTTCTGCATGTATAAATATACCTCTCTTGGATATGTGTTGCTTACTTTTTATATTATAATACTCTTTTCTTTAAAAAAAAATATATTGTGCTTTTTCTTTTGCAACAGATTGCAAGTTTTCATCCTACCAGCTGCTGAGCACTTCCAGCAATGCTCTAGCTGCTTCCAGTTTGGCTGTATGGCCATGGCATCCAAGGGCTAAGTACCTTGGAAAAGAGTCCCATTTGTTTTGATATTGCTTTTTTCACTTCGTGCTTGAAAATGCTGCACCTATCTACCTGCTTGCGCTAACTAAGGAATATAGAAACAGCAACAAAAATGCAGTAAAAAACCAAACTAAATCCTACAAAGGTGGAACTGGACCATTTCTCAACACAACTCTGTGGCAGTACAGTTTCATGCTAGTTGTGAGCTTGTCCTAGATGTAAAGCCACTATGGAGTGCAGCAGGCAAATGCCAGGCCACTAGATTGCACCTAATTAATTTATGAGATTGCAATGCTTCTGGCAAGTGCCAAGCAAAGTTTTCTGCTTGCACTGACTGTTGCCAGAGTTGCAGTACAGAGGAGGGCTAGGCAGCTGCTAAATAATTCATAGTGTGTAGTGTGTTTAAAAAATGCCTTCTGATAAATTTCCATTTTTATAGACAATCCAAGGAGTCAATATACCTGTCTGACTTTGTATCGATAGCTGTAAGCTCCTGGCTGATGCCATGACTTCCTGAGCAGCCTGGAGTACAGGGAACATGAACACACTGGGCTGTCTCCCAATATTCTTCTATAACATGCAGGCAACAAACTTGCTAGGAGGCTGACTGTTGCCTAAAACTTTTTGTGTATTGAAAATATTTATTTTAGCTTTTTTTTTTTCCCCCACATTTGTCGATATTTTTCATTTGAGCTCTTTTCCACAAAAACAAAACCCCACCCCTCTATCTTTGTGCATTTATTCTTTGGCTAGATTGTATTTCTGTGTGTCCTTTTGGGTTTTATGTCTGCAAAGGTGAATACCACTGCTATGTAGTCCAATCTGGTGATAGCAATGAGAGCTGCACACTCTCACGGAGTTTGCAGGCATTAAAGGATCCACCAGCTGCTGGATGATATTGGCAGGGATGCATGCAGCAGTAGCTGATGTCTGAGCTAATGGGAGCCTTTGCTATGTAATCCTGGATGCTCTGAACCCATCTCTACTTGTTCTCTTGCCAGCTTGAGGCTGGCCAGTAGATCAAATGCAATTGGTTGGGTGTTTCCTTTGCCTAATGGATGCTGAAGTGTTTTCTACAAACTCAGTCTGATTTAATTTATAGCAGAGAATCTTTATGTGTTTTTTAACGGGAGTTCCTGTGCACAGATTCTGTCCAGGAGCCCAGCTTGAAAAAAAAGTATATTTCTCTGTATTGTGCACTCTTCTGGTTACATGTGAGTGCTTCCCTTGGTTGTACTGTACTTCTAACAAAATTATCTCCAAACTCTAAATGACAAGTGGAAAAAATTAGGGGTCATTTTTCCAAGGAAGTTGCAATCTGGATTGCATTCTTCACAATTTCAGATAAAGTACATTAAATAGGGATCTGCATGCATAGGAGCAGCAGTTGCCTCCTGCATATTCAGAGTGTGTGCTTACTATCCTGGAGTCACAAAAGAAAGCAAGCTATTTTTCAGATATGAATCATGTGAACTCTCTTGTCTCCATAGTCTTCTAAACACCTCTAAAAAGTGCATTTTGGATTAAATTTGCCAAGACACAAAGCGTGCACTGAAATGTATTAAGAATTTGACACACAGGTATTTCCAAACACTTTTAAAAGTCCATCCTTTTTTCTTGCCACACTTTAGTCCCAAGTGACCACTGGTTTAGATGAATGGTCATTCTGAAAAGAGATACAGGAATGTGGGATGAAGTACCTAGCAGCAGGAGTCTAAAAGAAGAGACAAATTAAACTGGTGCCTTACCAGGTTAATAAATTCAGTATATATCAAAAACAATGGTGAGTGTTTTGAGGAGAAGATGCTTTTTAACAGGCACTAGGAAGGACAAAAGAATCTGTTTTTGCCTTTGCTGTTCTCAATGTGTTTCTGTGCCATTTTTTCCCGCAATTTCAGGTAATCATGTAGAAGCAGACACTTACTGCTAGTAATAAGGTTGAATCAAAAGAAGATCTAGAGTACACTTTTGTGACTCACACACTCAAATATGTAGTACTAATGATGAGGTAGATAAAAAGTCTTTTTGGTCAGGCCCTACATCTGGGTTTTATTTTCTTTCCTTTGGGCTGTATTTTGTGTGTGATGTATTACTTTCCTCCTAGCACATAATATTTATACACCTTTAATTCCTGCAAAATGCAAGTCTTTATGACCTGTAGGGCTTTATCTGTTCCTGAATCCTTTTACATATTATAAGGTTTAGAGGGTAATACTCTGTATAATATATTTCTTAGATGATAGTGCTTGTTAAACAGTATTGAGTGCAGCAGTGGCTGGCCAAAGACTCCACACATTCAGTCTGGATGGCTCAGGGTTCAGTGTTAATGAACTGCCTCAGTTCAGTTGAAAAAAAAAAATGAAAATAAATGAAGGAGAATTTGGGTTAAGTTCTTTAGATGGTGTTATACAGGACTACAGGTTAAATAATCCACTGAAATTTAACATCTTTCTGTCTAATAAATCTAGGCTTATGAAAAAATGCAAAAGAAGTCTGACCTCTCAATTTTTTTTTTTTGATAGACTGAATAATTTTACAGATAGATTTCTGGAAGACATCAGCATCATAGCTGGGGTACTCATGCATCATAGAGCAGGTGGCCATAATTCTGAAACTTATAATGAGCAGAGAACCAAATTAGCTAGAATCAAAGGCTGTTTGCAAGTGGGAGACCAAGGCATGGAAAAAGCAGTACACTATAGTAGCATATATAATACTATAGTCTACTGCTACAGTACTATTCTCCACTACAAAGCTAGAACTATGCACCGTAACTCACAGTTTAAAACTAAATTATTCCAATTTCTGTTTCTCCAAACAAAGGAATTCTGTCAAATAATGCAGGAAAGTTCATCTTGCAGTATTTGCTCTTATTAAAAACAGATTGTGCAGTTGTCAGTGCTGATACACTCTAGGTCTGCTGTGGTCCAATTCATCAGGTACATTAACATAATAAGGACAGAAGATAAGATAGAGATTATAATTGGTGTGCTTTTTCTTCTCTGTTCTCCTTTATTGTTGTTTTTAAGTCTCGGAATATTTAGAAGACATAGAAAATGCAAGCCATTACAGTAATTGCAACTGTAATTTAAAAATGCAATTTGGTTGTGAGTTCATGGATATATTACCAGATATAAGAGAATGACAGAGCTGTTTCAGCCTGAGTTGTAGGGATGAATAGCTTATGACCCTTCTTTGATAGTCCTTTNCCCTCATTTTCTACTGGGCTTTAAAAACTTGCTCAATGCCTCATAAGCTCTGTACAGGCTTGTATTTGAAGGGAAACTTAACGACATGAAACAAAATGACAAATGTATCAGTCACCCTTTTTCATTCTGTATACTAGCAGGGAGAAAAAGAGATTATTTCCCAGGTTTACAATTAAAATTAATGAGGTGCTATAAACCAAAATATGTGCTTCAGGATGAAAAGTGGTAGATTATAATCAATTTTTATGTGTGTATGTAGATTATAATGAATCCATTAGATTGCTTTTATGTTCATGTTATTAATGGTTTCTCTGCTTTGCTTGGCATTTTAAACTCACATAAGAAATTCAGTACCTTGAACAGCACAAATATTAATTCCTGAGGAAGGAGGAATCAATATTTTACCTTCTATTTAATTGAAATTAAAGCAAAAGCTTCCCAGTCATAATTTTGTGGATACCCTTGAGAAATCCTGAAAGAGATTTGTCTTTATTTAGGGGGTTTATGTCCAGAAAGCTACCATGCAAGGAATTCAGTGGATTTGCAGTACCTATGGTTCATCCTACTGACTTCCTCTGGAAACAGCCTTGGGCTAAGGTAAGTTTTAAGTTGCTCACTATTTCCATGCCAAAGTTGATTGCATACACACGGTGAATGCAAGGCAGGTAGAGTGCTGTAATCCTCTTTCCATTTCACTGTGGGTTGATTGATCACTGTCTGTGAATAGCTTTTGGCAAAGTTTCTGTGAATTAATGTGTGGATTAATTAATGGGTGATTTTGTGTGCTTTAGCCTGGTTTTCAAATAAAAAAAATAGCAACAATTGAAATAATCTTTAAAGGTCCGCAAACAATAAATGGTCTCTCAGCTTTCTTGGACAATATTATAGAATCACAGAAAAATGGAGTTCAAAGGGACCTCTGGAGAGCATCTTCATGCTGGTTCTTGATTTAATTGTTAAAGTGGAACACTTAGCCTCTATCAAATTTAGTCCAGCTGGAGCCCATACAAAGCAAACGTGTGCTTATGAGTGCTTTTCTAACAAAACCCTCCCTAAATGAAGGACTTGCTGGACTTTTCGATACCTTGGCACACTGTGATAATGGCCTGCTTTAATTTACACAATTTTTGATTGAGTTTATCTGGATTTTTAAAGAAAACTGTGCATTATCTCCTTTCTCACTATGTTTAATTTTATTATAGTACACCAAATAGCCTGGACAACCACAGAAGCCATACAAAGTTATAAAAACTGTGGCATGATCCATCCATAATGCACATCCTAAACTTGTATAAGACAGATACCAGAAAATAGTAATTTCTCATTTATAGCTGATCGCTGTAAAATATTTGTTATCTATTACTTCAGTGGGATTAGGGCTGCTTTTCTGCAACAGGAGCTCGTGTATTAAGTAAAACAAAAAAAAGATAGAACCTCTTCAGGTGTAAAATAGTTTAAAATCAATGAAAATCAGGTAGTGCAGTGTCATACAGGGCAAACGGGAGGAAGCTCTGTGTTAGTAGTATCCTAAATTTTAACTACTCACGAAATTGTATTACAGAAGGCTAACTGGCACTTCTATGTAATTGCTGTTGTAAATTATATCTAAAAGATAAATGGATCCTGCTAAAAATTCTTAATACACATAGTGCTAGAGAGTTTAAGTATTAGTGTATGGATATTAAAAACAATAATAATTTTGTTCTAATTAGTCTTATTCCATATTAAGTCTTATCATCTGTCTCCTGCTCTTGATCATATGAGTAGAATGGTACAAAAAAAAAAGCACATGATCTTAAATAATCTTTTTTTATCTTCTTCAACTCTCCTTCGGTACACAACACTTAGGTTTTCTATTAGCAGACACTGGAATTGTGTTTTCTTTTGTAAAGGAAAAGCTAAAGTTCTGACAAGATTTATAAATATCTGGGATGATTGACACAAAATATATGGGGTGACTGAGCAAACTGACCAATTATAACACAGCTCATACAGTAGCTATGTCTACAAATCGTTCTTTTGCTTTACACATTGAAGGAAGAAAGCAAGATTAGTTTTTCAAAAGGTTCCTTGTAATTTTTTACTGTGATAGTTTTGCCTTTTTGGCATTGTGAGTCTTTTACCATTCTGAGTCTTTCATTATCATAAGTTGATGCCTTCAAACTCTTCTGTAAGTTGCTTGTCCAGGTTCACTCTAATGTCCTTTCCCTTGGTATCTGCTAAATGTTTTAATGGGGCTTTTTATTCTTTTCTGTAACAGACAGACAGGATGCCTATAGCAATGAGGAGGAACATTGTTACATCAGGCACATTGGATTAGATATCGATCATATTTACAGAGATGTGAAAAGTGGAGCCATGCCTATCAGTGGATGGGAATCAAAATCTCACCTGTAAGTGTAGGTCAGGAACAGAATATAAAAAATACTTATATGTAACATTAACAAAAACAACTGTTAGATATATGACCACCAGATTATGCTTCTACTATGTAGATAGAAAAGTTAAAGTTCTTAGCTTGAAGTAAAGGTTTGCAAACCACTGGGAAATTAGGCTCAGTGCTATTAAAAAAAATCACTGTTAATATTTAATTGTCTACTGTCTAACCTTTGAGCCTTGAGTAGTGAACAGGGTTAGCAGGATGGAAAACAATAATTTTAGGCTGGGAATTAATTTTGAAACTGTAAATTAAGATTCAGTTTATTATTTCTAGTCATCTGACCTGCAAACTAACTAGAAGAGTCAAAATATAAAGCAAAAGAGACTTTAAGGGACATGTCAGCTGTTCCTTGGTATATGGTGCAAGAGAATTTCTGTACAAGGATGTGAACAGTACTCAAAAGGTTAAAGGAAGTGGGATTTGCATAGCCATAACTGATTCTTCTGCAACAGGTGAGAAAAAAAAGGCTATTTGGACAAAGACCTTTAAAGCCCTTTTGCATTTGCATCTTTTCATCTGAAGGGAAAGAAGACACTAGTATCTCTTTTGATTTAAATTACTAATTCCTTGGAAGGATCCAAAGCTTGTCAAAGAAAAATAGTTCAGACAAAGAATGACCTATCAGAATGAGTGAAATAAGCATTCATGAATGAGTGAAATACAGGCTGAAAGTAGAGAGCAGCCCCATGGAGCAAGATGTGAGGATGTTGGTGGATGAGAAGGTTGGGTTTGTCCAGCGTGGAGAAGAGAATACTCCAGAGGCCTTATAGCAGCATTCAAAATGTGTATAAAGGTCTATGAAAATGTATCTGTCATGGCATAGTAAAGTACCTTATAATAGCAACACACCCGAGTTTAAATGTTTTGGGTTTACTACTTTTTTGCCCTTTTTTACACACATATTCGCATACCTGCACATGCACATATTTCTGGCTCAGCTTTATCGTATCTAGTTGAACTGTAGGTCCTTTCTTTAATTTTAAAAATTATTAATTAAATACCTTTAAACAAGGAAAGCAACTCACAAGAGAGAATCATTCTGTTATCAAGCCACCTGTGATTTAAATTTCTCACATTAAAAGAAAAATAATAAATAGTGGTCATGTTACCTGTTAAATATAAGACAAATCCCCTTGTATTATATGAGTTCACACTCAGCCAAAAATTAAATTAAAAAACAATAATAGGATTGGTATTTTTGTTGGCTGTCAGCAAGATTGGGGAACCTAGAAAATCAAAGTTTTTTCCTTGAAAATAACCTCAAACAAAGCTCTTTATCAATAGCTGTATAAGCATTAGTCTTCCTACTCATTTTAATTCCCAAGCCTTTTATCTCGACTCTGATGTCCCAGCACGAGTGAGCAGGTTGTAGTTGTCTCTGCCGAGTTGTGTTGGCCAGGACTCTGCATACATGAAACACCTTTTTGGTTTGGTGGGGCAGAACCACACCCTTTTAAAGACAGGGACTTGATGACCAAAACTGAAAACTGCTCTAAGGTCTTTAATGGACACTACCCAGCTTAGAAGATAACATCCTTAATATTTCCAGTGTCTCGGTTTAGTAGGATGTGGCCCTGAGGACTTAACTTGGTTTGTGATTTTGGTTCTAACTGCTTCAATACGGCTTAGCTCTAAAAGACAATGAATGTCAAGCTGCAGGGAGTAGAAATAAGCTTTTGCTGTAAAGAAGGTATCCCATAACTATGCCCTTTTCCATGTCCGTGTCTTCCTGAAGCACACATGAAATTAGGAGCTGGCAGGCCATCTACTCAGTATCTTGAACTTGTTTGGCAGAGTCTATCTAGACACTGGAATGGTGTATCTGGAGCTGTGGTGTTTTTCTTCAGCAATGTTTTCAGTTTCAACAAAGCTGGTTTGGATTTTCTGGGACACAGCAAGGGACAGAATATTCCTTCTAGCCCTTGCAATGTATGAATGCAACTCTTTTCTTGGTAGGTCATGACTTTCTCTCAAAGAATATGACATCTCTGTGATGGCCTACACAATGTCATTTGGGGAACGTTGCTCTCCTCTAAGCTAAAACATTCCTGAGACCTTTATCCCATTTATGTCCTGGTTTATGTAACATATAGTAAAATGGATAAAATTAAATTAACCATCACTCAGTAGATGGTGGCAATTCTAAACCAGTCCCTTCGTCTTTCTGTCATGATTTAACCCCATCCAGCAACCAAGCACCACACAGTTGCTTGTTTACTCTCCCAGCAGCAAGATCAGAGAGAGAATTAGAAGGGTAAAAGCTAAAACACTTGTGGGTTGATATAAAGAATATTTAATAGGTAAAGAAAATGAAATCAAAATGAAAGCAAAGCAAAACAAGGAATTCATTCACTTCTTCCCATGGCCAGGCAGGTGTTCAGCCACCTCCAGGACATGTCACATGTAATGGTTACTTGGGGAGACAAACACCATAACTTCAAATGTCCTCCCCTTCCTCCTTGTTCCCCTCAGTTTATATACTGAGCATGATGTCAGATGGTCCAGAATATCCTTTGGGTCACTTGGGGACAGCTGTCCAGGCTGTGTCCCCTCCCAGTGTCCCATGTATCTTCAAATTCCTTGCCAGCATGACAGTACAAGGTGTATAAAAAGCCTTGGCTCTATGCAAGCCCTGGTCAGCAATAACAAAAACATCTCTATATCATCATCACTGTGTTCAGCACAAAATACAGCCCCATAATAGCCTCTGTGAAGAAAATGAACTCTACCTCAGCCAAATCCAGAATGCTTTCATATATATATGAAACATCATTCACTTACCTGTGACTTACCAGCCGTCAGCATCTCAAAATTGCCAAGCTAAAAGAAGCTTGGTCTCTGTTGCTGTTATCCTCAACATCGTCTGCCAAAGGAGGACGGCATCACATAACCTGGTTTGGTGCCCAGCAAAATAATGCAATTTGACAGAATGCACCATTCAGGGGGTTGATTGACTGATCTCTGTTGATGTAGCTGTTGGGCAGGCAGCCTGAATTCTGATGGATTATTTGATGAAATAAAGGATGGACTAAAAGAGGATAAGTATAACTGCATGAGTCACATCTCCAGATTATCCAGTAATCTCCCAGCCCTAAACACAGACTGGAGGGTTCATATGGTTTCATGTGCCTTTCTGATCTACTTTTGGCTCTGTCTTTTAGCACATTTTGTGCCTGTTTTGTCTGTTTGGTGTAGAGATGGGTACACCCTAAAGTACTTTCTATATGCTTTGTCTGGTATTTAGGGCTTACAAAATTCATGCTGATTTCTCAGGAGTTTAACCTCATACAGTTTCCTGTTTCTCCTACTTCTTCCCACTGCTGTAGCTATATGCCAGACAGGCAGAATTCTGGGCTTCTGATGATGAAAACTATTTGCATGGTATAAGTAGGAGTGATATTGATGACACATAAACACATGCATGCATTCCTGTCTAAAAGGAATGCAACTTTCTCCTCCATGATACACTTCTCCACCCCTGGGCAAAATATTTTAATTACATTGATTTCACAGCATTTTAGTTCCTGTTCCTAATTCACACTAGCATGCATTATTAAAAAATGAAGCCCTTGTCCCCTTGGGAGGGTTTTCTTCCAGTTTTCTCATGATAGAATATGTCAGCTTATGCTTTTCTTAGGTTTTCCATCTCTGTGTTCCTGGTGCTGTTCCTTCAGATACTCTCTTTCAGGCCTAAAACAAACAATAAGTTTTGGCATTCTTTACAGGCTAGAGTTGTGTGCAATACTTAAAACTAAACTGCATTATTTATTATGGGTTTGGTTTTGTTATTTGCTTTGATTTGGGTTTTAGCATTTCTTTTGAGGAACTTAATGATTCTTTGAAATACGGTATCCACATGTTTACTTACCAGCTGCTACTTTTTAATTTCCTGTCTTCATAACTGAGAATATGCATGTGTTTTTCTTCATTTTTTACTGCTGGTAGATGACCCATATATTTATCCATTTTAAATTAAAGTACACTTTCCTGTCAGTTCTACAATCCCAAGTCTTTATTAGCAATGGAGTATGTGGATCCCACTAATGGGATCTTTGCTGCCAATGTAAGTAGTCAAATATTTTTCATACCAATTGCAAAAAGATAAAACAATATAGCCTAAAGTTTAGGAGGGTTTTCGGTCTCAAAATGAGCCTAAATTTTTGCAGGCATTTGCAAATGCCTATGGGTCAAGGAAACATAATTAAACATTAAGAAATTGACATCATAAGGTGTAATGAATATTGCATCCATAAGATTCTTACATGTTTTTATTTTAAATGCAAATTCTGTCAATTAAATTGTATTTTCATTTTCACCATAGTTATTGCTTTCCATCTTTCCAGACCTGGCACATGGTAAGGACAGGGATCATTTTAGTCCCCTGAAAGTGCAACTGAAATCAAGTACCAATCTTCTTCTGAATTTGTGAGAGACACACGTGTTTTAGGGAAGATCTGCAGAGTGCATAAAACAAAGGCTCAAAAATGTATTATGTCATTGTTCTAGAAGCCTTTCCACTGAAAAATCAAGACACTTCCAGAAGTTATCTCATCTAAATGTAACCCTCTCATAGTTAGCACTTTGGCCTGGGGTAGTTATTGAGTGAATTTGTGATGTCCATGGAGGAATCTTTGTACTGGTTTCGATCATCTTTCCACTACTAAGAGAAGAGTCCAAGACCAGGGGAAAAAGTGTTTCTTTAGCATAAATTACAATCTCTAGCATTCAGATTTTCGGTAATATGGATCCCACCTTTATTTTCTGTTACTTCCTGCAGTCTCTCAGGGTCAGGCCTATTTTTTTTCTGGCCAAGATACAAATGCAAAGACACATTTAGTGTGTCTCAAGGATAGCAAGGGACTCTCAGTTTTATCATTCTGTGTTAAGCTAGAAGTCATGGGAGGATACTTTTGCAAAGGAATATTTGTGTGAAAATCCTTGCATAGATTTTCTTCTGTTGTCTGAGAGGTGATTCTCTGCCCAGTCCCTTGTCTGTGTCTGTCCCGTACCCAGGGAGCTGTCAGTGTGAGGCATGGCTCCTATCATCCATTTTCTGACTCTGTGCCCTTCCAAAGAAAACAACAGCCATGGGAGCCAACTCTCCAGGCTTCTGTCACCCACAGTGCTCATAGCCCACACAGGAGAGCAAGGAGTATATTTACTCCTTTGCAGGACCTTGCAGATACACAAGGATTTCTACAAACTTATCCATGTGTGATATAGCCTGTTCCTTCTAAAAGGTAGCTGCTCACAGTGCTCTTTATTTTGTCTACTGCTCACCATCAGCAGGAATATAAAATTTACTGGACGAATCAGAAAGGGCTTTTATTATTTCTGGTTTTCTGTGGTTAACCTCGTTGCCATTGGATTCAGATAAACTTTACCACTGTGACTTAAAAAATTGTTTAAAGGCTATTTGGCTGATCCGAATAACTAGCAACATACATTACATACATGATGTTGTTATTACTACTACTACTATTATTATTATTATCATTATTATTGCAACCACCACCACCACAACAACCATAATAATAGTATATAAAAATAAAAATAAATAAAAGCAGTGTTGGGAACTACAAGAAAAGAAATAGAGAAGAAAAATGAAAAAATTCTTTATGCTGTTATAAATTACAAACTTACACTATCAATATGATGTGTTGTTCCTTCCTCTGCCTTTTTTTCCCGCAATTGTTAAGGTGAAAGGTGATCAGAAGTCTGGAAGCATCACAGTAGTTTTCTGGATGAATAAGCTTTGACTCCTCAGCTTTGAAAAGACATGACTCCGGGTGACATGACTGGAGTCTCTAAAATCAGGCATGCCAGGTGAATACAAAGTGACTCTGCACTGTTGCTTCTGTCATAAGAACACAGTTGCAACAAGTTTAATTTGGGGAGGAGAGGATGATGAGAACAAACAGAAGGAGATGCTTCTTCACCCAACAACTACTTATGTTTTGTACAATTACCACTGTATTGAGGATGTTAAAATTTTACATGGTTGCTAAAAGCAGCTCATGATTTTTGCAGAGGAAAAATACATCAGTGGTTCTTAAGTGCAAAGTCAGCACGTTCATGTCCAGAAGTCATTTAATTACAAGCCATTGAAGACTGGGAGGGTCTTCTGGGAAAATATTGCTGTATACTTGCTTAGTTCTTGTATTCTTCCCTACTAGCTGTTATCAGAAATTGATTACAGAACAAGAAAGCTGTTTGACTTGACCCATTATAGTTAAATTTTTCTATTGCTTCTGGCTGCCCAAAGAAATTTAATTTAGTTGTGATCACTGATTGTAGTCACAGTAGTGACCATGTTCTGGCTGTCATTAAGTTAGAATAACTCCCAGCCCTGACATCCTGCCCTAGTTGTTCATTGCCATCCTTTCACCAGTGTTTATGGTGCCCCTTACCCTGGGATAACTGAGCACAAATGCAGGTGTAGCCATTGCCCATCCTCTTTCTGTCAAAAAATCCAGATTTAAAAGAAGCAATTATTTGGTTATCCTGCATCACTTGTGTTGTACTGAGTTAGGAGAGGGAGTAAAATAGCAGATTTTCTATTTGCCTGGTTCTGAGTGAGCAGTGCAGTTGTTGAGCATGCTAATTATGCAGACTAATGCAAATTAAGCTCTCTGAGTTGAACATCCTTTTGCTCCCTGCTGTCTGCTCTGACTCTGCCGTGAAGATCAGGTCCCCTGTGGCAGGGCTGACTAATGCAGATGCAGAACAGCTCCTGCATCACCACATTCCAGACATTAGAATTGACTGGGATCCATTATTGGTTACCTCTGAGTTGAACTTGAGCTGACTTGGGATATGCTGCAGAAATAGACCCATATACAGCTTTAAACCATGGCTGAGCTGAGAAATTTTGCTTGATGGAACAACAGCCTTTGTTCAGATAGCCTTGGACAGAAAACCACACAGTGTAAGAGACAGAGTCAAGCTTGGAAATATGTGATTTACCTTTAGCTCATCTAGGGTGGGAGTTGGGATCCCAAATTAATGCATTGTAGGACTGTGAAAAAGGTGCTTTGCTAACAGTAAGCCTCCTTGCTAACTGCTGGTGCTTGCATGGGAGAAATCAAAATAAATATTAATGGTCTTGAAACAGATTATCTTCTGTGCCAAACAAATTCCTTTAAAGAGTCAAAGGTTTCAAACCACAGGTCAGATTGTTTTATAAGACGAAAAATAAAAAATCTGCCCTAGAAAGGACTGCTTTTTAAAATTTGTTTCTAAACTAAAACCTTAATTGTATTTTTTTTTTATTATTATAAGATCAAGATTTAAGAATTCCAATTAGGAAGTATGTAATTTCCAGTTTTAAATAAATTTTATTTTTTCTTCAGAGGCACTCCACCCCATATTTTCCGCTAGAAATAATTTAGCAGTTTATGTCTTGAAATCAATTTTATTCTAATTTTACCCTTTGGTACTCAATTCTAATTAAATTTTCATACCAGTTTTACTGCTCCATGTCAGAATCTGAGTACTTTGGAAAAAAGCATTTTCAACCCCAAACTCATGATTTCTGATCAGATTTGCTTTTCTGCCGCTCTTTTGTTGCCTTTCTAACAACGTAACTGAAATTTATATAGTAAGAGATATTGATTTTTTTTGAATTTTCTGCGTTTTATGTCTTGGTAATAAAATGCAAGCACTTTTATTCTAATAAATGTGTTTTAAAGAGTTTCCCATAACTTTAACAAACACTGGGGTAAAAATCCAGAATTTCTGATTAAGAAAACATGAAGCACTTGCTAATGAAATGCCAAAAATGAAACACTTGATCAGAGTGGAATTCATAGCTGCTCAGGGAACCCGTAGCTGATATAATTTTCCCACAGGTCACGTGTAAGTGCTCCTCTGTCTGTAATAATGCCACATATGGGAGTGGATATCATCTGTTTGCCTTTCCTAAGTTTGCCCTCAGTGCCCTTTAGTCTTTTAAAAGGCTGGTTAACATGGTGGCTGGACCACATAGTGGTTGATCCAAATGTTGACACCTCTCCATTCTTCTGGGAATCTCTTAGGTCTACCAGGATCCCCATGGTTTTACATACAGACATCTAAAAGACTCTGCAAAACCAGAGAGTTCCTGTCACAGAGCAAGCAGCACTGTGTTGTCCAAACAAAATCCAGGATGGGTTTATGTCGTGTTTTTTGGAAAAGTCCTTGGTGCAATAAAAGGCATCCCGTGAGGTAAGCTGCTGTTTTGGAAAGAACAGTCTTCGCTGTTAGGGGTTAGAGAATAAAGACTTAGAATGGCCAACTCCTTCTCTCCTCTATCATTTCTAAAAAAAAAATTGTTTTTTTGAATGCATATTGTGGAATGAATTAAGACAATGCAAAATCCGAAGTGTGGGGCTGCTTCTTTTAGTTACATCTTTGCATTTTTTATCTCACATCCTTGTTTCATGGTTTGCGTTCTTTTTCAAAAGAAATGTTGAATTTCAAAAGAAATTAGAATATTTCCCCCTAAAAATACTCAGCATCTGCAAATTGCATTTGACCCTTATATTTTCAGCACCCTTAGAGTCCCGTCCAAATGATGTATAAGGTGATGGTCAGTACTTGGTTCTGTTAGATACAATATTCCTAGGGGAAAAAGTATCTTGAAGAAGATGTATTTATATTTCCTTTGTCATATATCTATTTAGAATCTAAACACATTATAGAAGATTTATTAATGGTGGAATCAGGAGTAGTCTTTGCATACAGCTTTATTGTCACATTCAAAATGCTAAAGACTCTGCAGAAGTGCCTTAATCTCATCCTGATTTTTTGGCAGTAAAATCCTTGTTTCTTTTAAATCTCTTCAAAGTCAGTCAGGTTTCACAGAACTGTAAAACAATCCAGCCAAAAATGGACCTGATCATGAAAAGATCATCTGGTCCAACATTTAGTGGGAAAAGGAGTCTCCTTGAGATTGTCTAGCCCATTGTACCATTGTATCCTGAAAAACTCCAAATTTGCCTTTAAAAAACAACAAAACAAATAAAATAAAATTTTAAAAATCTCTAGTTTGTACATTGCTGCAAGACCCAGCTGCAGAGGTTTTGGGTAAGTCTAATAGATGGACTATCATGGATTCGTGCTAAGCATTTTAGAAGGTAGAAAAGACAGACTGTCTTTTCATTGCTTGGATAGTACAGATCAGGTGAGAGGATATCCTGCAGGGCTGACCCCTGTAAACACCCTTTTTAAATGCACAACAAGGCAACTTCGTAACAATATCTGCAAAAAATATAACCGTAAACTATATTAGTAGTTTTACTGACTTTAAGGTGGCTGATGTCAGTGGCGTTTAAGGAATTATTATGTAAGCAAATAACAATGCAAAGTTGAAATTATCAAAGGATCGGTTTTGTTTGGTGACAAAACGATAAAAAATTAAGAGAAGTAAACATAAACCTTAAATCAAGCAACAGTTTCTCAGTGCATAGCGTGAAGTGAAGTCTCTTAGACTGGCTTGTGGAAGAATTAATTAGGTAATGTATTTAATGAATCTAGAGTGCTTTGAGGAATATGAAGTGCTTTATAACTGCTAGGAATTTTATTTCTTAATGTCTTAATTGTGTGTTTATTTACTTTTAAATGATGTAAATTCCAAAGCAGATATAAAAACATCAATAGCTTACTTCTTCAGGAGCTCAGTCTCAGAACTTCTTGTGAAATAGCAGGGAGAGAGGGGGTATTTCAATACTTTTAATTTTAATAGTTCTGTGCAAATTGAAGCACCTTCGTTCTATCCTTAAATGATTTCTGCTTGTGTGGTAATGAGTCACTGGGAAAGTCTGATGCAAAAAATATAGAACACACTTAGGGACAGAACCCCATAGACACTCACACACTAACCAAGCCAAGTTCTCTTGCTTTTTACTTTTGTGTATCACTCAGTAAGGACCCCTACAGGCTGCACAGAAATTATCTGAGGGAACACAAGAATCCAGGTTCTTTTTCTTTCTGGAAAGTAATTATGCTGCCTACCAGTCTATAGCTCATTAATTAATAATTTTCTGTCATTCTCTCATTTTCTTTCTTCTGTAAGCATTCACCATGGGCACAAGATGCACAGAGAAAAGGAAGACCTTAGACTTGCAGATTAGCACAACTCTGCAGGACATGTGTGTGTTCTAGGAGTTGTTACTCATTATGGCTGGTGCCGTCTATGAGATCATAGTGCTGAGGTTGTGGAAAATTCAACTCTCATGGAATTTTGCTGCCTCTTGGGTGATTTCAATTAACAGAACAATTTAATTATCAAGGGACTAAATGTAATTTGTATCCTCAAACTCTTGTTTTGAACATCTTTGTTAATTTCACTAATTAGAGTATCAGCTGTTTCTAGTAAACTCTGAAAATTATCCCAGACTAATATGAATTGTAACAAAAAAGCTGCTCCTAAATATTGTCTGGAGTTAGCAATGATCTCAAAATTCATGGTTTCTGAATTTTAATGGAAAGCTCCAATCTTTCAATAGAGAGTGAAATATTTCCAGCGTACTTTGCTTCTGTAATAATACTTTCCCTTTTCTTCTTCTTTCTCTCAATTGCATATTAATTTGCTTCTTCTCCCATTACCCTGCTGACTTTTCCATTTCTCCCTATGTGTTTCAATCACTATTATAAAACCCAGCTGTCTGGCAAGCTCCTTCAAGCCTGTTTTCTTGTGCACCATTGAACTGATTTTGACAATCAATTGCTCATGGCTGGGCATGTATTCTGTGTGAATTAATGCATGAATTGCTCAGCTACTGCATAAACTTCCATTATTTTAAATTTTCTCACAATAATGAAGTACAGAACATGCAAATTTTTTGCACATGTAGCCCTGTGTTCCCCTTGGGGCATTTGTTTTTACTCTCTGTTCTGCTGGCTGAACCTTCCATCACGTTTGTATGCATCTAGACTATGGGAACTTTTCTTTGGTCAGGGAAGATTGGGTTAGAGCATACATAGGCAAACTCAGCATCCACAAGTCCCTGGGCCCTGATGGGATGCATCCACAAGTGCTGAGAGCTGATGGACACTATAGCAAGGCAGCTCATGATCATCTTGAAAGATTGTGGCAATCAGGAGAGGTTCCCGAGGGCTGGAAGAAAGCAAATGTCACCCCAATCTTCAAAAAAGTCAAGAAGGAAGAACTTGAAGGTCCAGGGAACTGCTTACCAATCAGCCTCGCCTCAATCCCTGGAAAGGTAATGAAGTACCTTATTCTGGAGGCCATCTCTATCTTCATGGATGACAAGAATGTGATCAGGGCAATCAGCATGAATTCATCAAAAGTAAATCATGCCTGACTAACCTGGTTGCCTTCCATGATGAAAAAACTACCTGGATGGATGAGGGGAGAGCAGTGGATATTGTCTACCTCGACTTCAGCAAGGCTTTCAACACTGTCTCTCAGGACATCCTCACAGGCAAGGTCAGGAAGTGTGGGCTGGGTGAGTGGGCAGTGAGGTGGATGGAGAACTGCCAGACCGGCAGATCCCAGAGGGTGGCAATCCGTGCCACAGGGTCCAGTTGAAGGTAATTGCGCAAGCTTTGGATCCTATTATCAACCTGTATCACCTTGCTTAAGAACTCTTTTCTTGAAAGCCAGAAGTTCACCTTTGATCCTTCAGTCATTGTATGTATAATATTTGTAAAACATGAACAATGAAAATAAAATTAATTCGCTTGCAAACCAAACATTTACTTACAAGCAGCTGATCTCAACTGATCCATTGCTTTACTTTATACTAATACTTAAATTACGATCTCATAGTCTCTGATTTATTGGTTTTTATAGCCTGCTTCATTTTCAACTGCTGACTGGGAATTTCTTTATATAATAAGCATTTTTTTTCCTTGTTGAGTAATTATGATGTGTTACATGGAAATGGGTCAGGTTTTTGAAAAAGTCTTCATTTTTTGAAAGATTGGAAAGCATTTAGAAATTGAGTAAAGATACTCCTTGACATTTTCAGAATGAAAACAGAATTTTTTTTATTGCAATTATTTTCCTCCTATGATGCTCAGTAATTTTTGTTTCAAAGAATAAAAAGGTCAAACCAAAATGCTGTGGTTTAAAACTAAATGTTTGAAATTACTAAGCTGCAACCTAACAAAGAGTTTATGAAAAAAAATTATAGCTCCTGCATTTCAACCCAAGGACAAAAAAAATTTCATAGCCTGACTAATGTTTCTTATTTGGGAAAATCCATTTTTTCACCATGTTTTTTTAACTTTCATATTCACTATTGTCCAAATCTATTATATTTGCCTTCTTTTCAAAGAAGAGAAAGAAATGTCTTGAAATTGCCTGGTAGCAAAAGTTATTTCATAACAAAGTATAAATTTTCCTTTTCCCCTTAACTATATAATTACTAAACACCCTGCTTCGAAAAATTAAAACAAATACTTCCATTTTGAGATACTTTGTCATGCAGATGGGAAAATGGCTATGGATCATAGGCTTTACTCAGCTTCCTCTTTATTCTGGTCATTTTTGGTTAGGAAACTCTTCACTTCTAATAACTAAGTAAAGCTAATATGCTCTAATGGTTTAGTTAAATAGATTTTATTGCATCCTAGTGGGAATGCTGTAATCTGCGTTATTGGTTTGCCTCTCACGGGAACAGCAGGTCATACAAGTGTGCTGACTATTACACAATACCCAGGCCCAGTTCTGCTTTTGGATATTACAGCAGGTTTGCAAGGCTGAGTACCAAATGAAGCAATAGAGTACCAAGGGGAACTCAAATCAAGCGGTTTTACACTTCCAGTGACATGAAGAAAGGATTACTCCTGTTCTGTTCCTACTGAAAAGCAATTATTTTGTAATGATGATCACAAATTATCCTCGTAACAATGAATCTTCGCTATGGTTTTAAATACTTCTAATTTATTACACATATTTGGCGTGTTATTGACAATCATTACCTTGGATGGTATTACTGACCATCCCTGCAGTTTTGTCAAATTGGAAACTGATTTACAACCACAAGAGTTACACAATCACGTAGATGCCTTTATAGACCAAACAGATAAAAGCCAAAAAAATATTTCCCTGAAGCTGTTAGGAGGGAATGGATGTCCTTGAGGACAGGTAAACCTGAGCTAATGCGGGGAAAAAGGGAAGGTGAGTCACCCTTAAGGTGCTAAGGTACATATCGCAGCACAGCAGAGAATTTTGGTGTATAGGGATGTTTCCTGAGCCAAGGAAAACCCCGAGTAAAGACAGATTCTTTAAGAGGGCCTGAACGGATAGGACAAGGAAGAATGGTTTTAAACGAGAAGAGAGTAGGTTCAGACCATATACAAGGAAGATTTTTTTACAATAAGAGCATTGCAAAACTGGAACAGGTTGCCCAGAGTGGTTGTAGGTGACTCATCGCTGGAAAGATTATGTTGGATCGGGCCTGAGCAACCAGATCTAGTTAACCACGTCCCTGCTCGTGGCAGGACTAGATGACCTTTGAAGGTCCCTTCCAACCCAACACATGCTATGATTCTGTGATTCTATGTGTTTTGCAGCCACAGGTGGTTGTCCCATGTCCCAAAGGTGTCCCTGCTTCTTTGGCTTACGAGAAGGTCAGTAAGGTCAACCAGGGCTCACTGTTGAATGGGTGACCCAGTGCAGGCAATGAGGGCAGCAGCTGCAATGGACAGCGTGGTATTTGCAAAGGTGGCCTGCAGATCAGTTGTGATCTGCTACTGAAGCACAGGAGATGCCACCAGTTCCCTTTCTCAGCACACTAACTTAAAAGTAAACCAAAAGCACGTTTTAAGGTGAATTCTTATTTCACTGCTGCAAGTATCTTGCTGTGTAGCAAGAGTGAGTCATCTGGGGAGATCATGACAGGCAGAGGTAGGAGCAGGACAACAACTGAGATGACAAACTATGCACTGTGACACTCTGAAATGGCCTCTGAGTGGCTGTCTGAGGGAGCTGACAGGCTTCGTGCTACTGTCAGCTCCCTTTGCCCCCTGTTCACAGATGGGAAGCTGACGAGAAGGGAAATAGCTGCACTTATCAAGGCAGTAAAAGATTTATATCAGGAGATGGGATCCTGCACGGTGTGGGAAGTCATAGTGTAGAAGCACTAAGTAGTTTTAAGCAGCTGCAATTACATGATCTCAGCTAATTATTGCAGTTATAAATAAAACAGCTGAACAGTAATAAAATACAAAGAGCTAGGCTCATGTCAAACCCTGCATGAGTGAACATCATGAAGAAAAGCCATTTTCACTGTCCTTCACAGAGTCTGGAAAGAATAATGTCCCTGTTTTGAGTGGGAATAATGAGTAGAAACCAGCTCACCATGGAGCAGGGACCCTGCTGCTGCCTCTTCATGGTTGGTGGGACCATCATGGGGACAAATGTCCCAAACCTTCAGAGAATGCAGGCCTGACAGGGAGCTTATTTCTTGCTGGAGACAGGCCTTGTTGCATGTCTTGGCTGTTTTCGGGTTTTGGAATCTAAGACAATCCATAGGGGCCTTATGTTTTCTGAGCTCTTATTTTTGACAAAAATCTACTTCATTGAGGTAACTGTTGATTTCATTGAGAACTCGGTGTCATCCTGACTTTGAAATAATTCTTCTCCTGCTCTGAACATCACCATCCTGATCTCAGTTCCCTCACTGAATTCAATCATTAAAAGGATTAAAATCCATATCTTTTTCATGCCTACAAGCATGTCCTTATACATCAAAGCTATTCTTCAGAGACACAATACAATAAAAATTTCGAAAAATAAATGAATAAAACTGCTTATCCTTCAGACTCTAGCCTGAAGTGTCAAATTTCCTGTCTTTGCCAAACATATCTCCAAACTACTTTTTTTTCCCAAACTTCAATATCCTATGCAATTTTGTAATTTACCTGTAATAGATATTTGGTATATGTTCTAATATGAACAAGTCATGGGAACATGTACCCGGAACAAAATATAGATAACATAAGAACATTTTACCTACTCCCTACAAAACAGCACCTTTCAGGATCAGCAACCCTGGCCCATTTGCCTGCTATCATCTGCTGCTGTTTTGCTGATGTGAAGCTTTTCTCTTTTCTCAGCAACTTTTTCAATGAAAATAGAGCAAGATTTTAGATGCACCTCAGGATCATTCTCATCCCGCTTTCTTTCTTCACCTTTTTCACTGGCAGTAGGTATGCCATGGGCAGCAACAAGTCCTCCCTTACACAAATTCAGAGACAACACCCGCCTGCAGAGACTCCCACAGCAGTATGAAGAGAGCAAGTGATACATTTTACAAGCTGGTTGCACAGAGAGTGTTAAATGCCGACAAATTATTTAATAAAATAAATGCATAATGGCTATAAAGCAGTTTCTGAAGATACTTAGAAGTGTGCTCTCTGAAAATGTTAGTGTAATCCTAAGAGTGCTGAAATAATACTTCTATAAAAATAGCAAAAGTTCTGTTTATAAATTGATTTGTAGAGTATTAGCTGTACTTTGTCACGCCATTGGAAGATGATCAGCTTTAAGGCACAGATAAAAACGTCACTGGTCTTTTTGAGAGTTTGCTCAATACTGCATCACGCTTACAGCTCAATTATTTAGATGAAGAAACTTTAAGTATTCCTTATATGAACCCTCATGCTGGAAATATGGGACAGTGGCATACTTATAATTCCTTTACCATAAGCCATACTAGCATGGCCATGTCCCACTATTAAGATAGGGGCTCACTGCTCTGTAGCCAACATAGAAACTGTGCCCCACTGATTCACAGATTCCTCCAATTTCAAGGATTTTGCTGTCATGATGATACACGGAGACAGGTCATGACGCATGAAAGACATGATGTGTTTATAAAGTTATGCAAAACAACAACAATGCTGGGAGGCAATAGCTTCTTGTGTATCTCCATGGTTGGCTTTCACCCTCCTTTTGCTGTGCTTCTGCTTTCCTCTTGGGCCTGCTCCTTTCAGCAGGGAACTATCACTCATCAGGAAATCATAGAATATTTTGAGTTGGAAGGGACCTTTAAAGGTCATCTAGTCCAACCTCCTGCAATGAACAGGGACAACATCAACTGGATCTGGTTGATCCAGTCCAACATAACACTGAATATTTCCAGGGACGACTCACCTACAGTCTTTCTGAGCAACCTGTTCCAGTCTTGCAACACCCTTATTGTAAAAAAAATTCTTCCTTATGTATAGCCTGAATCTATTTTGTTCTAGTTTAAAATCATTCTTCCTTGTACCATCCCTACCGGGACTCTTAAAAAATCTGTCCCTATATTTCTTATAAGTTCCTTTAAGCTGCAATAAAGTATTAATCACGGCCTCTCATCCCTGTCATGATGGGACAGTTTTGGGGTGGAGATGGATGTTTATGAGGGAGTGAGACAGACCCTTGCTTTCAGCCATAATCCTACAAAACCTTAAACATGCACCAAAGAATAAGAATATCACAGTACATGGTGATACCATGAAAGTGTTTCCAGAGCTGGTTTCCTTGGAAACTTTGTATAAATCTGGAGGGAAGGGCAGGAAATAGCTTTTGTCTGCCATAAAAGGGAAATTAATACTTTCATTTAGGAGAGTTTTCTCTATGGATGGCCAGCCAGACTTTCATGCTTTGTTGCTTTAACTCTTGGATTTTTGCTTAGACCAATGCAAGAGGAAGCACAAACAGCATCAAATTCCAGCAGGGCTGAAAGTTTGCGTGGTGTTGATAGAAATTACTGTTCAGTGTGCTAGTGGTTTTCACAGGCCTTTAACCCTGAATGAAAAAAAACCAACCAAAAAATAACCCCCAAAACCAGTCTAGTCTGTTCACTTTGCCACTCAGCTGTGTGTCAGGCTTTATCTACTGACTTCTATAACAAAATCATGACTTCAGTTAAATTAATGGGAAAGCTCCATGTACCCATTAAAAGGTAAGATTTACCCCTGGAAGATTTTCACTGCGTCTGACCTAAGTGACGGTTTCAAAGTCTGTTAAACAAAGTGCTGGTTTGTCATTGCTTCAGATGATTTAATGCCCAGAGAGACCATTCTTCAACTTCTATCTGATCTCCAAAGCCAAAACCCCATAATTTCTTTCTAGAATCCTTTTAAATTTTGGAACAGGAAACTATTTTTAGGCTGGTTTTACAAGCTTCAGTGAATGCACTGGTTTGTGGCTTGTTGCAAGAATTAGCCAGTCATCTTTACAAAGAGTTGCCCACGTGGAATGGAAACCTCTAGGGACAGACATTTACCTTAGTGAACTGGTGCTGGATGAAAAGACTGATAGATACATGGTGTTTTCCTGGATCCAAGTTATTACTTGGATATAGTCAGTGTGTTTGACTGAAGTGGTTAACTACAGCATTTCCGACGTGATGACAACCCATCAACTTTGCCACTGCTAGTTAGCTTCCTTCCAGCATCAATAGAGATTTTGTTAACAGAGGACTTCTCAAAGACTTTGCCAAATGGCTTGCTTTGGATGCCTAAACCTTAAAAGCAGTTTAATTTAAATAAAAGTGGGCATAATAAGAAAAACATCAAATAAAATTAATTGCTTAAGTGATGTATGAAAATAATGTGGCAGAAAATCAAACTGTACTTTCCTCTCTTTGCCTTTATATTGATTTCAAGGAAAAGCAGCAGTTTGTTTTCCTGGCTTTCTTGCTCATAAATTCTCAATTTTACTCGATGATTATGACCTTGTTCCATTGCAAACGGAGTTATTTTATATATAAAAAATTTAAACACAAAAAGATTTCTCCCAACACTTAACTTTTATTTGAGAACCCACATTTTCTGTGCTAACATATCCAAAGTATTTTTGCCAATCACTAGCTCTGATGCACAAAAGAGCATCTTTACCTGTAGTGCCTACATCAAAGAAAATATTTACATGGCATCTCATAAAAACCTAAACAACTCACCAACATGTGTCCTAGCCTTGTGTCAGTCTGTCATCAGTAGTTGCACTGATCCTGAAATAGTAGGGACAAGAAGAGATTGCTCCTGTCCTTGGTGGTAGGAAGAAGAGCATTCAAAGGACTCACACGGAAAGGAACATGTTCAATCAGCCTTAGTTCTCTAAAGAACTGGAACTGAACCCAGAAATATATACAAAATTATGCCCCCTTCTCTTCTGTCTAGTTGCTTCATCTCTGAATGGTTTTTTGGACCATTTACAATAGTGACAGGCAGCTTTAATTAAGATATTAAATTTACTTGTTCTAATTATTGGTTTCTAATTACTGGATTTTTTTTCCCTGGTTCCATTCATTCTTATATTTGATTTTTTTCTGCAGTGTAGTCAAATAATAAATCCCTGCTACAAAAGCAGCTTTGGCTGGCTAAGTAAATTTTCTCTTTTTCTGTATCAGGTGGATCTCCTACAGGCTCAATCCTTCTTTAGCAATCATGTCAACAGTTTGCCACCAGTCTGCTAATTGTAATGGGAGAGGGTTCTCCCTCACACGAATTGGAAAGACTTTAGGATACCTCCCTGGGAACATGTCCAGAGAGCTTTTTAGTATCTCAAAGGATGGAGGCTCCAAAACTTCCCCGGAAAACCTGTCCCAGTGCTTGGTCACAGTGAAAAAATTAATAAGCTTTCCCCAAATCTTCTCTTCTCAAGGCTGAACCATTGCAGCTTTCTCAGTCTTTCTTCATAGAAGATATACTCCAGTCCCCTAATCATTTGAGTGGCCCTTTGTTGGACTCTCTCCAGTATGCCTATGTCTCTCCTGCACTGAGGAGCCCAGAAGTGGACAGAGCACTCCAGGTGTGTGGGGAAGGACCACCCCATGTGACATGCTGGCAGCACTCCTCCTAACGCAGCCCAGAAGATTGCTGGGTTTCTTTGCCCGCAGGGGCCTGTTGCTGGTTCTCATCAACACAGAATCCACCTGTACCCCAAGGACCTTTTCTGCCAAGCTGCCTTCCAGCTCGTCAGCCCCCAGAGTCTTTGTGTATCTCCCGTGACGGGAGATCCCTCCGACTCTACTCAATTTACAACCATTTAAATAAATCATTGCTCTTGCATTGGGAATAGTCTCTTCCACTAAAATTCTCCAACCTACTCACTTGCATTGTCTGCATTACTGTTCTGGTCAAATAAGAACAATCATTATTAAATTTCTCCCTCCCCTAAAAGCCTATCTGTTCAAGCACCTTTTTCTTAATTTTTTCTGGAATAATTACCTTTGATTTATGGTATTCAGTGAGGAATTGGTGTGACGATAATGAAGAACAGTTTGTATTTCTGAAGAGGCTGGATGTACTCTTAAAATATTTATGTCTTCATCATATAACCCTAAAAAGCAAATAAGCAAGCCAAAATCTGAAGAATAGAGAAGTGTTTTCTGTAAAGCAAGTTTTAAAGACATTTTCTAGCGACGCAGTTGAATTTGTGAAAGGCCATTATTTGGTTGCTCACAAGTAAATTTTTATGTCCAGCTGTATATTTAGCAGCTGCCTCTTTCTTTGTAAGTTATGCTAACATGCACTTAACACAAAAAATGATGAGGAAGACTTTAAAAAACCAGATCATATAAATGCACATTGGAGCACAAATCTGATGTTAAGAACTACTCTGTTCAAGGATTCATCTCCTAACAATCCTCATATTTAGCCACTAAACATGTACTTTGTCACTTATATTTTATCCCATGCATTCATTAATGGACAACTGAAGTGTTCTCTGAACTACACAGATTCACTCCAACTATGATTGCTTGAAATCTGGAGCAACATGCATTTATGTCACACTCTTTACTTGAAACATTTTTACCTTATCACCCAGGCAATGCATTTGGGCATTTTTGATAAAAGGCTGTGTTGCAGCTGAAGCCTTTTTCGTAGTTAATCTCTGGTGAATCATAATGAGATTTTAAACAAGGAGTTTAATCCATGTTAATTCAGCATGGTGTTTGTCATGATCTTGTTATAGGTCTGTATAACAGACTTATAGCTAATCTATAGCTACTTGTCCCCGTCTTGAAAGTAGATGTTACCCCTTTATCACTGATAGTCAGGCAAGATCTCAATTTAATCTTAAGAAAGCATTTTAAGTATTTTTAATTTCTCATACTTCAAAACATGGCTACAGCACCAGTATTGCACAAATATTCATGTTCTTAGACACCACTCTCATCATCCTTGCACATCCTTGCACATCCTTCCCCCCCTCAGACTGAAGACTGTGTAGCTGTGCTGCCTTTGGCTGGGGTGGAGTTAATTTTCTTCACGGTGGCTGGCATGGGGCTGTGCTTTGGATATGTGCTGAAAACAGGGCTGATAATATAGAGATGTTTTTGTTATTGCTGAACAGGGCTTACACAGAGCCAAGGCCTTTTCCGTGGCAGGGAATTTGGGCGTGCATGGGATGCTGGGAGGAGACACAGCCAGGCCAGGTGACCCTAACTGACCAAAGGGATATTCCAGACCATATGACATCATGTTTAGTATTTAAAGTGAGGGGAAGAAGGAGGAAGAGGGGGAACATTTGGTGTGGTGGTGTTTGTCTTCCCAAGTGTCTATGTCTGAACACCTGCCTGCCCATGGAAACAACGAATGAATTCCTTGTTTTATGTTGGTTGTGTGCATGGCTTTTGTTTTTCCTACTAACAGTCTTTTTCTCAACCCACTGGTTTTCCAGCTTTTCCCTCCCAATTCTCTCTCCCATCCCACTGGTGTGGGAGTGAGCGAGTGGCTGTGTGGGGCTCGGCTGCTGGCTGGCATTAAACAACAGCAGTAGCAAATTTAAATTACAAACTAAGAAAGGTGTTCATGAGAAGTGCATTAACTAGAAATACAGAAATTGAATATCTGATTTATGGAAATTGTGGAATTGCAAGTGCTTTTCAAATTAAGCCACTAACTGTAATGTAAACACTGCTTCCAAAAAAACATTCTTTCATTGTAGCATACAAAATGTTGTGTAGCTACTGTATAAAAGGTTTTATTTCTCCTTAAAACAGGAAATAGAGTTGATACGGCTGGAGAACCCTCAGCAGGGAATCAACCACCTGACATTCAATTTGTTTCATGGCTTGTGATTTCTTCTCTTTGGGGTAGAACTGTCTATCTTTTCATGTTGTACTTTACTCAATTTTGTTAATTTGGTAAGCACCAAATTATTTTCAAGGGTTTTTTTAAAGATTATTCTAAACAAATCTCTTCCTAACTAGTGAAGGACCTCTCCTCTAGAAATGGTTGTGACCTCTTGTATACTGAGGTGTAGACTTACTGCTGGGCCTCTGCCCACAGAGATTTTGGCACTGAAAAATGCGATCTTCTTGGACTTCACCCTGTGAGGACAAGATCCCCTAGAACTCCAAATAATGGGCCATATGTAGTTGTCAAGGTAAGCAATTATGGTAGTTCCACAAACTGGTCTCAGTCACCAGTTCTAATAAACATTTCAGCTCCTACCCTTTTTAAAAAGGAAGAATTCTTTGTGGTGAATTCTCCTGTCTGTACAAGAAAATTTTTTAGCTGCTTTCTACTGAAGTTCAATCATTGTCTTAATTAATTAATATTCATATCAAAATGTATGTCAAAAAGATTCAGACAGTATGGAACTCCCTTGTGCTGGAATGGTTTGAAGGTGAAGGAAGACAAGACACACACTTTTATGTATAACGTATGTTTTTGGAAGGTTAGTCTACAAAAACACTACAAAAAATGCATGCCTGAGTAAAGAGATGAATTAATATGCATGATGTGGCAACTAGAGATATCTGTGAGTAAGTTTAGATGATGGACAACACTCCTCCTGGGAAAACACTTCTGGGGAAACACTCCTTCTGAGGGAACAGAACACAAACTCTTAAATTGCAATGAGACCTGCACTGCTAAATCACAAAAGATCTATATGTTTGCACAGTTACAGATAGCTGCTTTTCAATATCTTTTTCCAACTTTTTCTTGGCAATTATAAAGCTTCTTGAATGTGGAGATTAAATGTGATGATCATCTTATAGTAATCAATTTGCTTTTAATATCTGAACAGGATTTACAGACTGAATGTAATCTGAGCATTTTAAAGCTTTTCCCTTAGAACATGCTGTCATTACATTCATTAAAATATCTCCTGTGGAGTCAGCTTTTATCAAGTAAATTATAGGGCTTATCATCCATTTGGCATTTTACAACTTTTGATCATACATTTCTCCGTGTCAGAAAAAATTTATAGGTATTATATAAGATTGTGCTTCACCAAGCTGCTGTTTGATAAAGTAGATTGAGTGTAGCACCAGGGAAAAATAAATTGTGCTCAAG
This sequence comes from Pachycephala philippinensis, assembly GCA_013397055.1. Classification (NCBI taxonomy): domain Eukaryota; kingdom Metazoa; phylum Chordata; class Aves; order Passeriformes; genus Pachycephala; species Pachycephala philippinensis. Next base: position 40,103 of record VWZT01008681.1, on the reverse strand, counting down.
TTAGAGAAAAGATTTTACAAATTCCATAGTGATCCTAGAAAACAGTAAACAGTCTGCTTTCTAGTTGCCCAAGAGCAACAGAATAAAAGTTTGTGAAGAGCTTGTGTAGGTGTATGATGAGAAAAACTACTCAAGATTTTGCTCCTCTTTGAAAGTCTTCATTGCTTATGATAAATTCATCTGGGTTGAAGACAAAAGTGACTTCCTCCACCCTTTCATGCAAACTGGTGATATCATTGTAGCTGAGTTCACAAATCTGTCTCAATAGTCTTTCACTCAGTAATCTTTTCCCCTTAGATTTTTTTTTCCAACCATCAACTGAGACCTTTGTGATATTTAACCTTACAAGAACACATGTGGGAATGCCTTCCCTTTGATATCTTAAAAGTCAGACAGAACCCTGAATATTTCCTTATAAATTTTTCTGTGGTCATATTTCGATTGCTTGACACTACATCCTCCTAAAGACTGAGAATATGCCATATGGAACAGCACCACTCACACCTGAGCAGCAGTTTGCACTTGAGGATGAATAAAATGTAGGATTTAGCCCCTGCACTGTAAGAAAGGACAAATTCTTAGGTTTGTTTATTTTGTTACATGTATGTATGTGTCCGCTATTTACAAGAGTCAGGATTACAGATGAGAATGATTTCTTGTTGTGTGACCAAAACACATTGTGTACAGGTGAAGCATAAGCATACTGAATCACATAACCTCTGGCAATTCTATTTCACAAATAAGCCTTTAATAGGGAGTGAGAGAAAATGAAATGTTACACCCTGATGTGAAGCCTAACATGGCAACCCTGACTTCTGGATACAGTGAGACATGAATTGTAGTGTCATTTCATTTCTCACTATCAGATTGCCAAGAGATGGAGTATTGCCACTAAAACCTATTTGAAGTTAGCTGCTGGTTTATGTGAAACTGAAAACCAGTGTTCTGGGAGAATGCAGCACAGAGATGTTATTTTCTGTCCTTCTTCTCTGACTTTTCTCAGACAACATTAGGACAATTGTAGCACTCCTGTTTCCCCCACAGTGCATCTACTCCCACCAGGAATAGGAAATCTTTTTATGTTAATCTCCAATTTAAATATACACCACCAAGTGAGAGATACAAGGGAGGTGAAGACAAGACAGCTGCAGAAGCAGCAAATTAACTCCAAAGAATACGGAGTTTCATGCAAATGTGTCTATTAATAATGAATGAAGAAGAAAATCATGATTTATATAAAGGGTATCTAAATAAAGTGTTTTTCTTCCTTGAGATGCCAGCAACTGTTCAGTGCTTAATGCCTCCAAATCTGGGTATCAGAGTATTACATATATCCACATGTATTTATAATACCCATAACACAGGAACTGATCCTTCTGACAGCAGTGTGCTTTCATATGATTTGCTGAGACAGGCACAAAAATATGCTTGATTGCAAACAATGCTTTGAAGACTCAATAATTGACTATTAAGTCTAGGATTAACCAAAAGAAGATCATGACACAGCACGATAACATACTCTGAGGGATTGCAAAGATGTAAGAAGAGGTAATTTTTAAACAAGTTTGACAATCTCCTGGACCGGTTCTTCCATCCTTAGTCATGACAAAGTAGTATTTGATTCTCCTAACAGCCTTGATCTGACAAGTGGGGCTGTTTGCAAATTAAGGTACAACTCAGTATTAGGCAATGTGGCAAAACTGGATTCCTGCTTTGCTGTGTTTATATGTTTGTATGATTATCTGTTAGTTACATGGGGAAATGGTTTGCTGTTACTGATTCCATGATATAAAAGTACAATATGAGTGCATTTTTCTGAGTGAGGAAAAGAGCCTGCTTTTTCCACTAGGATATCTCTGCATCATGAGCAAAAGGATTGCAGTCTGATTAGGTATTCGTGTGTGCTTCATCAGTTTGGTATTTAAGGTATTTAAGGACTGAATGAGTATAAATTCTTTGGAGAGAAAGGAGTACTGTGCACACATGATAGCCAAGGATCTGAGGCACATACTAGATGGATGATTTGAAGAATAAAAGAAGTTGAGTTAAGGGGTGAGGTTAATGCCCTAGAATCCAAGTGGAGGCAATTTTCTTTTCAGCTAGAGTCAGTTTTTGCTGTCTTTCCCCATATTAAGGAGAACTTCATTGTCTCAACAGTAGTTACAGCTTTGCTGTGAAATCCATGAATTTGTAAATAGCCTTGATTTCTCTTTTGTAGTTTATTCTGAAAACTAATCATGACAATCTAATGCTCTCTCCATTGAGCTTTCACTCTAGGCCATCTTATCAGGCAGATTTTCTTTATAAATATGTTTATCCAAAGGTTTTTGATCAAATAGTTCTTTTGAAGAGGCAAGAAAGATTTTTAAGTGGGAGAGGACATAAACTGTGTCACACCTGAGGAGGGTGCACAAGTGTGTTACTTTGGCTATTTTTATTAGTGTACATGGCTTTTCACTTAGAATTTCACTTTAAATGAATACAGTGCAACATGCCATGAAAAAAAAGACAGGTGCTTTGACAAATATTCTGTGTATAGTTGCATGAAAATATGGTAAAAAAATATTTAAATATTGGATTACTTAGACAACCTGACATTGCCTAAGTCAATTTTGATAAATAATTGTGTGAAATATATGTTAAATTGTTCTGTTAAACCCAACCAGGTGATTATTAATCCTGGCATTCACAATCTGGAGGACTGAAAACAGTGTCTTCAGAGTCTGCAGGTCTTCTTGAAATCCATCTGCAGACTTCTGAAGACATCTGGATACTTAAAAATTATCAAAAGTTGTTTAGTCGCTCCCAAAATATTCTGGCTGTGCAGTTCTACATGCCTCAGATGCTTTTCCTTCATCCAATACCTCTCTGTCCTCCAAAACTCATGCAAGTTCAAACTGCTGCTTGGATTCCTTATGAAAAACACTTGAGTCATCCTGCCAGGAGCCAGGACCAGCACAGCATGATTTCACATCATGAGAGTGAGTCTGCAGCTGGTGAGCAAACACCTTGTCAAAGAGGGCAGGCTGCAGGTTGTTTACAAGCCAGTGTTTATCAGACACATCAGACCAGTGCACAACTCCAGGCAAGTCCTGATTTGTTTCTAAATAATTTACCCTGAAAATAGATGCTATGCTTAATGAATCAGAAAGAGAATGGATTCCATGCTAAGCATGGTAGTGTGGCTAATTCACTCTCAATGTTTTGACAGATGCTATTGTAAAGTATCACTGAGGTTTTCTCTGGGCTAATACATACCCACTGGAGGGATGTCATGTAGATAATTCAAATTACCTGCTTTTACTGCAGAATGTCTTGAACAGGGTTTACTAACAGTGCCCTGCCAGACATTTAATCAACATGTGCTGACCAGAATTAGGTGTTTTAAATGGTCAGTTCTGAAAAGGCGTAATTATCCTGCTGAGCTATAAGCATGTCATCATGGCACACACCCTCTCTCTTCTGGGCAGAGAAATGAGACCTCCAAAGGATCTTCAAGCATCATTAAGTCCAATTACATCCTTAATAGCACAGACTGTTAAGACTCTCTTATTAAGCTTTTCCCTCTTTACTCATCCACACAAGGATGTGTTATGTCCCAGTTCTCCAGGTCCAAAACAGGTTGTTTTTATACATGGGTGGATAAGTAAAGGGTTTTTTGCATAATACATGGTTATATCAGTTTATTAATTATTAAAGTGTATTAATACTTAAAATGGCATTTACATTAGTAAGCAAGCTGCATAATTTAAAAAATTTAAACTTACTCCTAAGAAGCAGTAACTTTGACTATAAGTTATATGATAAATATTTTTAATTTTTATTTATAAAGTGATGACAATTAAAATGAGCAAATTTTAGTGGCAAGGTGTAAGACATGGCCTACAGTCATTTTTTTTCTAAGTAAATTTGAATGTGATGACAGCTTTTGTAAAGGGGTAAAATTGCATTAGATCTCTTTGTCATTAATAACCCAGACAGATGTAGGTTGAATTTTTATCAGTGGCAGACTGAAATTTGAATTACTTCCATAACCACAGAGTAAAGATGATAATAGTACTGTAAGCAGGCCCTTACATTTATGGGATGCCTTCTGCATGGCCCAGAGTGATACAGAAGTGGCACAATTACCTTGATGTGAATTCAAAGCCAAGCTGGAGCTGCTGTTGCAAACTTCAGCTTGTTGCATTCTTGGGCTTTAGAGAAAGTCCAAGGTGGGATGAATAAGCATAGGAAGAAGAGCAAGAAACGATGCAAAGGCCTGAGGAGAAGAGATTGAATATTTTTCCTTTAGCAATAGAAGAGAAACTTGTATAGGACACCTCTGACTGGAACATTTGGTGTGCTCAATGGAATTTGTATCAATACTCCTCTCTCTTAGAGAGTGCTCACTTTTATTCCCTTGTGCTTGGGAGTCAGCAGGATGGTTGACAGTACCACTGCAGTGACCTGAAAGGTGAAGAGTTCCTCTGCTCTGTGCCATTAAGGAGGGAGCTGGTGTTGGTCTGAACATGATGGCTTCAAGCTGTGGATGTTTGCTGGGAACCTGCTAGACTTCTCTGCTGGCTTTTTCTCTGTCACACTGACTGTGTGATGACAGAGAAGTTCCAGGCCAACAACCTGATATTTACTTCAACTTTCGTGTCAGATGCCAAATGTCAGCTTCAGTGGAATCTGCTCTAGAAGTCCTCATGGTGTTGGGAATATTCTTTCTGCCCCTCTGCTCCTCTCTGGTGAGACCCCACCTGCAGTGCTGCATCCAGCCCTGGGGTCCCCAGCACTGGAAGGACATGGACCTGTTGGAGCGAGTCCATAGGATGGCCACCAACGTGATTTGAGGAATGGAGCACCTCTCCCACAAGGAAAGGCTGAGAGAATTGAGTTTGTTCATTCTGGAGAAGTGAAGGCTTTGGAGTGACCTAATTGTGACCTTCCAGTACCTCAGGGAGCCTACAAGGAAGAAGGAGAAGGGTTTGTTACAAGGGCATGCAGTGTAAGAAAAGGGGGAATGGCTTCAGGCTGAAAGAGAGTAAGTTTAGGTTAAATATTAGGAAAAAATATTTTGCTGTGAGGCTGGTGAGGCGCTGGCACAGGTTGCCCAGAGAATCTGTGGATGCCCCATCCCTGCAAGTGTTTAAGACCAAGTTGGGTAGAATCCTGAGCAACCTGGTCTGGTGGGAGGTGTCCCTGCCCATGGCAGCGGGGGTGGAACAGAGTGATCTTTAAGGTCCTTTGCAACCCAGGCCATTCTATGATTCTGTGGTTCTACACATGGATCCAAATGGGAACTCAGCATGATGGGGACCTGAGAAAGGTTGTACTCACCTCATTTCTTCCAAACCAAACAGGCAAACTCAACTAGTTTCCACTTGGAGCTAGGCTCTTCTGGGACAGGGAGTCATTCCCTGGCAGCGTAGCTCTGACAAAAGTGGGCTTCGCTGTTGCTTTCAGCCTTCGGTTTGCTTTTTCTTCTCTTGGAGTTTAGGAGTTTAACTCAATGAGAGATAGACTGAAATTTCCAGTAATTAAAGGCATTCCTGAACACACAAGGCTACCCCCATACAGGGGTGAGACAACTTCTTGAGGCAGACCAAATTATTGTCACCATTCCTAGGAGGCAAGATGCTTTAAGGGGGGAGGGGGAGGAAGTACTGTACAATATTCTCCCAGAAGAAAATAATTTAATACTCCGCACAGTTTTTATGGCTTTTCCGAAGTGTGTATAGATAACATATTACCTGGATGATCTTTCAAGAATACTAAAAGATTATGTGCAGAATTATGGGTTTTCAGGTTCTTTTGGCTTCACATTATCAAAGACACATCAGTTGCATGACAGCCAGGGTGAAAATTACTATTTTATTGCTGCCTTTAAATCTCTCATCTTTCTCATGGAAGGATTTGATTATTTGAGGCCAACTGTACGCAGTATGTTTGAAAAATGTATTCCTTTACATGTGGTAATGAAGATCACAAGATCATACTGACTGTGTTTAACTGTCCTTGTGCACATTTCAAATCTGAGAAATATTTCTATTTATCAAAAGAGACAGAATTCTTAAAGCATGTATGCACAGTAAGATGCAATTAGATACAAGCTACAACTAGCAAAGCAAAAAAGAGAGAGCATTATTATTAAAGTTTTTTTAGGAGACATTTCTGGAGAAAATCCGTAATGTAAATGAAAAATGAAAGGAAAAACAACTTGCATAAAGGGTAAGGGAACAATCTCTATGTATTGGATGAAGCAAAGAATAGAAACAAATGAAGGTGAAAGAAGAATAAATATTATTTCTGTTTTAAGAAGGGACATAATTTTGTGTGGATTTTTACATGGTGTTTCTGAGTTCTCCAGTACAGTCATGCCAATGCAGTCAAAGTAAGGTTTTTTCTCACTATACCAGTAAATAAATTGAAGCCAAGTTAATTTTATATATTAATTTTTCCTAATTAACTTGAACTGATATTAAAATACATGCCCTTTTTCTATGCTGATGGTATTCATGCTATCTACTCTAAAGGCATCTGAGATACCTGCATCACAACTTGAGTTGCTTAGGAAAAAGTGATGTAGGCATTAATGAAATTCAGGACACCTGAATCTGAAATCTGTGCCACACTGTGACGCTGGTGTCTTCATTCTGAGTCCTTTTATTTCTTGGGTATTGTCAAACCTACCTGAAGAGTGTCAATTAGCAGGCTTGGCTCCAGAAGGTGCTCCCTCAGGAGGAGAATAAGGTGGTAACTCTCAGAAAAACTTCAGACAAGTAAAGGAATGCTTTGCACCTGGATACCTCAGCTTGTTATCTAACCCAAATGTGTGCAGTGTTTCAAAAAGGACGGTAATGATCAGCAGGGTGGTCACCACTGGGATTGTGTGAGGAATAGCTTTAGCAGTGGTCTTATTGTTTGAATTTCTTGCTTTGACATGTGCTGGCCACATTTTGGACTCAGGCAGCTTTGCAATTGGAGAAGCAATACCTGTTAGAGGGTTCAAAGAAAGTTATTTTATATTTCTCAGAGCTGATATAAAATGGTTTCTAACTATGGCCTTGAGCTGTTCATTGTGTGATTTTCCCTAAAAGGACCCTTAGACATTTTGAACCTAGCATTGGTTACTGCTGTCAAGACTTGCCTGAGGAGCTCTACCCAAAATAAAACGTTGTTACCTCATAGCAGGGGTGTGGAAATTAGTGTTCAGAAAATGCTCGCAGTGTTCTGTATGAGGGGACTGGTGTGAGCCTGAAGTATTATTGATATTCTCTCTACAGAGGGCTTTGCACCCTTGACAATTATTGATTATTGATGTCTGGTCTGGCTCTTCCAGTTTTGCATGTTTGTCTCTCACTCTTCTCTTCATAGCATCCTATTTAGAATGTCATTAGCCCAGGCTCTAAATGACTGCTCATTTACATGCATTTCAAAGCACAGGCTTTGTTTCACACCTGGGAACATGGTGCATATCATTGGATACCCTCTGTAACACATCAGCACCATATCACACAGTCTTTTGTTTGAATAAATCGGCCCTCAGATCATCCAGGAACAAAGCTGGCACCTGGAATTTATCTTCTGTGAGTCCTCCTAAGAGTGGTGAGAAAATGGCAGGAACATTTAGGATGCTGAGTGGGAGAAGAAACAGTATGAAAAAGTGAATTTGAAGACTCAGTTGTTTCTCCCTCTGAAAAACAGTCCTAAATATATGTTTTCAAAAGAAATTTGACCTATGAAAAGAACCCTTTGCCCATTAGAGCAGTCTTCCCACTAATACATAATGTCTGGGCACACACCACTTGCAGCTCCCTGTTACTTGCTTGCTGTTAGTTATATAATGGCCACATTTGCTGAAGTTCTAACATATATCTCAGCTGACATCCTTAGGAGTGGATGTTGCACTCCATCAAAGTCCTGCCAAAATCAGCAGGTAGTGGTGGAGTTAAGACACCTTTGTTACACTTCAGCACATGCATAGTTTTAAGCATGTGAATTAAACCATTGATCTTAAAGGGATCAGAAATGGAAGAGAAAGTTTTCTAACTGATAAGTAGGTTACAAAGGAAAGGCTAATTTTAGAGTTAGTCCAGGAAAACAAGTAATTCTGGAGTATGGGTATGACAAACTCTAATTAGCATCTGTGAGGAATTAGAGGAGATTTGTAGAATAACAGTTCATGCACTGTTCATACTTTAAATAGCAATTTGGTCTGAGTGTAATTATAAATAAGCTTTTTCTTCTCATTAATTTTCTACTTGATTACTTAAGCTATTGTTCAAGTGCAGAGCAGAAAGAAAGCATTAGAAGCTGTTTACACCCTGCAAATGATAGCAGAAATTATAAAGGAAATGTATAGTAATGAATAAAAGGACATCGATCCATGTGTAAAAAGTGTTGTGCCAGAACGAGATTAAATTGTGCTGATTATTTTAACGCATCACCATAAGTAAACCGCTGAGCAGAGTGACACAACTTCTTACTGATGTTTTTGCAAGTATTTTTTTTTTCTGTCTGCCTTGTCTTTTTCATCTATAATATTTGCTAAAATGCCTCTTTTGCAAATCTCTCCTTTAGCCTTGGTAATAACAAATTATGTAAAACTGCTAAATATATAATTATTAAACTTCTTATATGAAAGTATTTAAACATACTTTAAATCCAAAGAAGATTTTTTTTCTTGCAAACTTTGAAGATAAACCTTTGAAATAGCTCATGAATTATGAGATTTCTCATCAACCCTTACTGTTGCCTCAGTACGTGGAGGAGGACCAAAGTGTTTATTCTGCCTCTTTTGTCAGCTACAAATTCTGACCCAAAGTAGCAGAAACTCTCATTAAGCCCAATTAACATATTAATTTGCACACCCCGTGGGATGCAAATGAAGAAAAACTTGTGCGATATAACGCATGCATGACCAAGTCACCAAACCCCACATTTCCAAAGACAGAGCATCCACGGTTTCCCTGAGCAACCTCTTCCAGTGTCTCACCACATTGTAAAGAATTTCCATGTTATAGCCAGTGTAAACCTGCCCTCTTTCAATTTAAACCCATTTAAACTCCTTGTTCTGTCATTACAGGCCCTGGTAATTGTCTGTATTTCTTATAAGCCCCCTTTAAATATTGAATGGACACAGGAGTCCTCAGAGTCTTCTCTTCTGCAGACTGAACAACCCCAACTCTCTCAGCCTTTCTTCATAGGAGTTGTTGGTTTTGACTTCAGGTCTGATGTTTTGTAGCTGTTTCTGTGTTGTGTGATTTTTCTTGATGGCTAGGTTGAGATTTTGAAAATCGGAGGGCTTTTAAGGAAATAAAAGAAGTTTGTTGCCAAAATTATAAGGGCACTCCATTATTCTGAAATATTGTGGCCCAGTTAGCTCCTATGCAGGATGTACGGAGAGCATATATTTCCATCTCATGTTTATCAAAAGCCATTGATAATGCCTGTGAAATATGCCTAGATTGACTAAGAAAATGAAGCCAGTCATGATTCATTATAGCATTGCTGGCACGATGGTTCTCAGGGTTAAATCTTGTCACACCTAGAGTTTTAAAATGGCTAAAAAAATGATTGAGTACAAAGCCATATCCTCTTAGGGATAAAATGTATGAGTGCATTTTAGCATGTAAGACTTTTTAAGTAGTTATTTATTTTTAACTCAGCACAAAAGCCTGACAGCCCACCTCTTTTATGCAGCATATCTCCTGTTATATCTCAGAGATAACTGCACTTGAGGTGCAGCAACTGTCTGTAATGCCTGATAAGGAGGTCGATGTCAGTGCTGGAAGAGCCATCTTTCATGGCATTTTGGGACAGAAAGAAGATATGTTAGCTGTTCCCCTGATGTAGACTTGCATGAATGGAAATTATTTCTTTCTCTTGGACCAAGGGGCAAGTGAGCAGTGACTAAACTCAGCCTTGCAATAGTTCACGGCTCAAAGAAAAATGAGAGAAGATGAGAAGAGCTTGATTTATATACTCTGTGTGCTGTTTGCAGAGATGGGCAACATAGTCAAATATCAGAAAGAAAATGTTTCTGTGTGGTCAAACCTGTCAGTGTTTGCATGAGTACTGATTTGACTGGCCTGTCAGGAAAAGTGAGCGTCCTGACAAACTGCATTTGGCTATATATTACACACTGAAATACCATTCATTGCACTACAGACTAAAATACTGTGCTCAATATATTTTATGCTGTATGTTCTTTGGGAAGACTAGAACAATGAGTCTTGAATATCTTAAAACAACTTAATAAAGGTTCCAAACTCACCCTAATTAATGTACTTCTAAGTCAGCTTTCAAAGTTAAGACAGCATAATTTTTTGCAATTCCTGAAGTTCCAGAATCTGAAGTCAAACTAATTTTGTGAGACATGTTAATACCTAAATGCTAATCTCAGTTTTGGAGAAATAACTTCTGCTCATATTGGAAATTTGGTCCTTGGACAAAACAGATGACTGGGATGTGAAGTGAATATTTTCTTCCTCCATGATTAGAGTGTTCTGCACAGTGCATTATCTGGCAACACCAGTTTGAGGTATTACTCTTATGTTCTTTTTTTTTCCTAGTCATTTGTTCCCCTGGATTTTAAGCAGGTGCAATGTATAATTACAAACAGAAGAAAAAATTGCTTAAAATGTGCTAAGTAACTTTGGATTCTTACTGCTCATAAGAGAAGCAAGAGAAATATCAAATTAGTTGTACCAGAAGAATGCAGTTGTCTATATGCACAAATTATCTAGGGGGGAAAAATTGAGGGGTTTAATTACAGCAAAATTATAGCAAGCTAAAATGTCACTGCAAACAGATTGTCTAAGGGCTACATTGGGAAACATCAATATTTAAAGATATTCTTCAGGACATTTCCAGCGGCTCAATATGAAACATCATTGTCTACTTAACACATAAATATTATAAGATGTTGACATTTTACACACGTAGAAAAACACTGTAATTCACTGCAGGGAAATCAAGTGTAAATGTCTTTCCATGCTCACTACACCACCAAACTATTGGAATTTTAGGACATATTTCAGGCATAGAAAAATGCACAGTTGTGTTTAATAGCGTTTCAGGTTGTAATGTAGTCTTGACTTCTAACAAAATCACTTTCGAAAGTCAGCAGCTGCAATTCTGTTGCAAAATTAACAAATCGAATAACACGAAACTAAAGAAAATTAAATAGGAAAAAAAATCTTTTAAACAATGAGGTCCAGACATTTTGTTTCTTTGACCATTTTTTCATTTATTTTCAAGAGTAATGATTGACTTTACTGGGGCAGAGAGTTTGTGGCAACTTGGGACACAAAACATCAGTCCCAAAGCTTCTTTGTGTTCTAAGCTGCCCCTCATGCCTCTCTGTTACCCAGGAGGAAAGGGATGGTTGTGCCATCTCTTTGACAATCTGGTTCTGTGTGCTTCCTCTATGGATTTCTTCCTATCAGTTTCTTTGCAACATTAATACAAATGATTGAGATAGCCTTGGGCAAAAGGATGGTTTAGGTAACATCTGGGCAGATCATCCAGTCTTTTTTTCCATATGGTTTTCATGGCCAGGAAATTCAGAATTAAACCTGAGGTCTGTTCTTTTTACTTGTCTGCACTACTAATGCACTGTGGGGGCTGCCTTCCACAGCTGGAAGTGTCCTGGGCTTGGTTAGAGTAAGCCCTTAATATTGCACAGTTTCCATTTGATCGCTATCAACAAAGAAATTTCTGCAAGTAGTGGGTTAGGTTATCGATATTTAGTTCAATGGAATGCCTGGAGGATTTCCTCAGGGCAGAAATAACATTCAGCAGATTTAGCAGAATTTCCCTGGGATACGGGTGGATATTTGACATCTCCCCATAGGTAATGGAACTAATCTCGACAAGATGTTTACCAGCAGTTCTCCAGATAACTGCTTCAGCTCAGCATAGAAGTTTAGAAGAAATAAATTTTACCCCTCTTTCAAAAAAAACCAACCCTCCTTTAAATTTATCTATTCAGTTTTGAGCCTGCTTTCTCCATGTTATCACCTGAAAGACAAGTGTCTACATCACTTTTATGCCATCCAAGCAGGTTATTATGGGATAATATGCCACTGGAGGGCTCTATAAATAATTAACTACAGCTGTGCCATTGCATGTTAGGGTGGGTGCTCATTCTTGGCAACTCAGGAGAAATGGCAAAGATGTAGAAAGTGATGTACATGGCTGCTTGAAAATACTGCAGAAAGTAAGAGTAAGATTGTATCTCAGTAGGAAAATTCAGTCCAGGTTTAAATCTTTTTGGATATCAGTTCAGCTGTTTCAGTATCACTCTAAGTGAAAAAAGTAATTGTGGTCACTGTCAAGTGTGACAGTCATGAATTCCATCTCAGGACAGCAGAAATACAAGTTGCCAAACTATCCACTGGGATCAGTGGAGCTTCTCTGGACAGTCTAGCCAAAGAGTCTTACCCCATTGAAGTCCTGCTTATTAGCAGCAGTTGAAATGGAGCTTGAAAAGTACTGAAATATGAAGAGTTTACTATTTTACAGATGTCATTGCAGCTCTTTCTCATGTATTTAACATATTTTGAAAGTTTTACCCTGAGGAGGGAAAAAGGACAAACCTTCTTGCGGTCATGGACGTTATCAGACATCTTCAGCAGCATGAATTGTGCATACTGGTTCTTTCAACCTTACTTGAATCTTCAAAATTTGGGTTATATTGGGTTCAGCTCATGTTATGTATGGGAGATGGTGAAACTCCTAAGGGATGTTCTTGTAAAACCCCATTCTTCTTTAATGGCCAGGATTTAACTCATTGAAGATCACTAAAGGATGTAAATTTGAACACTAGTATTTAGTTTTTATTTGGTTGCTATAACAGAGCCAATGTTTTTGACATTGTTTGTATTATGCTGTGGACACTAATTTGATTTAATACCACCAAACTCAATTAGAAGCAATTAATTCTCACTATTATTTGTGTAATGGAACTATATGAGTGTAATGAGAATATACTGAGAAGCTCTGGAAACCTGGGTAGCCATTATCAGTAAAGTGCATGTTAGTGTGGCAGTAACCATCTGGATTTCCCCAGTTACCCCTGTATGACTTGCCTAAGTGTTCTAGAAAAACTAATATCCTTGATTAGTTTGGAAGCACAGATGATTAATCACCCTCCAGCAGCCAGAAAATATTTAAAAGCTTTTAATAGCTCTCATAAAAAGAAGAATAAATTTAGAGGCCACCATGAAAACATTGAATATGTGACCAGCATACTCCTAAAAGTGGAGTTTCCAGAATTATATATTGTCAGGGAATATTAACAACAACTGGAGTAAGTTTCCTTTTCATGGGATGCATAATATATTGCATGAAAAATGCCACTGATTGTGCTTGAATGTTACAAGGTGAAGCTGCTTTCCACCAAAATTGCCAAGATACATACAAATATTAAAAAGGATTATCTAGAAGGTTATTTACATTTTGTTTACACACTGGGTGGGTGTCTACAATGTCTAACTTAGATAGGATATTTGATTTTGTTTTGTTCTGCTTAAGCTGGGATTTACTCAGTCTTTCATTGTGGCCATGCTGTTTCTCCCTAAGCTAGGCGACACCACCTTCAACAAAATAAATCTCAAAAATTGCCTTTTCTTCAGACTTCATGAATTTTCCTAGTAATAAGGTGCAGAAAGAACTTGCTCCACGTTTTGAGACATGTATGCAGGAAAGATATGTGGTAATGCCAGGCAGCCTTTTGTGACCTTCCTGGTTCTTTATTTCCTATAAAGAAACACGAAGGGAAAGGTAAAAGAGGTGTGTGAGATGCTGTGTAGGGAAAAAGCAGGTAGGATTGGTTGCCCAAATTTATCTGTATGAGAATGAGGAAAGACTCTCCTGGCTGGTCAGTCCATGAGGATCTGAAATAGCTTTTGACCAAGGTGCTGGATTGGTAGGACCTCTGTTTGGAGATGGACATATAGAACTACACAATTAAGTCTTCTTTAAAGATCAGCAGAAGGGAGTTTTTAGAAACTGGACCAGTGAAGATGCCATATAATTTCTGTCAGCTTCCTTCCATATGGCTGCTCTGCCATCTCACTCTTTTCCTTGTAGTTAACATTGATAAGTCCCTTTTTTGATTCTTTTTCATGCAATGTATTGGAGAAGATGGGGACCTAGCAAACAGGGAAAAGACGTTCTCAGGATGATAAAGTTACATAAAGGTGCACCATGGATGAGCTGGATAAGGAGCACAAAATGTCCTCACAATTCTAGAAAGTTCTTTTCAGGTTTTGGCATGCCCATTGAATCAGTGCATCTGATTCTCGAAGTCATCTCTTGGTTCTTCTCTGTGTGTTGTCAAAAAATCTTAACTGCTTCCAAAATAGAGGCATCTCCACTGGTGGTTCATGCTGCTATACAAAATAGCCAAAGAACTGGCAGGAAATTGTAACGAAATGGCTCTGGGCAAACCCAAAAGGATACACGATATTTCAGAAGATAAGTGAAAGCCGGTCTTTCTTCACTGAATTCACAGTGCCCCTGTGGTACCACTGTGGAATTCCTCATTTTTTATTAGAGCAAAATTTTATTTCTTTTATATGTGATGCCATATTTGATCCCATCTTCCTAACTCTAATCATATGTCCTTGTCCTTAATGCTGAAAGAGGAGGACTGGGTGAACCCACTGCATTATCTTAAATGATGTGCAGTGTGCTGGATACACAGAACAGAGTGGTTTAAATAAATTGCAGTTCCAGGCTTATAAATGAATAAGTAAATTCCCTCAGGTCTTCTTAGAGGTTGCATTTGTGTATTTTGTCATCATCACACTACAGTTGTACCATTTTTTGAGACAAAAATACGGATGCATGATGGAGTTGTACTGAAGCTAAAAGAAAGAAAAAATATATGTATTTGTTGATCCTAGGTTTTTAGTCCCAGGATTGTTCAGCTTTTAGACTACACTGATGTTCAGGCTGCTTCATTATGTGCTGCCCACATAATGAAGTCTTCTTACATGAAGATCCATGTTTATGATGCCCAATTCATTGTTAACTGAGGAACTGGGATTCCTCCTGTTGACTTGAGTGGCATTATGCACATGGGCCAAAATGTAGAGTCCAGGAGCAATGACATCATGGAGAAGCAGGGAAGTAGGTGACATTCCAGAGGTGTTTTCCTGTGAAGCTAACTATAGCCAAAGAGGAAGGAACAGAGAAGGAGTTGCTGTCATGAATTCTGTGGATTATGAATTATGTGCTACAAATAGTAATGAAATTTATATAAAAAGCCCAAAAGAGGACATTTCCACTGCATAGTTGACTAATGTGCATAAAACCTTAACTCAGGACAGATATCCACTCCAGTAATGGGTAGTCACAAATCATTTTTCAAAGAAAACAATGTAACATCAGAGATCTTTTTTCCTATCTTCTGACAGTGAGTGCTACTCTGGGACTGGCAGGCAAGCAGTCTTTCAAAGTCATTTATATGTCAGCTATGAATTGAATGGGGCAAAACTGTGAAATTAATTGAAACTTGCTTTGCAGCTGATCAGTGTTTCATTCATCATCTTCCCCTTTGGGATAAAAGGCTTGGAGTGAAATAGCAAAGGAGGGAGACAATTAAAAAGTCTAAGAAGAGAGTCTGCCCTGGCTTGTGACATCTATCAGCCCTCATCTACTGGCCCCATCTCTGGGACCACTCATAATCCAGCAATGCTGTAGGAACTCAATTTTGGAAATGGGGTGCTTGCAATTGTTTTATAGATGAAGAAGAAAAATTGTCCCTGCAGCTTAAAATAAATGCAAATTATTGTAGGGCTGACATTCTAAGAGGGAATGCGCATTGTACTTTAGATGTGAAACTAAAGTGGGCAAGACCTTGTGTTATACTCTTAGGCCTGAGATTACCTGATGTCGTAAAACATGATGACACAAATATTGCTCATTTATGTCACTATAAAGATAAGTTTATAGTGGTGCGATCAGTACTACCATTTATGCTATCTAAGCTCAGCATTACTAATTGTATCACTATAAAGCTATTTTATAGTCATATAAACAGTACAGATAATGCTGTCAGGCATCAGCATTAATGTTTCAAATAAACCTACAAACACTGTATCCAGATATCTTTTATGGTGCTAATACGCAAGCATCAGGGGCAAGCTCAACATTGTGGTCTGTGAGACTATGGCCAGTTATGAGCCAAGAATGAGACAAGGGAATGCCCTTGCACTTTTCTCTACCTGAAATATTTACTACCACATTTGCTTTTCATAAATATCTGACTATTACACGTCCAGCTGGGGATGTGCAGCAAGTACAACTTTAAGTGCAGGTCACGCTTTGGGGGCCTACAAGCAGGAGTTCAGTTTCTGGGTGAGGGTTTGGTATAATTCTGTAACTCCTCTTTTTGCTGCAAGAGATAGTGGAAGTCTAGATGGGAAAATAATCTTTTTTACTAGAGAATACATTGTTATTTTCATTGCTTCTTCAGCACAGCAGAAAGAAAAAAAAAGGAAGATCCTCTCTGTGAGAATTAGTGTTGTGTCTTGTTGCCAGATTCATGTCTCATCTATTTCTTCCACTGAGTCTCTTGGGTAAGAGAATACCTCAGACATGTAAGAGAAAAATAATAGGGAAAAATCTCATGTCTCACACACTTTTACTGCTAATTTGTAACCCTTAGTCATAAAGCTGAAAGCATCCAAAAGACCATGATAGGTTTTATGTATCCGGCAACAAAGGTAGTGACAGACTGCAGGGGTGCACATGATTATTTTATGGTTTAAGGGCTATTAAGCTCAAAAATGGATGATACAGTTCCACATGCAGTTTGACCTCATAAACTTTTTTCTGTAGAACAGAGGGTTTAATGATGTTACAGGAAAAGAAGCAAGCAAGAAAACAAACAAAGACTAATACAGAGAAGTCTGCTACAGTTGTTGATCAACCTTTCAGGTTGCAGAGAGACATTGGTTTAGTGCAGTGAGGATGGATTTACACCCATATTATGATACATCGTTGCTGTTGGTTCTGGCTAGAAGCAGGAAGAGCAAGTTAAAGCCAGGAAAAAAGTGCTCCAAGACCCAAAACAGATGGGGAAGCTCAGCAGAGGTGATTGTCTCTTGTCATGGACTGTGTGGAGAAGTTAGAGTGGCAGCTTAGATGAGGTGCTTCATTTTTCACATGGCTAAAAAGAGGGAGGATAACTTTTCCCTTGTATCTGAATGGTTCAAGAAATTGCAGGAGTAGAACCTAGAAGGGACTTGCAGCACTGGTCCTCATTCAGCCCATCATAGTAGTGCACACCAGCCTGGGGAAGAGGAATTTCCCTTCACTCCCAGGACACATGGATAGCAAGGAAAAAGCCATTCCAACTCCAAATTTTTCAAGTGACAGCCTCCGTCCACTTCATTAAGGTAATTGAACACTCAAACTTCTCTTTAGAAGATTTAGAAATTCAAGCATTTCTGCAGTTTTTCCTGTCTGCAGTTCTGTCCTGATCTCCCAGGTCCTTTTTGATACTCTCTCTTATAAAAGCTTGTAAAGGGCTTTTCAAATGGATGCCTAAGAGGTGCTGCAAAGGAGAAAGAGATCTCTGCATTCAGTATCACACCTGTTTGATATTTTTCATAAAAAGTGAGATGATAAAATGACTTTTTTTTAGCTCTCTCCAGTATACTGGTTTTGTGTTCTGCTTTGTACCAGAAATGCAGGGTGGTGTTCAAATTAGAGAATTTAAAATTTTATAAAACAGGCCCTGCATAAAAGCAGGACTCCTAGAGTCAAACCTCCAAATGGTAAGGGCAGAAAGCTTAAGATCTCCAGACCCAAAATTTTGAAGCAGTGAAATGCAATGTATTAACCTCCTACTCAAATTTTAACCAAAAGGGGAAATGTCCTACTTAGGCTGGCCTTGGAATGTATGGTCAAAAAGTGATTCAGTAAAGTAAGACCTCACACAGAGAAGGAATTTATGTAATCTCTTGATTTAAAAACAAGCTGACAGACACAACATGAAGCTTCCCTTAGGACTTATTTTTTACTTTAGCCACCTTGATTATTCTTTCTAACCAAGTAAAGTTAATTAAATAAGCTCTCTGTGTAGAATTCAGTCACTTACAAGACCATGAAGTACTTTTAGATTAAAGAGCTCATTTTCCTCTTCTGAAATGAGTAGTGATGTTTTAATATGGCTTATCATTGTTGTGCCTTGACTCTGTGTCAAAGAGATCTTATATGGTTTGAATGAAGGGAGTTCTCCAGACTGAGACCTTCCCAAAAAAGATGAGGAGAGAATACTAATGAACTATCCCATACGATTAAAAGTTTTGTATCTCATTAAGAAAAAGAAAAAAAATACAAAAAAACACCAAGAAAGAATTATTATAAACATAATTAACATATCTATAATGAAAACATCTATACATGTTTGAGTGGTTCTCATACTTGAGTTTTGGTGGAAACTTCCTTTTACATGGCTTGTAAAGGGAACATGTGTGTTAAAAGAGTCAGTTTCTTGGTTTTCCAAATATTTTGTAGTGTTCTATTTGTTTGTTTGCCATGAAGTCTCTCTAGCTGCTGTAATTGTAAACAAATCCTTGAAAATATGATCGGAAGGTACTCCATGCAGTTATATATGCTTGAGTATGCCAAGAGCTTGAAGCACTAACAGCAGCTCCTTTCAGCTTTAACTCAGACACCACTGATGACTTCCAAATGTCAGCGTTAACTGCTTACCTGTGCATTGAAGCATGGAAAGGAAACAATGGAAGTAAAGTTCTGTGTGATCTACTCCCAGTGAAAACTCTCCCTGGGATGCAGCAGTTCTTAATGCAAAATTAATATCTGCCCTGTCAGGAGAAGGTAGGACTTAAACGCTCAGCAAGATGTGAGATCTACTGAAGCAAAGCCAAAAACAAAAGAGCACCCAGAGATATTTTCTTGCATCTTGAATATTCAAGCAGTCTATGCAGAAGATCTTGGTTTGATTGCTTTGTAGACATCCCATTTACTTATTTTGAATAAGCAGGCAAAGATAAAGCTGTACACTATTTTGTAATTCATCCCCTTAACTGTCACTGATATCTCTGATATTTATGACTTCCTCAGATTTAGACGTAAGAGGGCACTGAGCAAGAACATTTTTACAGAGGCCAGTGAAATGGTTACTCAGAACTTGATATTTTCCCTCATTCTTTGTCAAATTCTTTTATGGGGCAGAGATGTGAATAAGGGTCCCAGGATGAGGCTAATTAACATGACAGTCTGCTAAGGGTGTGCATCCATTTTTAGTGGAGTATTCTAAGGGAGGCAGATCAGGAGCTGAAGTAACACGATTGGACAGCTGTGTAAAATTTTAGCTGGACCACCATGCTGTTTGGTCTGTATTTGTGAAATGCATTGGGGTTTGTATTATTGTATTAAAATATTCAAGACTTTCTTCTTCGCTGAAGAGGGTACATCTCAGTTTTCAGACAAAAGATGCTGAACTTCATTGACTGAAGTCATTGTTTTTCATGTTGTATATGCTATATTTCATGTATATTTCATGTATGTATATGTTATGAGAGTAACATTAAAAAAAGGAAAAAAAGAAGAGATTGATTAGAAATCTCACAAACTGTAGCAACCTCTGCAAACAAAACCTTTTGTTTTCCCTCAGCTCTGTGGTATCTTTTCCTCAGAACAGTGGACAAGCCCCCTCATGGAAAGGGGAGCAGAAAATACTTTATCAGCTTGGCATTCCTTTCTCTGTCTCAGTTGAATTATTTTTCCAGATTGCCAGGAGGTGCAAGGCAGGTGGCCCTGACCCCACGCTGTCACACCGAGAAGTCAGGTCCTTTCTTTTGCATGGTCAGCTCTGGGCTGCCTGTTACCTTTCTGCCTTGGGGATCAGCCGTGGCACAGGCACCGGAGCTGTTCAGCACAGCACATTTAATCCTTCGTGCTGACTCAACTGCCTTGGTTTCCTCCTGCTGTTCCATTAGTCTCCTGCTCTATGTAGCTATTGATTAGAGTGATACTTGACCCTCTTCCCAGCACTCTCTTAAGGTCTACATCTTCCCTTTTCTCTTGTTCATTCACTGTCTCGGTTGTTTTACTCTGTCCTTTAAGCAGTGTTGCTGGGGGATATTTTGCCAGTGCAGCTGCTCCCCAGAGCCAAGTATTGGGTTGTGTCTAATTACTCCTCTAATGCACTGTGGTGAATCAGTCCGTTTTCCCAGGCACTCTGGGCAGTAAGGAATAATTCATGACAGCAGCAGAGCTGCTTCACAAAAAGCTGGAATGGAGAAGCCAGGAGCTGAGTTTCCTCAGCACAACTGAAGAAACAAGATGGGCAGATTCGGACACAGGGGTTTGGAGCCCTGCAGCACATGGTCTAAAGTCACATATTTTGTATGTGGGATCGAAAAGTCTGATTTCAAGGGATAGTTCCGTCTCAGTTTCTCATTACAGCTCTTTCATATTAGGGTTGGTATTTGTCATTCATATTAACTCTGCGCCTATCCTACATTTACAGCGTGAAGGAATTAGGTAAGAAAAAAGTTGAAAGCAATCAAAAAGCAAAAGTAAAGGACTAAGTTAGTGAATTATCGGGACAAATGAGCCTATAGTGTATTCTTAAGAATAACAAGGTGTAGGGATACTGGGCACCTTATATGTGAGACATGCATCCCTAAACACCTCCAGTGACATCTAAAGAAAGTTTTAATTGCAACTTACTTGTGTTTTCTTTTGAAACTTATGATAAACCCAAAGGTGAGATTTCAGGCTTATATATTCAGGTATCAAATACATAGATTCAATTATTTTTTACTTATTCCCTCAGACATAGTGCTGAGATTGCTGATAAGGGTGAAAGAAAAGTACCTGTTCAACTTGTGATGTGGGGATTTCTGTGGTCCTCTGCATTGTAACATGGGCAGTACTGGGGGAGTGGGTTAAAAAGCAGAAGACTGATGAGGAGGATTGTACACTGTTCAGATGACCTTGCAGCTGGGAATAATCTTGATAAGCCTGTGTGAACAGCAGGCCAGTGACCCTCTAGCAAGGACCAAGTTTAATGGTGCCTGCATCTCTGATTTTGCACCTCTGCCTGTGTGTTCTTGGGGGATCCCCCAGTTAGCAAAGTAATGAAAATAAATTTCCTCTTTGCATTCTAGCCACAAGTTTGTGGCTGTTCCAGCTGCCTGCTGGTGTTGACTCACACAGCCAGAGAGACTACTCAGGAGTGGGCACTTTTTGCAAAATGGACAAAATACCCATTCCACTGTGTTGTGCATACCTGGCTTTCCAAATACTAACCACCCACTGCAACATACACAGTGCGTGAGCCAAAAGAATCAATAGGAATGCTTTCCAGGGCTGGAAATATAGATTTCACTGGTGAAATAGAGGGCATTTACCAGCCTGTTCAATACAGCAGGTTTGCTTCTGTAACTTTATCTGAATTTTCCCTTTGTTATATTTAGAACAATGCAACAGCGATATAAGACAGTACACTTTAGAAAGGTGATGCTGCCTTTTACATCCTGGAACTGGAATCTTTCCTTTCCATGCCAAATCTCCATGGTCAGAGCATTTGATCACTGCTGAGAAGAGTATTCTCAAACTCCAGCAGCACCAGTCATTGTGCTGCTCTACTTTTCTATTTCTGTGATTCCATTGATTTCCACTGATTTGAGTTACAGCCATGCAAAACTGCACTAAAGCAGCAGGTAAATGGAGCTGCTTGCAAGGATATTTCCTTAATTACAGAAAACAATATTTGCCTGATCTTAAGGTAAACTTTCTGCCTTTTTTTTTTTTTAAATTCTTCTATCAAAGACATATTGCTTCCTCACCTTTTAGAGCATTTAACTTTCTTTTTTGCTATTTTCTTTTCTGCAAACTTACCAGAGGGATGTTATTGCTCTTTACAACTATCTGAAAGGAGGTTGTAGCAAGGTGGTCATCAGTGTTTTTTCCCACGTAATGTGCAATGGATTGAGGAGGAAATACCTCAGATTGTGTCAGGGAAGGTTTAGATTAGATTAGATTAGATTAGATTAGATTAGATTAGATTAGATTAAGCATTTCTTCATTGAAAGGGCTGTGAAGTGCAAAAACAGGCTGCCCAGGGAAGTGGTTGAGTCACTAGTCCTGGAGATATTTAAATAAATGCTGACATGACATTTAGGGACATGGTTTGTAGTGGACTTGGTGATCTTAAGGGCCTTTTCCAGCCTAAGTGGCTCTATGTTTCTATGGTAGTTGTACAGAAGTGATTATTTGGATCTTTAGAGCAGCCACGCTTCCAATTCATCCCAGACAAACCGTGGGAAATGGGGAGTACCAGCATTTCCTTGGTAACCAGCATATTTTGGTCTGACTCCTTTGCGAGCACTCCTAGTTCAGTAGTTATGTCAATGACATCTGAGATAGAAAGTCCTTTGCTGGCAAGGTCATTAAAATTTCAATGTATTGTTTAAGAATCAATAGAGGAGTATTTAGAGCAGCTTTCCGATGTTGAATGCTCAGCAGGCTGAAGAATGGGACTGCATCCTTAAATATTTTTTGAGATCAAGGCCCTTTCCTTCTCCTTGAATAAATCTATTCAATTAGTTTATGAGATTTTTATTTCTTTCTTCTGCACTTTTCTTTAATAACAGTTTACTATAGGACTATTCAAACAGTAACTAGCATCCTGTCTGCTCCCGTCAAACAAATCTGTAGTGATTTATCCCTTGAATACTAAGGAATAAACTGTAAGATTGTGCATGTGATTTTTTTAAGAGCATTAACATAACTGTGTTTTTCTCTTGGATTTTGCTTCCTCTGGCTTTACTGTCATGCTAACAAAGCTGAGCCGCATATGAGAAAATAGCTTTATCTTCCTCAAATACCAATCTCTTACAAGTGTTCCTGAAAAAGAATGGCTTTTGGAACATCTCCCAAACCAACAGATTTCAACTCTGTCAGCTTTCAATGGAAAGTAATTTTAGATTTAAATTCCTTTCACTGCAAACATCCTTTCTGTGTACCCTAAGTCAGTCTCAAGAACTATTGGAACAGAATCCCTGAAGATCATTACAAAGGATAAAACCCAAAAAAAGGATTATGGACATTGGAATTTGTCCTTGAGCCTACCTAGCTCAGGAGTCAGGCTGCTAGGATCTGCTGAGTTACAGGACTTTGCAAAATGTAGAGAACCCAATGCACTGCCTCAAGTCATGACAACGTGGTAATTTTTGTAGTCATACATTGGATCTCCATTCAGGATGAGCGACCCATTCCTGCCTAGGTCCAGACGGAGCATGAGATACAGATGAATAATAATTCTGAAGAACAGAAGCTATCTCAAGGATTCCAGCATAGGGAGAACGGAAATTTTTCACTCCAGTTTTTCAGCAATTTTATCTGCCCTTCTCCTAGCATGTTGTCTTGAATGAGACCCTTCTGTCTCCCCCAGGCTCTGTCAAATTAGTGGATCCCATGCCACCCAGTAGTGAGCTTGTGAAGCAGGGGCTGCAGTCTGTTACAGCACATCTTTTTCATTTATTTAGGTATGCTCTCTCTCCCTGTAGCTTGCTGTTTTGCTTATTCCTTCGTCCTTTTCATCCACCAAGGGAAAGATCTCCCATATTTGATACTCCTAGAAGTTAGGAAGAAAGAGCTCAACTGAAAAATACTACTTCCTGTATACAAACATAACACTTTTGAGTATTGCAGGTGAATTTGACATGGCCACAGGGGTCATGGAGAAGTAAACAACACTAATCAGGTCAAAGCTAGTTTTTTGTTGAAATAACGGGGGAAGATCCAATTTTCCATACCCCAAAAGCCCCAGCTTTCTTTAAGAAGGGAGAGGTTAGTATTTACTGAGAAATAATGAAAGCAGAGCCTATATGAAAGCCTGGTTGAAGAGAGTCAGGAAAGAGCTGAGCTCAGTGGAGCAGCTCTTGCTTTCATTTGACACCAATTTCCGCAAAATGGAGATTTCACCCCTCAGGGATGGAAGGTCATGTAGTCTGTGCCACATCCTGTGGCAGAATCAGCTCAATTTTAATGACTTCATGGGAAAGTTCATATCAAAAGCATGCAGAGTGACTGTCAACTTTACAAAAGAGTTTTCATCTACATAAGAATATATAAGTCAATGACTGTCCACAGCTAAAATTAATTTAAACCAAAACTGCATTGAGGGGGGCACATAAACCAGATTGGGGAGGGATGACTTGTATACTCCTAAGCCACCACAGCAGAATGACAGGAAGAAATACTACTCTAACTCAATTTTGTATATTATGGAGACAAAGAAGAAAAAAAAAATCCTTTTGTTCAGTAACTCCGCAGGTTATATGTATACGTAGGCAATATAGTGAGAAGTTTACCCCTGAGCCTTCTCCCACCATTTACTTCTGCTGACTCAAATTTCCCTCTTCATCTGCCATTGTCATTTCCCTTTCCTGACTTTGTGTGGAACATCTGAGGTGGTGGTTATACTTGAGAAAGTATGAGTATGTTGGTGATTCCATACCCACATGGGAGCTCTGTCCTTTCCTGATCATCTGCTGTAACAGGTAGATTTGAAGGATATAAAAGCAAAATACAGATGTTACTTCCTTTTGAAACTGATGAACCAAGTTGACTTGGTATCTGGAAAGTGTACAGGTGTAAAAGTACTGGGAATGCAAATGGAAATAAAGATATTTCAGTTGGAGATAAATTAGAAAAGGCGTATGAGAAATTTATAAAATACTGTCTTAGAGAAAGGGACCAGACACTTACACTTGCCCTTTTTAAACAACCAGAAAAAACAAATTGCAAACCCACCTATTTAGAGCCAATTGAATGATTTGAACTTTAGAAAGGCAACTTGAGGAACAAAAAATTATTGAACCAATAACATTAGCATTTGATATTTTGTGAGAGTTTAATACATTCACAAGGATTGCAGATAGGGTACAAAAATAACAAGTAGACTTAAATATACTTAAAAGAGTTTAAATCATCTATAAGTAACCTGGAGACAGAAAGAAACATCACTTTATAAGCAAGTTACTTCATGAATTTTTAGAGGACTTTTCCCTCCTGTCTTTATAGCAGCCAGCACTAACCTTTTTAAGAGGCAATGTAGTTCATTAAATATCTCTCAGCACTGACCAAAAATTGTATTTTCTCTGTTCTTTGCTTCTCGACAAACATTCATAAAGGGCCATATTGGCCAACTGCTGGAGCACTTCATGGAAAATTTGTACCAGAAGGCTCCACATCCTCATAAAAACTGCCAGCAAAATGCTCTCCATGCCTCTGAAAATAAATAGTTTCTGAAAAGATACAGGAAAAGCCAGTGGCTTGTGGAACTGGATTAATCCTTGGGTTGTACTGTAGCCAAAATATAAAAATTAGCATGTAATACCGCTGGGGTTACTATATAGTCTTCTATTTTTAGAGACTCTTTTAATAAATTTTATTAATAGTGCTATTAATTTAATTTAATTTCATTAATAGAGGTATTAACATTACAGCTTGGATGGTTTCAGCACCACTTGTGCTCAGTATTGTGCAAAATTATTGTGAAGAGTAACAACTTTTCCAACCAATCTACAAGATGAGACCCACTAGACTCATTTCACATTTTACCAGTTTCTCTTTATCTGTCCACATTCATGCCCTCATTTATGTATTGTGCCTATCTTTTCTCACTTTTTTCTCTTTTCTGAGGCTGCGCGTTCTTTGCGGTGAAAAAGTCTCACACTGCTTTCCCTACAGTTCCGAGCAAAAAGGGCCAAATCTGCAACAGAGCTAAATATCAGGGGGGTTTTGTGGTGAAAATAGGACTGGAAGATAATTTAAAGATTGTCTTCTGCTCAAATATCCCGGTGTTATTCCTCGTAGGACTTTTTTATACCAGGAGATGGAGAGAATGGCAGTTCCAGAAGCATGCTTTCCATGTCACAGGCAGGCCATAACTTGTATCTGATACCCACAGCTGTGCATCCCTTATTAGACTAATCACCCCTCTCTGCTGAGAAGGATCAATTTCTCTGTTTTCCCTCTTGTCTGAGTTTAGCAGCAGACATTGCAACTGCCTTCTGCTGATTTCAGGTCTGTGCTTCCAACTGAAGACGTAGAAGTCCTCTTTAAGGCCTATTTACCACAGTGACAGAAATGACAGAAATTGGCAGGGAATCTGTAACAGTGATTAATTACCTTTTGTCTAATTGGAATCACCATCACTACAACTAATAACTTGGCACGTTGTTCAGCTTGCTTCTCCATAATGAACAGTGGTCAGTAGCTCCTATATCTTCAGAAGCTTTGCTGTCAAATGTGAGTTCTCCAGTAAGCCTGGAGCGCTGTGGAGCTCATGGAACAATGAAACGTTAATGGATGGTTCTCTCTGTGAAAAATATCGTTTGTTTCCATTGTTTCAAAGTGAAGGGACAAGTTTACAGAGAGTCTGTCAGCAGAAGTTTTTCAACAGGAGTTACATCTGTAGGCTGGCAGGTGCCAAGGCTGGATTTGCACCAGGTGGGAGCCAGCCAGGCTTTGCTGAGGCAGGTGCAGCTTTAGTGGTGGAGAGCAGAAAGGCCACTGGCCCAAAGAAAGCAGGTTTAGATTAGATATTAGGAAGATATTTTTTACTGTGGGTGTGGTGAGGCACTGGAACAGGCTGCCTATGGATGCTAAAAAGCCTTAGCAGAGAAGTTTTCAGCTCTCGGCAGCAGTTTGTGAGAGCCTTGTTCTTTCTCATGTGAAACTATGCAAAACATGATAAGGTTTTCTGTAAACAGACTTTGCTAATCTTGCACCTGCGTTTATAATTAGAATTGTTGTGATACTGACTAGAGAAATGAATGATGTGTGAATTGACCAATCACCCTGATAAGTAGTTAGTTAGAGGTCCAAAACCTCTTGCCTTTTAGGAAAACACTAAAAGAACTAAACACATAAAAACCCGTCCTTTATTAAATAAATAAATCAATCCATTCCTTTCTGCTGACCACTCGCGTGTCTGAGTCCATCATTGCCTCTTGGCACCGCCAACAGCAACAGCTGCCCAGAGAAGTTGTGGATGCCCCATCCCTGGAAGTGTTCAAGGCCAGGTTGGATGGGACTTTGCACCCATGGTGAGGTGTCCCTGCCCATGGCGGTGGGGGTTGGAACTAGCTGGTCTTGAAAATCCCTTCCAACCCAAACCATTCTATGATTCTGTGATTTGCAGCCTGACTTTATCCTGCTTCATTTAAGCCAGGTATCCCACCACGGGCTTTCCTCTGGTCAGCACTACCCTTGCTTGGCTCCTAATTCTGTGTTAAGCTAAAACATAAATCTCAGGCCAGATCTCCTTGGTTTTGACAAGCCATGGTGATCTCATTGTTAAATCAGGGGAGTGGGCGTGGTTGCTGCTGTCAGGACAAAAACCATCAGGCTGAAAGGCTCTACACGTGTGCAGAGCATCTCGCCAAAGCCAATCCCAGCTAGTGTCTGCTTTGCTTCTACTGGAGAAAAGTTGCAGCTCAACAAATAGACTGATTTTGGGATTTGGGAAGCAGCCAAGGTTGAGCATGGTTGGAGATTCAGGAAGCCTGCCAGCCTTTTGTGCCCACCTCTGTACAAGCTGACAGGAAACCTTAGAGAATTGTCTTCCTCTTCCTGTGTCTCAGTATCCCCATTTGAAAATAATATCGGTCTTCCTGATAGTATTTGAAATGCATGAGGAGCTGAACATCATTGCACTTACTGGCTTTTACACCAGGACTTCACATGGAGGCAGAGGCACAAAAACCCATCAATAACGTTGCAATTCTGCCATCACACACTTGACCTGTGTTTTAAAATTCCAGCTTTCCTGAGTTCACACAGGGAAGAGCATTTGAAAATTTTCAGAGGAAACCCTCTAAAATCAAAGCACCCAATAAAAAAAGAGAAACAAAGACAGAGAGTATTACTGTTTTTTCAACAACCACATTTACACCCAAATATTTTATGCATGCAAAAATATGCATCCATGCCTATTTTTTTAGATTTGTTTAAAATGCAGATAGCTAGAAAAGCAGTTGCTTATTACAGTTTCTCATATACACTTTCAAGGGTGAGTTACAGTGACTCCTTTTCTCCCAGATGGGAATTAATGTCTTTTTCTCTTTTTGTTGTTTTTGTTTGTTGTGTAACTTATGACCAGAGGTTTAAAAGTACCTGACTATTTATTATGCTGAAGGAACTTCCTTATTAAATTTCTGCCTTTAATATTCATTTCCTCCATCAGTTAGGTATCAATATTAGATTCTGTGATTAAATTTATGGCTTACAGCATTTGCTTTTAGCTCTGGGAAAATACTATTTTATATTTTTTGGTTAATCTATTTTTCTAGCCTACCTTTTTTTGTCTGCTCTGGTTCCTGTTTCTTATGATGTTCTATTTAAAGATTACTAAAAATGGTTATCTGTTGCAAATGGCAAATATGACCAGATATATTTCCTAACTGTTGTGTAACTAGGATAAAAATTACAGGCGAAAGTAAGCCCCATAGGAAGTGCTGTGCTTTGGTCTTTCTAAATTATAAAATCTGTATTACCATCAAGTGAAAATGGCTGGGTAGCAGTGTGACTTGGTGTTTAATGGGTAGATAAACTTCTTCCATTCCTAATGTATTGTTTTAGTTTGAGACCTTCTTATATTAAATGTGATAGAGACTTTTCATCCAGAAACAGCTTGTGTTGGATTAGTATGCCAAAGGATGGCTGTTCTATCCCACCAACCCACCTAATTACCTGTGCTGGAGATATTGATGAGAGTTTGGTCACTTAGTTTCAGTGTCATGCCCAGTGCTGTCTCTGGAGTTAATTCTAAGGGGAATGCTCTTCATTTTTGTTATTGTTAATGAGAACTAGGAGAGAAGGCTCTGCATTTACTTAATGAGAATGTCACGGTTTGAGCAGAGCTGGAGAAGTGAATTTGAAAGGCTGATCTTTATAATGAACCAGAACATTGTCAAATCACATCAGCCATGGTATGGAATTGGGTTTAACAGCTCAGTGTCTTATATGAGGTCGAACAACTGTGTGAACGTGAATTTTGCATGTTAAAATATATAACCTTTTGTCTCTTATGGAAAAATTTATTCATTATATACCTTTACACATGCTATTGATCAAGCAAAGTACGTAGTGGTAGTCGGACTGTGGCAAATGCTGGTCAGGGAGAACGAGAAAAAGACAAATCACTGCCACATACTTTACACTTCCATGAGGAACTAACTCTTAGAGACAGAAAAGAGTAGGAACTGACATGGCTTTATCAGTAGTGTACTAAAGTAATTTTGTGAGACCTTCCTGATGAAGGTTGTATTACTTCTAGGCGTTATGGAAATCCACAGGGGTGACATTGTAAGTGAGGCAGGATCCCTCTGAAACAGAGAACAGTTCTTCGTTTGTACCTGACATTCAGCTGATAGCGGAGAGGAAGCACAATGCACAGACGGATCAGAAGTCCAAGACAATAAACTGCTTCCTCAGTCTTGCCTCTCAGTTTTTCACCAATTCTAGATCTGCTGCTGAGTGGTGAGAATATCTTCAATTTTTCTTATATAACAAGGCTATGGGAAGATATTTGCAAATGTGTTCTTTATCATTATTCCTAGGTATGATGGGAGCAGGAAGGAAAAAAATGCCTGGAAATTGCAGAATACTCAAATAATTATCTTATGACTAAACACTCCCTCTCTCTGGTTGTCTCCAGAAAGTTCGCTCCTCAGTGTGGTCTAACCCATGTGGAAGAATGAATTAGCATATCCAACCAGCATTTTCTTTGTTGTTTACATGTTGAAGGATCTTCTCAGGAATTAAGTGAGATTATTTCAGCTCAGGTGAGATCTGGAGACTACTTAACTCTACTCAGAACATAACCACAGCGGTATTAACTAGGCCTGATCCTCCTCTCCTGACATTTGTGGCTGCTCTTAAAGACAACAGTAATATGCCCCTTATTTGCTACTGCACAAAAATTCTGTAGTAGATAACAATATCGTTTCTCAGTTGAAGTAATTTTTCAGGCCTGCACCTGACAGATGCAGAGAATCTACAATGCCCTTGTTGCTTCAGTCCGTATTTTTGGTTTTACAGTTCACACAGAGCCCAAGGAAATTACTGAATTCATCCCCACTGGTTCAGCTAATACTGAACCTGCTGGAACGCTGGTATAGACAATGCTCAGGCAGTGTGGACTGGGTTTAGCTGCGCCACACGGCCCTCTTGAGCATTCCAGCTTCCTTTCTGGTTCATTTAACCAAGTGAAAGCAGCTGAACTGATCAGCCCAGGCCTCCCAGGGGAGCTGGAACTTGCAGAAGAAAGTTGCACAGTTCTCCAGCACGGAAACAACCATCGGCTGCTAACAAAGCAGGGGGATGCTGCCAGTAATTCAGAGTGCCTGTTAGTCTGTGAGCGGTCTGTGTGTATTTGGCATTCAGGTGAAACCTCAGGTGACTGTCATCTGCTCAATGCTGTCCTGACTTATCCCAATTCAGGTAAAGTCAGATACAATGGCAGGAAACTGCTGGTACTGAAGCTAAGCTTCTGGAATTATTCGAAAAAATTGGTTGCACAATGGAGTTAAATAAGTGAGGTGGTGGTGGTGGTTTATCCAAGCTATAAAAATAGTAGCAACTACTACTTACAAAAGCATCTGATCTCAAAGTCTACCCATATACTTTACATACAGCACAGATTATCACTCCAAACTCTGCTGAAAATGCAGCTATTGTTGAGGGCCTGCTATTTTACCATGTTTTTCCAAGAAGTAACCTGTTACAATGGATAAAACAGCTCCTATTAATTTTCCTTATCCTTCCTGATTACACAGATGGTCCAAAGCCAAAGATTTGGGTTGCTATTTTCACTCTACCTTTTTATTGTCCACAGTAAAATCTGTATTTCAGATTGGAATTTGAAATCCAAGTGCCTAACAGTAACATATTGCTATATTTGCCATATATATTTGCTATATTATTCAGCTAGGACAACGTCTTACCTGGGTCTTGAATTTGATCCAGGCCAAGCAAAGAGCAGCATGGCATGGCATGGCATGGCATGGCATGGCATGGCATGGCATAGAATAGAATAGAATAGAATAGAATAGAATAGAATAGAATAGAATAGAATAGAATAGAATAGAATAGAATAGAATAGAATAGAATAGAATAGAATAGAATAGAATAGTTGGAAGGGACCTAGAACAGTGTTCCAGTCCAACTGCCTGACAACTAATTTCATCCACTTCAGAGGTTATTTAAAGAAACTCTGCCTATATTCTCAGAGAACTCACATCATTGCTGTACTGAGGGAATAGTTTATGCCTTAAACCAGATTTTCCTGCCCCTTCCCAAATTCTGAATAGTATCAAAAGCTCTAACTCAGGTTCCTTTGAAAGTTATATCTTCTCTTTGAATCTGGAACTCAGTGTGAACCTGTACCAGAGACTTGCCTGTCTCATTGCACGGTGAGATGCTTCTGCGCCACAACTGGACTTCAGACAAATTTCTGTGAGCTCCAGGGACATCAGTGGAGTTGGACTGGGAAGTCAAAGCTGGGTTAGTGGGACCCACGGATAGACTTGAGGCCAAAGCAGAAGTAATCACAATTTGAGAACTAATTCCAGGAACAAGCTTGTGGTCTCACTCCAAGTCCTCTCAGGAATGGCAACACATCACCCATCACCCACATCTTTCTGCATTGCCTGTTGATGCCTGGATATTGTCCAAGGGCTGAATTCATGAAATCATGACCAAAACCCCATGTGCTCTCTGTAAGATCTTCTCTTTCTTTGGGAGACCTGAAGCATTCACCACCCTGTAAATATAAAGTTATGGGAATAAGGGAGAGATGTCACCTCTGGCAGAGATGTCACCATCTCAGCCCCTGTCCCTCTCAGCTTTTCCTTGCTTCCTTACGCAAAGCTTCAAGGGCCCTGAGTTTTGTTAGGCTCAGCTCTGAATCTTGATCCCCTCTGCTTTGCTGGCATTGAGAATGCATGCTCACTTTCCTTTGTAAAGGTCAGAATTCCCTGTCCCCGGTCTCAGTGTGTCAAGAGACAGCGTGGCCAAGTCCCCCAGCTTCTCTGCATCTGAACACGACTCAGGCTGCCTTTCAGAGGAGCAGAACTGTATGAGATTGTTCCTCCTTAAGGCAGTGAGGGGAGCACCTGCAAATGCAGCTGCTTCAGCCAGAGGTGACAAGCAATAACAAGGCCTGTGGGGAGATAGATTCTGAGCAGGGAAGGCCAAAATAAATGAGAATTTTTGCCCTGCACCTCAAAACCTACTGCTGCATGTATCCCGTGGATCTTGTCTCTGTCTGTGCATTGGTACAGAGCTGGGTGCTGGTATGGAGGATCAGGGTGCATAAAACTTCATCTCTCCAAGGCTTTTAAATCCTGCCAGGCTGCCTGCATGATTTGGGGCCATATGCAGAGCAGCAGCCTGGGTATACAGTCCTGGCACTGAGTTCTTAGCTGAGTCCTTGCAGAGGGCTGTGACATATTTGTTGCTGTGAAACACTCAGCCTGTTTCCTGCAGAAATACACTTCTGCCGCAGTTAAATACAGCGGCAGTGATAATGAAAAATACGTGCGTGATGGAGACACCTTCATCACTCAGAACAAGTGCTAATTTTAGTGTATAGGAAGCAGATTTGGCTCCACCTGCTGGTTTCAGGCTGGTTGCAGGCCAAGCTGATGTTTTCCTGGGAAAATTCTTAAACACTCTATTGAAATTTAAATAAAAACGTGAACAGATAAAAATTCTGTTCTTTGGGGTGAAACAATAGGCTTTCTGGACAAAAAAATTAAATACAAATAAATAAATTTTTTAAAGGAAAGAAAGATAAGTCCTTTTTTTCCCATAATATTGAGTGAAATTCTTCCAGAGGTATTACTAACTTCAGGGACCTTTGGAAGGAATGCAACAGGAATTTTTTCTGAATGTGTGTCCATTTTGAATGGTCTGTTTATCTGTAGTCAAACTCCCTGTTAAAGACTCAGTGACATTCTAGCTTTTGGGTGGATAAGCTAAAGATACACATTCTCAATTGTTTTGTAAAGTCAACTGCTCTCTAAAAGCTTATTACAATTTCTAGGGCTTGTGAAAATGATGATTATGATGATTGCTACCCAAATGCCTTTCAATTTACTCATAAAAAAGTGTGATGAGTTTCTTGTGCTGTAGCCATCTGCTCAACACTGAGATGTTCAGCACTGACAGATGAGAGTTCTATTTGGTTTGGATTTTCTTTCATAACAACTTTCAAGATCTGTGTAAATCTTAATGATGTATTTTCCATCCTTTTTTTTTTCCTTGCTTCTATGGGATAAAGGAAGGTATGCAAAGAAGACACATCTTACACATAAAGAAGGCTGTAGATTCAGATCCTTGGTCTGCCACAGATTTCTTGTGGTATTTTTTTGAGGAATTGAGGGCTGTCATATTTGCTGAAGCTAGTGACCCATGTTTGCTTTAGAAGGAAGTTTCTGGGAAGCATTTCCTATTACTGTGTATGTCTGCACTTGTTTTTGCAGAGATTTTGGTATTAGTGAATGCTGCAAGAAGCAGGGTAGGACTGACAGCAGCAACAACAGACTCTTATTCTTTGCATAATGATGAAGTAACTTCAGGTAGTAATTTCAGAAAAAGAGCAGCAACTTTGCAGGAGTGGACACTTCTCTGTTGGTAAACCTGGATATGACCTTCCTGCTACTGCCTAGAGGACAGGCTCTGTCTCTCTGAAGAGTCCCTTCCTTTCATTTCTGCTTTTAGACCTTCATTTAAACAAGAACTGCCAAATCATTCCTGTGTATGTCCTCAGCATGACACCTGACTATACCTTCAGTACCATTTATATTTTATTTGGACAAATTTAATTGAGTGCAATCCTTGTGATCTGTAATCCCATACAGATAGCAGAGTGTTTAGCTTATTTACTTTAAAGGCCTGTGGTAGGAACTGCAAGTGGTAGCTGGATCATTTTATTCTTAGATTTGATATACTGCCTTGGAAAGAAAGATACAGATTAACCAGGTAGCTGTAAGGCCTCTGACTCTCTCATCCCAGTGCTTTGACTGTGTGCTTTTGAGGCTTATGTTTGTGTTGGCCCTCTTATTTTATGGCCCTCCTGTTTTGACTGTGCCTGCATCTGACTGGAGAGATCTTGGAGGAAGCCGTGCTCATATGATGGTACTGGTGATTTTGAAGGACTTTTTTTTTTGAGGTCCCTGACTTGCCATAACTAAAAGCTAGAGTCTCCTACAAATAACCTGTGGACAGACCTCACCTTAGCCCTGCAATCCCTGGTTGTCAGAGATCCACATTTATTCCCAATATCTATTCTGTGGAGCAGGTGTGGTGCATCTGCAGGTAGTCCCCCTCTTTAACAGCAAGCTTGCCCCTGCTTCCAAATCCCAGCTTCCCCAGACTGTCATGGTTTGGCGTCCTTCCTTCTCAAAAGGACTTCAAGATGATTTCTCTCCCTGGCAGCACTTAACACTGCAGCCCCAAATAATTCCAGGGACATCTAAGGTACTGCCATAAATACAGGTTACAGGCTGGAAGAAAACATGACATTATACTATCCATGAAATAGAGCAGTCTTTAGGACAGGCTCTCCAGCAAGAAAAGATTCATGTGCTGCCTTAGCACAGCACGGTACAGAAGTGCTCTGTGTCCCTGTGCTGTTCTGCAGCCCCCAGTCACCTCTACTGCAGCTGACTCCAGCCTCAAGTCAGCACCAGGCAAAGGCATGACCAGCACCAGCACAAGACTCGTGCCAGTTTAGGGGAGAAACAGCGATAAGTAATTTGTTCTTACGTTTTGACTGAAGTAACAGGTCTTAGAGGCAAAATAATAGATGGTCATACTGGAAGTTGCTAACTGGTGACCAGTGATACCAGGGAAAGGAGAGGACAAAGATGTGAAACGTCATATGTCCCCAAAATTCTCTCCTGCATCCTTGTCAATGTCTGAGGTGCATGCTGGAGGAAATGGTGTCTTTGCATTTAATGGCTTTTATGGGCTTTGCTTCCTTGGATATATCTGATTGCTTCTGGAATCCACACACATTTTTAGCTTCTGCAACATTCTTTGGCAAGCTGTGCTTCACAGCTTAACTCATGCCATAGAGCCACAGTACCACAGAATGGTTTGGGTTGCAAGTGACCTTAAAGATCATCTGGTTCCAAATCCCCTGCCATGGGCAAGGGATATCTTCCACGAGACCAGCTTGCTCAAAGCCCCATCCAACCTTGCCTTGAGCACTTCCAGGCATGGAGCATCCATAATTTCTGTGGGCAGACTGTTCCAATGTCTCAGCATGCTCATAGTAAAAAAATTCTTCTAATATCCAATCTAAATGTAACCTTTTTTCAGTTTAAATCTGTTACTCCTCATCACTATATTCCCTAATAGAACCTCCCTCCCCATCTTTCCTGTAAGGTCGCCTTTAAGGCTGGAAGGCTGCTATGAGGTCCCCCCACAACCCTCTTTTCTCTAGGCTAAAGATCTCCTTTTTCTTTCCATTGTTCAAATGATGTCAGTATAATTGTCTTTACTCATATAAAAGCACCACATAATATTTATATACAGTGTATTTGTTATTAATAACAATAATAGTTTCAGAGCACAGGTTTGGGTATTCTCTTGGCCTCTTACTTCATTTCCTGTGTATAAACCATTAAGAAAATAGTAAGTGATGGTGACAGGTGGAAGACGGGTTTTGGAAGGCTTACTTGCCATGGCTTGGAGCTGCAGAACTGAGTGAATTCTGCAAATTTCCCAGGGCTATGTCAGTGAAATAACTTGTATTGACTTTCCCTGTAACACAAAACAGCACGTTTTAAGCAGCACCCACAAATTCTCTGTAGCACTCCCTGTGTTTTGTTTTAATCACATGATATATGCCAGACATTGAGTCATCATTTGCTAAAGCACGTAAAATGGTATTCAATCTTTATGCTTCCCTAGCTGTACAGCTTTGCAGATTATTGTTTTACTGGTTCTTAGGTGATTATCCTACCCATACAATATTACACTGCATAAAACTGTTTCTCTTCATAGGAAATTGAGTTTACATTGTGATTCATACTTGCAATTATTGTCTAAATCCTTTCCATGACTCAAAATGACACAGTTAGTAAAAAAAGCCAAACCAATCTCCATGGGTAACATATCTGCCCCTTGCCTTGAATTTTTGATAACCTGCACTAGTAGGTGGTAGTCTTGTGAGTGTAATCTCTCTGGAACTTGTTCATACTTCTCTCTTCTCCACGATCATATAGATAGTGACCATAAATTCAGCTGGGAAAGATGTCTACAAAGTACCAGCTGACACAAGGATGGCTGTCGCATTCAACGTAGCTGGGATTTAGTGCACTAACATTTCACCTCAAGGACTTTTGACACATCCCTTTAGTGTCTCAGTCTGGTTTCTCAGAAGGCAGATTTCTGGAGACCGGAGACACTCCTCTGTCACACAGTTTGAGTCACAGTCTGGTACTTCTGTTACATGAAGACCTTCTTCTATAGCTTAGCTGATCAGTCTGGCACTTTTCCAGCTTTTGTGTCAGCACAAACATTTCAGAGAGTTTGAACACTGTCCTATCAGAGAACCTGTCCCAACTGGAGCCTTAAAAGAGGGTTTTCCCTCCAGGAGAAGAATAATGGTGTCACCTCTGCTGGCCTTGTTGACCTCACAAGACAAGAACACCTTTGATCAGTAACTGCTTCTCCATGGGAAACCATCTCATTTCATCATAGAGAGAAAATTAAAAGCCTGAGCACTGATTTGTTTTGGTCTGCTGTTCTTCTCCCTTTGCATGGATCAGCATAGCACAGCTGCAGTGTGGCTCCAATAAGCTTCAAACAGTGTATGAGAGCTTGGTTTAGTGTTTAAAAGCATTTGGAGATCTGTAGTTGCAGTGAATGAAGTGTAGATGGAGAATGGTGTTTTCCTTTGGTAGGAAAGATGACATAGGAGGACTGTGCTAGATCCTGAGAACTTGATCAAACTGCTGTTGAATATAGGCCCATGACTTATTGGAACATCTTCACAAAAGGGAACACAGTCCTGAACTGAAGGTTTCAGTGGCTTAAATAATCATCTCTCCTCTTCATAATCTGTTCCAGTGCAGTGAAATTGTTCTTGGGGAGAAAAAAAGTGTCATAAATCTCACTGGGACAGAATGACCTTAGGCTTGTAGTGGTGATCTTTTTCAGTGGGAGGATTTGGAAGCAATTTTTCTAGATAGTGTGAATATATTAAAAAAATATTATGTCTTACTGGATATAAAATTTCTAATGACTGCAACTTGGGTGAAAATCTATTTCAGTTTCAAATGAAACTGTGGAATTAAAATTGCACATCCATTAGATTCTTATTTATTTTCACACATATCTTTTGCTTCCACTCCTACAGAGTGAAGATGTAAAACTTTTGCTGGTTACAGATCAATCTCACTAAGCCTTCCTCCAATCCTGTGGCTGTTTCTATGTAGAAATAGGCTCTGACCACTGACAAATACTCACGTTTAAGCTTGGAAGAACACATCACAGTTCTAGCAATAATGTGACTGTTAAAATATTTGATCATTTTATGGTACAGATGACATTGAATATACAAAGTCAATATTTTGAACGAGGCACAACAATCAATACTTGAGCTCCAAAGGGGTTTATAAAATAAGTCAATATCACAGATCTGCCCAAGAGGTTTTAAATTGGTTGCATGGAATGCTACTCTTTAAGAAAAAAAGAAACAAAAGTAAGGTTTAAAGTGCATAGCAACTAATTGAGAAAATAGCAAGCATAATCAACTTTTTTAATAAAGTTCATTGACCTCAATACATATTTAGCATGATGTATTCAATTATAGATTTTATGCTTTGATAGCAGTTCTTTACAATGTGAAACAATGGCTCTACTGGGTCATGCAGTAGTGGGGTCCCACACTTGCCACTCCTTTCTTCCACTCACTCTGCCGTGCTTAGCATATGCATGACTCAGTGTATGGACTGTCAAAAGCATGCTGTCTTTTATACCTGTGATTTAGCAGGATGAGTGGCAGCTTTCCTGACTTCAACCTGCGTGAGTGACAGCTTTACTTCACAAGGTGACATTTACCTGATCTGATTTATTTTGTAGCTGGGTGTTTGTAGCTATTTTCCTCTCTTTTTTTTTTTAACCTTCCAATAAAATAACTTTTACACATGCTGTCCAGCTGTAATGGAGATGTGTGAATGGGTAACAGAGTTGGGAGAAGCCTCCATCATTCACTCCATGCTCTGAGCAGATGCAGGGTAACCAGCTGTGTGAATCCACCCCTAGGCTATTGATTACCCTGTCACTGTTACAAACTGTTTACACATTATCTCAGGTGGCTCTGTCCTTGGTCTCAGGTTGCTCCTGCTACCCAACCAAACACAAAGACTCTTCTGCCAACTGCCCTTTCATTCCACGATGGATTTCAAAAATCCATCAACAGCTATAGCACCTGCTGCTTCTTGGGCTTGGCCCACTGCTCTGGGCTGTCCTACAAGTTTCATAAGTAGAAATGTTCCCATCTGTAAAAAAAGTGCACGGTTTGTGCATGGCTTATAATAAATAAGACAGAGCAAGCAATGCATGATAGTGTAATAGCAGCTGGTTTCACTGCTGTGCATTGTCAAGATGACAAACTGCAAGTTATCTATCACACAATCTCATCTGTCAATCTGTTAGTCCTCGTTATCATTACTGGATGCAGCTCAAACACGGGACATGAAATACAGTCAGAGGTGGGAGAGTTCTCAGTGTTTGATCTCATGTCAGTTGTTTGGCTTATGTGTATTTCAGGTCTCAGTATCTTTTTTTTTAACACAGAAGAATTTTTCCACAGGAAAGACTGTAAGAATGCAGAAATTCATATATTGGATCTCTGGAGAAGGGAGGGTGCAGTGGACTCCCTTTTTCAATTTTCAGATATTATAACCTTATTTTAAATTAATAAATCAAAACATCTCATGTAAATACATAACCTATATTTTCCCTTGCTTATCTCAAAACTCATAATGAGAAATAGCTAAGTATTTTTACTATGACAGACACTATCACTGGTGATCTGTACCCATTGTGTGTGCATTTTTTTATGTATTCATGAAAGAATTAGACCCTCACTCAAGGATACAGGTACATAGGTTGAGTGCCTGAAAGTTTATATACCAGTTAGGCAAAAAATTTCTGTTCTTTTAGTTTATCAGTGGCATGTGAAAATTTGTTAATGCACTGTTCTGCACAGTTTTCCATGCACCCATTTGAAGATTAGACAAAACAGGACATGCAACAAACTTTTGGCCTTCCCTCGACATTATTCTGTTGCCTTGAACTAGGAAAACATAGACTGTCTGATGCTGAGAGCTGAGTTAACTCTGGAAGTCGAAAATTTTTGGCATCTGTAACAATTCAGGAACGTTTCTATCAGATGCACATAATGATTTAGACATTTCTGACCCATTGCAATGTAGACTTCTGTAATTGCTAGCACTATAAGGCCTCTCTTCTGACGAGTAATGAGGTCTTTATCTCTTCCAAGAGGGAAAAAAAGGAAAAAAGAAATTGTACTATTTGTCAATTAAATAGTGCCATATTGGTAATAAAACGAATCATTACCATTTAATTAAAAGAAAAAGGAATGACACTGCAAATTTTGGAGCTAAAATAGGATTTCTTCTGCCTGATACTGTTCATAAATCAGTCTACTATAACTAATTGTAAAATCAGCTTGTCACTAAAATCCAGAAAAGCTGCATCCACCACCTTCCCTTCATCCACCTGGTTGGGTGCCTCCCTCAGCACCATCATTAGGACTCATGTTGTCCCATTCCACTATAAAAGCGGGGGCCGGGAAGGATTCTTTTGATAGATTTTTCTGACGAAAAATCAAGCACAAAATGGCAATATTATATCTGAGAACCATTTATTGAAAATAATAATTAAAAAAAAAAGACAAACAAAGACAACCAACCAACCAAACCCCTAAGTGTTCTTACTAAAGGGGGAGAGGACAGAAAAAGGAGCAGAGATTGAGGAAACAGAGAGAGAGGGGAGAGAAACAG
>VWZT01008680.1:342786-441159 GCA_013397055.1 Pachycephala philippinensis | reverse complement strand
GTTGTAACCTAGGACAGCTTCTTTTACATTCCTAATGCTTCTGGAAAGGCTGAAGGAACCAGGCTTTCTTCAAGACTGAAATCCTTTATTTTCTACTTCTTGCTGTAGAGTTTAGTGTTTAAGTGTTGAATCCTTTTTAGAAATACCTCTCCAATGTGCATGAACTGACTGACTTTTATTACCTTCCGTGAGCTCCCTATGTGTATCCGTCATGCTTCTAGACTTTTGCAAATCATAAGTGGAAGACCATTGCCTGGAAGTTGCTGGGTTATAATCTGGGTGTCCTGGCTGATACTTTCTGTAAGCACAGCTGGGAAATTAAAACTCTTGCAGTGTCTTATGCAGTTGGCCCATGGCCTTGGTAGTGGGGGCAACTGGAAGGTAGCATACAAGTACCTACAATATCTGAAAACTAAACAAAAATTCTTTTTTATCCATCCATAGTGATAAAGAATGGGAGAAGAATCTCAGTTTGTGTGTGTCTCTCCAGAACAGGCTGGAGAATGTGCAAGCAGGAATAGGGCAGAGAGAATACTGCATAGTGATTTTTCATGCTTGGGTGTTTGTTTGTTTTTGTTTTTTTCTATGAATGTTAGTAGAATCATCTCTGCCCCCCCCCTTTACTTTTAGAGATCAAAATTTATCAGTAAATCATTTTTCCCTTCTTTTTTCTTTCTGTTGGTGATGTCCTAGGGTGTCCTTAGGGAAGAACCTAACTTCTCTCTTTCCTTCCAGTGGAGAAAGCAGTGAAATGAATGAAGTGGTTCTCCTCATGTTCCTTGTGGGCTTATCTAGTTGGTGCAGCAGAAGTCTGGGGCCTCCTGATTCTCTCTGGAGGTCCACCTGCATTTGCAAACAATAGCTCTGTCAGTGGGTTAGTGTTCTTCTCCACAAACCATTTTATGGTTTCAGAATGTGTTTTGTTCCACTTTGGAACAAAGCCTGAAGTTTCAAAATTTTCCAGAGAAATTAAATTAGACAGTAGAGTAGCAAAGGAAGCTGTTTTGGTCAGTGTTCAGTTCCGTGGGGGTTTTTGATTGCTTTGGGTTTTTTTCATTTTCAAAATTATTTCTGTCATGCAAAAAGAAATATGTCAGCACAGAAAGTTTGTGTTTCAAGATAAAAAAATATTTTAACAACATAGAAGAGAATGCTTTGATGTTGTTGGAACGCATTCCCCTTCTTTCATCACCCTCCCTGCTTTTTTTTCTAAACAAAGTTTTGGCAACGTTGAACTGGTTTTGTAAAGTTCAGATTTCAACAGTACAGCATTTTTTGACAGAAGTGGGTGTTTTGGGGTTTTTTTTAGGAGAGAATTACCTACCTCTTTCAACTCTGAGAGGGTCTCCCTATATCCTCTTCTGCTCCTTGGATGAGGACTAATTGGAGCTAGCAAGCTTGGAGGTGCCTGGTGCTGTTCTTTCTTTCAGACCCCAGATTCAATTCTTCTTCTGCCCCTGTACTCTTCCTGCCACGGTTTGTAAGAATGATGAAGTAATTTGGTGACTGTCCCCTTTCCTTTTTAGGCTTACCATAGTTTTTGAACTCGCTGTCAGACAAATTCTACAGAAGAGTCAAAAATATTTTCACAAAGCTCAAATTTCTACAATATTTGTGCAACTGGATAGCTGAGTAGAGAAGCTTGTTAAGTATACGGAGGCAAAAATCCTTGCAAGCATTCATATTGGAGAGAAACTTTTAAAATTCCCTGAATGCAGCAAAAACTTCGGCTGGAATATGCCTTTTCTTAGCAATCCTGATTTGCAAACTGTGATGTACAAGTAAGGATAAGACAACCTTCATTAAATCCCATGCTAACAAAACAGTGCTAAAATCCTGTTTGTCTCCTCCGTGCAGTCTCAGGTAATACCTCAGTTTGGTCTTATGTTCAAATAAATCCCAGATGTACCACAACTTTTACCTTTGAGTTAGGAATGCATCCATGTCTCACTCAATCCGATTTCTTAGAAATAAACAAAAAACTGCCCAAACCCTTCCTTCTAAAAAGCAAAACTGTTTGAGATTATGCCTTGTTGTGAAGGGCCATTGATCACACCACACGACTGAAAAACAGTATCTAATGGATTATGCATATTTCTGTTTGATCTCTGGGGAATGCAACTCCCTGCCTGACTGAGTCAGGGTTCAGGAATAGGTCAGTAGAAAGTGGAGCCATGTAACTACTATAAAATCTGGTTTTATCCTTTTCAGCAAAGCTCTTGACTAAGCATCAGGTCTTCCACTGGAACAGTTACAGTTCCAATAGAATGAGCTCGTATGCCAGCATTATGTAAAAGGTAAAGACGAGAAGAGGGGAGGAAGGGAGAGGAGAGACAAGGTCAAAAATGTAATTTTATAATCTTGTATGTATGTGCACAGATTATAAAAAGGATTTTTTTCCCCCAATATAATGGCATTTTTCCATTCCATTTCTGGACTAAGTGAACCTGCTTGAAATAGCAGAGTAATCTATACAAATCTGTTATGAGTCTTCATGTTTCCTTCTCCTTTTTGTTCTTTTTAATTCACTTCCTAAAATGTTAAAATGTGTAAAGGTGGCATGTTTTGATGTATTGTAAGTGGGGGAGAGGGCAAGAAGGTTCTTTCCAACCAAAATTATTCTTGTCAGGTAGATTTCAGGATGGTATGTCCATCGCTGTGATCCTATAAGCCCCAAACCAAAGCAGGAGGATGGTGAGCTGAGCACCACAGGCAGATGCTGACCACTGTGCAGAGGTGGCCTTTTGCTGCCATTCTGACCTTTACTTTTGTGCCTCAGAAGGTGCCCCTTCCTTTTAGGGCACTGCTGAAACCTGGTGTTTTGCAGCCAGGTTGCCTCAAAGTGTGGCTTGGTTTCACTCATCTTGCCAGCGAAGCTGAGGTGGGGTTCAGGCAATGCTTGGACAAAAGAGCTGCAGTGAATAATTGGCTGCTGTAAATGGCACCTTCCCCTCTGTTCAAGTGCCCTGGGATAGCAGGGCTTAATGTGTTTTGCCTGGATTAACTGGAACTCCTTCTCTTTCTCAAGGATAAATATTTAGTTGGCCGCTTAACCAGATGCTTTAATAAACACCGAGATGGGCTTGATGAATCTTTTAGAATGAGATTTGGTGGTTTAGTAATTTTCTATCATCTCCTGGGGTTGATGATTTTACTTGTTTGGCCCAACATAAAGGCAGGGGTAGTTCTGGACTTGGGAGTATAGCTAAGGCCAAGTCCAAAACAAATATGTTGCCTCCTGAACTGGCAGCTATAATGTCATCTATTTTATGACTTTCCAGTGCAGTTTTTGTATGTCCAGTGTTCTGACTCACCAGATTTTGAGAATCACCTTTTCAGTGGGACATGCAAATGCTCTGGTTCTTGTTTGCTGCTTTAGCAGAGGACCACAGCTCCTGGAGGAGTGTAAACCAATTTCCTTGTACCACGTATGAAGTCATGCATGGTAGGTAAGACAAATTTTAAAACCTCGAGAGTAATATGTGTTACTTCAGAGCCTGACAGCTGTAGGTGTAGATATTGATTCCATGGAAATCAGAGCAAAGTCAGTGGTTCACTGTGTACAGATGGACAAATAGACCAGCTTTTGGAATCAACCTAGTTTTCAATCAGCTGCTTGTAGATAGAAGATCCCATTTTTTTATTCCCTCAACTAATTTTTGGAGTGCTTTGTGGACTGGAGAGCATGGCATGACTCGCATTCTGTCAGGCCTTCTGGAGAGCCAAATGCCTGCTCATAGCATGCTGAACTTGATGGTCCAGCTGTTTCCAGTCCCACATTCTCCCGTTCCTTTTTGGGAATTACTGATGTTCCTAAGGGGGAGAGTCTCTTCAGGCATTCACAGTAGTGGCTACAGAAGTCCTTCTCCGCTGTGGGTTCTTAAAAAACACTGACATTTTCAAGAAGTAAAGTTGCTGGTGACAGGGTGCTGATGGTCAGATAACTGTGTGGGTTGTCTCTTCAAAGTGCCTGAATTTGTGACACGAGCTCTGCTCTGCAATCAGTTCCCGTGCTTCAGCTGCAATTTCTTGATCCTCTCCAGGCTGCTTTCCAGGAAAACAGTTGTCTTTTAGTTATGCATAATGTGTGCTGCTGTGTTTGCTCCACTGTACCGGCTGTAGTCTAGAAGCCTCAACACTGCATTTCATTTACTTCCTGTTCCTTGGAATTGATTCTGGATTCGGTACTTGAAGAGCCTTTCTGCTGTAGCAAATCTAAGCTTGTGTTGTCCCCCAGCCCCCACTCAAAGGGAGTGTGCTCATCTGAGCTGTTTAATTGCAATACCTTAATTCCTTGATTAACTCCTTTACACTTCAGAGTCTGAATCTTCCTAGTTGCTAGATGTTTTACAAGTACTTCACACTTTGAATTTGGGTTCTAGGTGTTGTGAATGTTTACTTTTTCAAGTAATAGGGAAGCCCTGTTTTCACATCTCTGCACTGTTTCTTGCTGAGGATGAGCTGCCCTGCAGTGA
This sequence comes from Pachycephala philippinensis, assembly GCA_013397055.1. Lineage (NCBI taxonomy): Eukaryota > Metazoa > Chordata > Aves > Passeriformes > Pachycephala > Pachycephala philippinensis. The sequence goes on along the minus strand of VWZT01008680.1, from coordinate 436,684 downwards.
TTTTCAAGTGTGTTAAAGGGTTTCCTATAAGAGGTGGTAAAATCACTGCTTTTTTCCGCCTTCACAATAATTCCTTTTCTCTACTGCCTCCACTGTCCCTCCCACCTTCATTTTAATCTAATTACTACCATGGTTGAACTCATCAGAAAGAACTTTTTATCCACTGGTGACTACAAAGGGAGAGTAGACATATATCAGGGAACATGTATGAGATTAGTTTTGTTTGAAGTTTATCCTGTGGGAGATGCTGACTTCTTGATTTATTTGTGCCCTAGATTGATTGATTTATTGAAGTTACCTTTAATTTCTAGGAGGAAATACTACAAAAGAACAAGTTTGCTTCACTGTACCAGACTGAGCAGTGCTCAAGCTGTTTGTCAGGCTTAATTGAGGAATCAAGTTGAATTAGTTATCACCTTAGTTAAATGCTAGTCTGGATGTTGTCCAAAGTTGAAAATATGTATGTAATGAGACCCTAAAGTAAGTACACCTGTGCTCCCATTCAGAGTTTTGCATGATTGTCTCTTGCATGCCCTCAGCTATAGAGTAGTTGGAGCAGTGTTTCTGCTGCTGGTTTGTTGCCATTTGTAAACATTTAAAATTTTTGGTATTGTATTACTTGTCCTTGTGTCGTTGTGTGCTAAGTCATGGTGTGTGCAATGGCTTTTGTAGACACATCCCCCACCAGCATGAGCCAGGCTGTTCATGGTGGATTTTGCCAAGGTCAACACCAGCAATTTGTCTGCTAGAATGTTTTTCACTTTTTCTTCAAATCTGTAGTCATAGTACTTGATGTTTAAGTGCTTTTCAATAAAATCCTTCATGATGGGTTGGCTGTTCCTTCAGCTGCTTTATTGCCAGTTTGTAGTATTTGAAGCTCTAGTTCTGACCACTATTCTGTGTTAATTCCTCTTCACCAGCAGCAGTCCCACGTGGCTCATACAGTGGCTACTACAGCCATGGAGATTTGCACTGGACAGGAAACAGCTGAGGTTTCCAAACTGGTATTTTTGTAGAGCTAGAGCAAACAGTTGTGTGTGATATGCACATTCTAAGTGTATACTTGTCCGTCATAAAGCCTTGTGAGTGCATCAAAAAAAAGAAGAGTAAACATGTTCTGTGTTGGGTAAATGGTTCTGGTATTGGTAGATATATTTTGACATATGCATGTGGGTTTGCATTCTTTATTTTTCTAGTTGGAAGAGTCCTTGTCCTTTGTGTGCAGTGCTCCTGATCCAAGGTCTCATGAAGCCTTTGCACTTTCATTCAGACTTAGTGTTTGCTGTCTGTTCACAAAGCACAGGTGTCCCTTAAGAAAACAAAGACTCAGACACTTTCCGTAAATCATTTATGTCACTTGTGCCACAATGTCAGGTAGAGCTCTTCAATATGCATTTGGGAGAGATGGTAGGAGGCTGATAGTGCTCCATGAAGTATATTGCAACATTAATTTGTCATTGTCTTCAAAATTGTTGTACAAAAAAGGGCAGTAAAAAAGAAATTACTCTGATTTTGCATATGGAAAGTTGTACACAGTGCCATCTGTTCTTACTTGCATTTGTGACATGGTGTGAGTGATCTAGCTGGCAAAGGTAAACTGACACTAATTTGTTTCTTTATCTAGACTCACTACTTCGGCCTTTGGTTTCTCAGCAAGAGCCAGCAAGATCGCTGGGTTGAACTGGAAAAGCCTCTGAAGAAGCAGCTGGACAAATTTGCCAATGAGCCTTTGCTTTTCTTCGGGGTTATGTTCTATGTGCCCAGTGTTTCCCGACTGCAGCAGGAGGTAACAAGGTATGTGCTTCCCTCTGTTCACAGGATTGTGATAGAGCTGGGAGAGAATGAGCAGTTGCTCTCTTTCTGGCATTCAGTATTTGCCCAGGTATCCTCTGGTTATTTCCTTTCCTCATGATTTCCCAAATGGGAAAAAATGGGAGAAGCCACCATTTGATTATGTCTGCTTGGGAAGAGGAAAAAAAAAAAGCTGTCTCACTGAATGATTGTGCATGACCAACTGCAGGGAAAAAAATGGGAGTAATAGTTATGTGTTTAAAAATCTGACACAAATTTTAAAAAGGACCATGGTTACCATGGATTTTCTTCTGTAACCTTCTACCAATGAAAAGGAAGCCACAGACAAAGGACCTCTATATAGAGTTTTAGTGTATTATTCTTAAGCCTATGTGTGCTTTGGTGAAAGTGAACTTGGGCATCTTTTTTCCCAGGTTTTGCTCATCCCACTCCTGATTTTCCCTTATGCTTCACAAAAAGATTAAAACTGTTAAGAGGGCATTAGTCCTTTAATTATGATCAGGGCGTACCTTTTCAAACAACTTTAGTGGGAATTACTCTTTTATTCAGAGCCCTGTGCTGCAGTTGTAACAACACAATTGTTTTGAGGGGCTATTTTTGTAAACCACATCACTGTGTCGTTTTTGCACATCTGTGCTATATTGAAATTTAATAATACAAAAAAGAGAGTGAGGAGGAGAAAAAAGCCCACCCCACCTAAAAAGGGGTGGAATTGTTTTCTTTTTAACCAAAATTATTTCATTTATCTAGTCTAGAGCAAAGTTGTATCAGCACAACTAAAGGTAAAGCCTGGAATAAGTGGGTGAAGGCTTCAGGGTGGCAGAAGCCTTGCCACTGAAAAAACCCTTCTGTTGCTGAAAACCTGGAATTCACCACATGGTCATAATAGCTATGAAAAGATATATAAATAGTGGAGAAAGAGTGGCCTTAATTCCAGAAGGCGTGCAAGACGTGAAGCATTTTTTATATTGCAGATTGTGTATTTTAAAGCATCTTTATTTCACACTGAACTGGAGAGTTGACATTGGTAGGATGTGAAAAAGTTGTTTCTTGAAATGGCAGCTGTCAAGCCATCCCTTGACTACTGTGTATGCTGAATTCTTGCCAAAGAGTGGGATAAAAGCATCATAAAACTTCAGTTTCTCTGAGAACAGACCAAACACTGATGCTTGTCTGTATCTGTGTGTTCCTGCTTTGCACGTGCTGGGAGAGGGAAGACTCAGTACCTTTTCCTTCAGAATTATTTTAACATGCAGACAGAATGTCTGAAATGTTGTGTTGCTCAATTTGTCAGCCCAATCCTGGCCTAGCTGCGTGCAAGGAAGCACTGTAGCTACTTGGATGCTATTATCTCTTCAAGCTGCAGCCTGCAGTGCTGATTGCTCATTCATAGCTCACCTGCAGAGGTATATTTGCTCATTCTGCCCAGGTTGGTAATAACAAAGCATTTCAGTGACAATTGAACTTCACAGCACTCTCAATTGGAGTGGCTGCTGAATTGTTTTTCTTTCTGAAGTGATTGATAACATAAGCTGCAGAATCTTATAAGTGCCTTTTATGTTTCCTTAAACGTGTGTAGCAAAGCCAGCAGTTTCCTAGAGGATTTCAGGTGTAGAATAGCCTGTTAAGATGTGTTTGTTCGTTTCATGGAGTGGAATTGCTGCACTGGAGATGGTGTGATGGCAGCAAACCTTCAACTGTGCAATAGATAGATTCATGTTTGTAACAACGGTGGGGACCTGGAGGGTTCTTCTGAAACAAATGGCAGAGAAAGGCTTAGTTTAAAACCTGATTAGATGGACAGATGGATGTGGGCTTGTAAAGATTTTTTTTTTTTTTTTGGATTTGTTTGCTCTTGGTAAACTGATTAAACATTTGTTTTTATTTTGATACTGGCTGCTTCTAGGATTAGATTTGATCATGATACGATTACATGTGATGTTGAGGTAGGCACTGGACTCGCCCACTCACTGCCTGTGTATTTGACTTATATTTAGGTACAAATGACAAATCTGTCTGAAATGCAGAACTTGTGATGAGACACTTCATCCCCTTCTGGGAGGCTGCAGAACCACTGCAAACAAACCCAACCCCAAAACACAACCATTACCAAAAACCAAAGCTGCAGAGGTGGTGACAGCACTGCCAGCAGTGAACCTGTCACCTTTGTAACCTTCTCTAAGTGGAAACATCTCCAGCCCTGAGCTTGCCTGGCTGTGTTTGGGGCTGGAGGTGAAACCCCCCTCTTAGCCTAAGCTTTTAGTTAATTGTAGACTCCAGGGTTTTCAGGGTTCATTAATATTCCTTGAAGATGATGAAGTCTTCTGAGAATGCTTCAGCAAACACTGACATAATGCACAAGTATTCAAAAACTAGGGAGTTGGTTTCCTGAGCTGGTTTACTCTGCCTCTGATCTGTAGGATTATAGACTTGATAGCTGGTTCTGAGAAATTTGTCGCCAAATGGAATATTCCTTCCTGTTTCCAGTGACTGCAACCTCCTGTGCCTCACATACTGTCATCCCAAAAAGGGAAAATGATCCAAGTCTTTTAGGCTCTGTTGGTTGAGAGGAGCATTACTTAGGGTGTTGGTCACTGGCTCTGAGGTGGTGTTCCTTAATAATTTTATTTGAAAGATCATCTGACTCTTCAAAACAGTATGTGAGCTGTTGTGTGTTTGGCTGTTGTTTGGTGGTTGGGACCAACGGGAAGAATCCTGATACCAATAGGACAGTATTTATAAAATTATAACTCCTTTACATCTTATCATTACTGCTGGAAACAGAAAATGCTAATTATGCCTCCAGGGCCCTGGATTTTAGCTGCCTGCAGGTGTTGGTAGTGGTCAGGAGCTCTTCGTGGTTTCTCTGGTTGGAAGGTGTCTCCAGAGATTGTCTGCTCAGAGCAAGGTCAACTAGAAGAGATTGCTCTAGGACCATTTCCCATTGGCTATGGAATATATTCATGGAGGGAGACACTCTGCACCTACTCTGGGAAATCTAGGGTGTTCAGTCACCCTTGCAATAAAGAAGGGGGTTTATGTTTAGAAGGCATGCCTTGTATTTCAGTCTGTGCCCAAATGACCTCATAATTCCAAATTGTGGATGTGTGCTGAGTGGGTGAATGGGATACCTGGGCTGGTGATGTGACTGGTTCTTGAGGACCTGTGGAGCTGCAGGCACCTGTCATATAAACACAAGTACTGCCGTGTCTTTGTGTAGGATGCCTGTAGTTAATTTGTGAGAGGTGTTTCTGATAATATGAGAGAGAGCCTGTGGTAAAGAAAATGAAAAGACAAGGCTGTCAGAGCAGTTCATTTAGCTCTTAAGCTCTTTGAAGCCAACCTCTGAGACCTGCAAGAAAAGATGAGGCAAAGAGTACTCTAGGGAGCACATTAGTTGTTTTTGTAGGTCAGATCTGGCTCTGGCTTGCAGTTCTTTCCTTTGCTGCAAAACTGACACTTGCTTAAAGATGGAAGTATTAGTGGTGTGGAGTTTTTTCTCTTTGGGTGAAGTTAATCAGTGGGACAGGGTAAGAAGCACCTGCAGGACATTGTCAGTCTTGTTCAATTCGTGGTTTTGAATGCAAATGCTGGGGCTACTCGGGGCAGTCATGTTTCTTGACCTGTGATGGATGCTTCCCAAGGATGTCCCAGGGGAACATACAGAAAGCAGACACCAGTTGTAGAGTACCTGTTTTTTCTTTCTGGTAGTGGCCATGACATAAATATTATTGCTATGCCTTGGTTTCAGTGCAATAGCATTCTACTCTTGGCATTAAGCCTTCTCCTAGGAAAGCTATTTCCTACCCTCTTATTTCGCTACTCCTTCTACTCTGTTTCTCTTCTTTTGAGTTGAGGCTCCCGTCTGTATATATTCCCCGATCTTAATCCTGTCTCCTCCAAGATCTCAGTGGCTCCAGCATCCCCCTGGCCGCTGGTCATGACATTCTACTGGTGCCCAGTCCCACAGATGCTTTCCATTTCCACAGATTAATTAAAACCCCTTGACAATTCCTTAAGGTGTCATTAGGAGTTTTCAACATGTTACTATTGCTACAGTTTGAAAATTTCTAGAAGAATTTGTGATAAACAGAATTAAAAAAACCAAACCAAACAAACAACAATAAAAAAACCCCTCATCAGACTCAATGGCAGTTACAGCAGGAGTAATTTGGGTGGGAGTATGGGGATTGGCACATTAGCAAAAAGCATTTTTCATGGAAGGCTACTTAGACAACCTCTTTATAGTCATCCAGCTGTTCTCAGTGAGCAGCCATCACAGATGGAGATGCTGCGCATGCTTTTGGCATATTTAAAGCACCTGGGATCTGCATACTGTCTGATATAAAGCAGTCTTTGTGATGCCCTGTAGAGTAGATATTTGCATAGATTAGACGTATAAATCTGCCTTTTATTTTCTGCTAACTCCTCAGAGAGAAGGCATCCTTTCAAGCATTTATTTAAAAAAAAAAAAGTCTTTGTACAGTGTCTAAAGTAAACAAGCTTGCTTTCACTGTGCTCTTGTTCCAAAAACAGAGAACCCACACACTCTTGCGGCTTTCTGAAAATGTGGGTGCGATGCTGCTTTCTGCACAATTATCAGACAATCCAGGGCCTTTTTGTTTTCCCCCCTTTCCACAGTTCTAAGGGAAAACTGAAGTCACATTTTGCTCCCCACAGTAACTCCTTCTTAGTGCGTGATACTGCTGTGCCTCCTGTGAAGGAACAAAGGTGTGCTTTGGCCTGGTTTTCTTTTTTCTTTCCTGGAAGGAGTTTTCAGTATGTTACTAGGTGCTCTGTACTCAGTAATACCCAGTGGCTTTTGTGCTGTTGCAGACTGGGACATGATCCTGGGAAGTGAGAGCAGTTCCTGGTGTGGGTGTCCCCATGGAGCTGGGTCCCCGTGGTGCTCTGCAGGGTGGGTCTGGCGTGCACGACTCTGTAGGGAGGGACGTGTTCCAGCATCTGCACTGTGCTGCATTGGGCTTCTGCCCCAAGTTCAGCTGTCAGCTCTGCATTTCCCCAGAAGAACGTGCTGTACAGCTTTCCTGTGAAAGGAAGCAGTGTTTGGAATGGGATGGCTGCACCTGCGAAGTGTGGGAATGAATGTGTTCGCAGCTGGAAAATTAGAGCCTGTGGCTCCCAGGCCTCTTTTCTGGATGGTGTGTGAAAATTCAGCCTCAAACTTACCCTCTTTTAGCTAAGTGAGCATTTATTTTCTCTGATGTTTTGCTGCCATACCTTTTTCTTCATCATTTCTTGTAGCCATTTTTTTGTTTGTCTTTTAAGGAAATATTTCTTCTTCACAGTTCCCAGCCTTTCCCTTTCTTTCTTTTTCTGCAACTGTTAGGTGAAGACCTTTTAAGCAAAAGTTCTTCTAAAGCATAAAGAGGTACAGACTCCTGGGACTGTATAAATTTTTTAATTGTTTGAGAATAAAGTAGAGGGGAAAAACTAGTGTTTGAGTGCTTCACATTTACAGGGAAAAATGTTTTCACAAATCTGTTTTAACAAATGTTGGATTTTTTTTGCCTTCCCCTCAAAAAAGCCCTTGTTAAATGTCTTGCCTACTTGAGCTTATCTTTGCTCTTAGTCTGCTGTGCTTTCCTTTTTATTTTTTTTTTTTGAAAAAGCTAAAGTTTCACAACCTCCTGTGTAGCTAGCTTTTAGTATGAGTCCAATCAGCTGCAGATTTTTACCAGTCACTGCTGTCTTTTCTGCTAGTTACTGCTCCTTACACTGTGCTTTTAATTTCTGTGTTAAGGCTGGATATCACGTATCCTCCTGTGCCAGCCTGGTTTTGTGGCAGGCTCAGTGAAGTGGAACTCTTTTGGCTGTAAAGGATGTAACATGTCCATGTAACAAGTACATGAGGCTGCTTTGCTTTTCATGGTTGGTCACACCTGCAGCTTGTGGCTGCAGAAGTCTCTGTGTGTACTTTTGAGCTCATCGTAGTTGGTTTGGCTTCATTGTCCAAAATAATTATTTTGAATATCACACTGTGCTGGAAAAAACAGCACAATGTGTACAATCAGATTTGTTCCAGACGTCCTGGACTGTGCTTGCCTGAAGCAAGGACTGTGACTGGTTATGTGGCTGTGCTTGTTACTACACCACAGATAGACCCATAGGACTTTTTTTAATGCCAGTGGTTCTCAAAAATGTACTGACACTTAAAAAGTTTTCTAGGAAAGTACAGAAAAATAGCATGCAGGATGGGAGGAGAAGAGAGATGCGTGGTTTAGTTGAGTGGATTGGTAAATGAGAGAGGACTGAGTGATCCATGGCAAATGGGAAGGTGGAGTGTTTAAAACAAAAAAAGTCCAGAGTTTGGTCTCTTACACCTGGAGATTTAAGTCAGACTTTAACCCTTCAGTGCTACTGGTGTGTAACAGAGTGGAAAAAAGTTTGGTTTTCAGGCAGCAGAAGTCTCACTGCCTTGTCCCAATTTGTCTCTTCCTAGGAGCCTTTGTCAGTTTGTGTTTACGGTGTACTTAACCAGCACATGTTTTAGGAGCATGCCTGCTGTTTTGGAAAGATCTTATCTGGAGGCAGGCTATGCAGTTTCCAGAAAAATTATTGCACTCATTGTCTGCTTTTCTGGGAAGTGTCATGGCCACGGTGGTTGTGCTGATCAGCTCTGCTCGCACCACACAGGAAAGGCCCTGACACACAGCCCTCCCTCTTGGCACCAGAAACAGCTGTGTGGCTTGCCCAGCTGGAAAGATGATGCACCTCCTCTTCACTAAGAAGCAACAGTGTTCTCTCCAGCATAAATATGATATTAATGGTCAGAAGAGTCCTGTGTTTTTAACTATTTCCAGTAATAAAGTTTGTCAGTTCCCTTTCTTTTTTAAGTTGGGCTGGACCCTTGTGTAGCATAAACCAGTGCAGCTTCTTTCTTCTTCTAGAATATTCCCAACTTTATCATTATATGTTTATGTAATATTTCTCTTTTATAGAGAGCTTTGGATCAATGGACTGCAATGTTAAATGATTCACATGAATTAAAACAGTTGCTGCTATACATGGGAGCTCTATCAAATGAACAGAAAAGAACAGGGTGTTGTGTAAGAATTGCAGACCTTAGACATGGAAGATAATTTAATCCCGTGCATCCTGTCAAAACTTTTGTTCTCAGGTAAATGATTTGGAGAGTCAAATTACTGGATAAGTTGTTACAGAGAAACAACCCTGAAAGGGCATGGGGTGCCAACTGACCCATATGTGGTGGCACTGTTTCTTTCCTGTTTAAATAGAAGAACAGAACTAATAGAGGGTGCTGTAGGTATGTGCTGAGTGTTGAAACACAGCAAAAGAAGAGTTGGGACAAGTACTAATATAACTGTCTTATTCATGAGAGTATTTGTGGGATCTCATGGTGAGATTTCCTAGAGGAAGCAGTAGGAACTCTGGAGCTGAAATTTTATAAATTGACATGAGGCAAAGAAATTTTTGCTGGAACAGAATTCCCTTGGTTTTAGATGGCTGTTGACAGCCTGCAGGACCATACAGGCCCCAGTCCTGTTCGGGGTCCTCAAACTGATGGTCTCACGACTGGAACTGCACCCCATCTCCCAAAGGTGAGGGAAAGGCGAGCTCTGGGATTCATTGCTAAGTGAAGCCAGGGAGTCCTGAGTGTGAGTGGGTCATGAAGTTACTTGGAAATGTTGGCTTTTCTTCTTCTTCTTTTTTTCTTTCTTTTTTTTTTTTTTTTTTTTTTTTTTTTTTTTTCCCCCCCCCCTTCCTTTCACCTGCAGGAATTTGGGCTCATGTAGCCCAGGCAAGGGAGCAGCTCTGGAACTGCATGCAAGCTGGATGAGTCCTAAGAGCCCTGGGTGGCCACCCAGGCTTAGACAGTCTGGGATATTCGTGTTTTGGTGCTACTTTGATGGTTTTATTGTTTTGTTTTAATTATTAGACTTTTTTAATATTAGTGGCTACTGCAGCATAAAACACACATTAGGCTTGTACCTGCCTTGTTGTAAACACCCCGATACTTAATTAGCTTTCATGTTGTATTTAGAGGACAGCAACAACAAATAATGTGCAGTATTTGCCTGAGTCTTCTTGTGTTCATGTTATTGCAGTGTACGTGTTGTTTTGTTTTTCAGTAATATTTTTGAGTTGGTGCTTTTTGGATGTGTATTTTAGTGGATGTTTAAACTTTGACTTAAAAGTAAGAACTCCTTCAAGGCAGACCTAAGATTCAACATTAATTCCCTGTTTATAAAATATTTGCTGAGGAGGGCAAACCCTTCTCCCAGCTGACTTTCTTCAGTGAATGGGGAGCTTGTTCTCTGTGTGTTGGTTATTGAAAGCTGAGCTCTTTGTGCCAGATATTTTAAGAAACTGTTGACGCTTAGATCTAATCTATTACATTATGCTTTTAGACCAGAAAGTGAATGTGTTTTCATGTGTGTGGTTGGGCAGTACATATGTAGCAACTCTAAAAAAGAGTGTTGCATAACTGTAAATACAGTGTAGGATACTTTCAGCCTGCATTCTTGCTTTACTGTGTTTTGAAGGCAGCGGCTGTGATGTTGCAACAGGAATGTCTTGGCATTAGGCAGATTCACATTTATATCTGATTTTAAGGAAATAATACTAATTTTATGTTCTGGGGCTTAGTCACGTGTGCTAACATATTGCTTTTCTGATGGGAGCTATTCCTAAATGTAATTTTAGTAGAACAGATACTTTTGGAGTAATGTAGCCTTTTTTTATTGGGTCCTTTTAAATGGAAGCAAAGATTACATTCTGAGGTTCTGTTCTTCTCATCTGGTAATGATACACCATTTACACAAGGCGAGGGAGCTTCCTCTCTGGTCTCAGGCAGTCCAGGTTGAATCCTTCCATGCCAGTCATAATAGTGGAGGCATTTGCACTTGGGAAAAAGTACTTTGGGTCTCCTTTTCTTGTGCACCTGGGCACGTGTGCTGTTGGAGACACTGGCTGAACCTGTATGTTGGATGTGGATGGCTTTTACCATGGTTGACAACCATAAATGATTCAGATTTTTTAACAAGAATTCTGCAGCTGGGTACAATGTAGCAATTTTGCTATGCATGCTTGTGACTTTTATTATGTTAGGCTTTTCCCTAAGCTCTGCAGCTCCTGAAATGAGGTAATGATATGAATTTCAGTCTGGAATTTTTTTATGTTCAAAACACAACTCAAACTGGATTGGTAAAGACCAAGTAAAAAAAAGGCATGAAAGGTATGACTCCAAATATTTGACAGCTCTCAAAAATCAGAAGGGAAAAAGAACACCTAGCTTTACAAAACAAAGAAATATCATTCTTCAATCATAGTATGGCTTTGAGGGGGTTGATGTGTGGCCTGTGAAACTTCAGAGATGACAGTAGTTGTGCATCCATTTCAAAAGGAGGCAGATAGAAAATGTAGGTATGTGCAACAGGACAGAAGAGGATTCACTGAATCACAGAATGTCTCAAGTTGGAAAGGGCCCATAACAATCACTGAGCCCAACTCCCTGCACCTGGCAGGACTACCTAAAACTAAATCACACAATTTAAAGCATTATTCAGATGCTCCTTGAACACTGTCAGGCTGGTACTGTAGTCACTTTCCTTGAGAGCCTGTTCTAGTTCTGTTCTACGGGTGAAGAATCTTTTCCTCATATCCAGTCTGAACTTGGAATCACAGAAGAATCATAGAATAGTTTGGGTTGGAAGTGGCCTTTAGAGGTCATCTAGTCCAACCTCCCTGCAATGAGTAGGGACTTCTTAATCTAGATCAGGATGCCCAGAGCTCCATTCAATCTGATCTTGAATGTTTCTAGGGATGGGACATTCACCACCTCTCTGGGCAACCTGTTCCACCACTCTCACTTCACCACTCTCACTGTAAATAATTTCTTCATTATATCTAGATTAAATCTACCCTCTTTTAGTTTAAAAACATTGCCCTTGTCTTATCACAACAGGCCCTGCTTTGTCCCTGTCTCACAATGCCAGTGGAAGTACTTCCCCTAAGGCAGCTTCATGTCCTGCTCCTGGTCACCAGAGGAAGTGATATGATAGGACACGGCTGCAAACCACTGTGTTAAAAATGTGTCTTGATTACATAGACTGTCAGGATTGAACCTGAATTCCAGAAAAAAGAGCTAAGGGTCCATGAGACTGAACCTAGTACTTGAGACATTTTATAATCCTTAAAGAGAAGGAAATAGATCAAGCATTTTGAAACTTGCTTTGAAGGTCTAACCAGCTTCTGTTGCAAGAGAAAAAGTTCTTCTGCCTTCCTGAAAGGAAACAAAAACAATTTGAGTGGCCTACATGTTTATTTTGTGATATCTGACAGTTGAAATGGTGCTGAGGCTAAAAATCTGGTCTTCTGCTTTCATCAGTGAAGAGCTTGCTTTGTGTATGGAGCTGTGTTTGGATGAGTCACACCTGCTGCTTTTTGTTTCTCAGTCTCTGAGGAAGCTGTCCTCACTGCTGCTCGGTGATAAACACTTGTGTTAGGTGGATCACTGTGATAACCTGGAGTTATCTCCTGTGTAAATCCTGCTCTTCCTGCTCCTTGGCTGGCTTTCTCCTGTTAAATTTCCCAGTGCCACACACACACACACATGGTTGCATGTCTCTAGCTGTACTGCTAGCAGTACCCATTCCGTGTGTGCATGTATTTAATGGAAAATCTGTTGAAAGTCTGCTTGTATGATCTGAATGCTTGTTTTGTGTTAGTAGCTGGTTAAGTAGTGCTGAAAAATGATTTTAAATCTTGCTGTAATTGGAGTAGAACCTCATGCAAACTGCGAGTTAACCTACTTTTTGGAATGAAATGGAAAATGGTGTCCTGCTTTCTTTGAACTGCAGTGTCTTAAGGTGAGAGGATGAGTGTAGGGATAGGAACCTTCTGCTTACACAGCTGGAGGATGTGTCAAAAGTTGTATTTAACAACATGGCCTTGCTAGATCTACTTCCACTTGTAAACTCTGCAAGAAACCTTCTCCTACGTATTTACTCTCAAGGACTGTGTCAGGCTTAAGACAGGATGCAGAGATACAAAATGACAAACAAAGAACAGACTTTGTGTCATAATATATTTCTAAATAGAAATAATATTGTGTAGACTTGAAATTCAAGTCTAATGTGTCCTGACTGATGGGAGCATGCTGCCATCACCATGATGGACAGCGCGTTCCCATCCACAAATTGAGAGGTTTCTGTAAACTTAATGAAAAAGCTCCTGCTGGTGGAATGACTCTCAATAGAATCAGTTATGAGAGATTTTGTTCCCTGAAGGTTCTTAGTGTATTGTTGTCTCTTTAAACCAGACAGACACAACTGAAAGCAAATAGAGGGTTTTAGAAAAAATGATGTTAGCTTCAGTGTTTTGGTTTAAAGGAGAAAGGATAAGAAAAGTGGAAAAAGGGAAAACACTTGTCATCCCTAGCTGCTTGAGTGACAGAAGTGCCCATCAGCGTTTTTGCCTCTCCTCAAATGAAGATGAAAAGGATAATTCCTCCTCTAGTTTAAGAACTGAGCGGCTCACTGCCTTTGTCATTTAGACTATTGCAAACTGCTTGGCTGCCTTTTCTTTCCCTCCAGGTGTAGCAGCAATGTGTGTCACTGCAGAGGGAGGTTTCCCACTCACTAAGGAGTGCTGTGCACGGGGTGGGTGTTCTGCTGCACCTCTCTCACTTGCATGTGCTCCTGCCTTGTCTCCCAGGGTGGTTTAAGGCACTGGTTGGACAGATGACTGCATTACCTAGGCTGGGGCTGGTATTCTCCTGTTTGTCTTCCCACATGAGGCAGTAACAGGGACTTAGCAGTTTCTCCTCAGGGAAGTGCAGACTGCGAGGGGATGTACTCCTTAAATTCTTAGTGACACACGCTGATCCTGCCTCAGTCATGTTGCTTCTCCTGGTGAAGCCTTAAAGAGTGAAGGTTGCTCCAGACTTCCTGTGTAATCAGTGAGAAGAAGTGGGCATTTCCACAGTGTGATTCAGGGTTCCTCTGTTGTGCATCACTTTCTGCAGGTGATTCATTCTCTCTTTCCTACTGTGTGTTTTGAAAAGGGAACTGTGGATCATTGGTCTTCTATTTAGAAGTCCCAGATAGATGTCTGAAATTTTTCTACAGCATCAGGAAGAGGGTCAAGCCATTAGCAGCAGCAGCATGTGAGCAAACAGATCTATGAGTTTTGATTGGGATTTCTATCTGCTTTTAAAATTAAGACAGTAGAAATCTTGGTTACGGTAGCACTGCCAGTCTTCAATTAAATTAATTCAATGTTGAAGTTTGTACTGCAGGCTGGAGCAAACTTTTCCCCTTCTCTTATAGCTGAAACACAAACCATGAAAACTTAATTCTAAACTTACCTTGTTCAGTGATCTGAATACCTTAAATTTTTTTTGCCTTGCTGGCAGGGTTTAGCACTAAAGTAGGTGCAGTTGGATGTCAGTAAACCCTGAAGTCTCCAAATGTGTTTAAAAGAAGTATTTGTGTGGAGGCCCTTATGCAGCTGAGAATCTCAACAAGAATTTGGCAGAAATCTCAGTGTCGGAAGATGGCAGATTCCTGTGCAGTGAGATGTTTACTGGTTCACTGTTTTATCTTTGGCAGCTGCTTTTGCACTTGGTATCTTCAGCTGCTTTTGAAGCTTTTACAAAGAAAAATTATTCATTTCATGAAATGGATCTATTTTACCCACCCAGCCGGGCACTGATTCACATATTTCCCTGGCAACATTGCGCTGTTATCAGAACTGTGTTCACTTTTGCAGGGTGGCATTCACTGGGATGTTACAACTTCCTGGGCCGTGGTTTTGTTGCATGATTTACTGAGGTGTGGGGTGACTGTTTTCAATTATTCCTTTGGAAACACTAGGGTCACTGGGGTCTCTGGGAGATGGAAGCAACCTGAGTTTTCCTGTTTTCAGCTGGCAGTGCTGCTAATGTAGGTGCTCCAACATCTTTTCACAGGAATATAAGGTGTTGTACTGACGACCTATAGATAGGCAGCAACTTAGTTGTGTCACATTTCAAGCAGTGTTTTCTTATTGCCAGGACAGATTACTGTAAAAGGCAGTAGCCAATGGACTGGATTTTAACTCCCCACCAGGTAAAATTCCACTAAATCAATAGAGCTTTCTCAGACATTGATTATGTGAGGTTGGGATACTGCTTAAAGGTTTCACTGATAGGGTTTTGGAAATGAGCTCTATAAATTCATGAACAAGGTTTCACTGCAGGCTCACCAGAGCTCTTTTTTTTGTTTTGTTTTGTTAAGTTCACACTAAGCACACATTCTTCTGTAAGTTTGAACGTGTTCACTTGCTCTTTGAATAAAGTAACACCTGAATACACTTGCATGCTGCTCTGCACCCACAAAGCAATTATTTTGTGATGTGCTTCTGGATGCTTACATATGCATGCCAGTTGTTCACTGGTATATGTGCTCACTCAGTTCAGCTTTTGCATCAGTGCACAGCAGTACATTTAACCAGAAAAACGTGGTGGACTTGAGTCATTCCAGAGTTTAGAGCTGTATGGAATATTTAAAATATATATTGAAAAATGAAACGGGGCTTATGGGGTATATACATTATATTTTATTGTTTCAGCTGACACAATGAGGGGAAGAGAATGGGGCTATGAGAACTCTTCATGTTTGTTTTGGGTCCAAAGAATAGTTATGCCTGTACTCAAGCCCCATTAAAAAAAAGGTTATCTAGTTATTTTCAGTACTGCATAGTATGAGCTGAGTATAAATTTGTTCTGGTTAACTCACCACATTTTTTTAGCATGATATTCTAACCTGCTTGGCCATTAACCTGGCTGGCTACCAGGAGAATTTTCAAACTGTTGACTCATATTGCTTCCATATGTAGCTTAAACGATCTTTTCCCACAGTAGATACAGCTTGAAGGTTAGCTGCCTTGTTTTTCAGGACAGGGAGCAGCATATTTTGAACTGAGTCAACACATATGAATAAAGGAAGTAAATACAAGGTGTTCTCAACCTTTTGGAGTCTAATCTCATTTTTGCCGAAATCTAGTTCCAAATCAGGAAAGACCAACAGGGATTTTGCTGCTCCTCTCCCTTAGGAGGTTAAGCAGTCTTCAGCATACATAGCCACGGCTTATCTTTCCATTTTTGCATCTTTGTCAGGATGAATCTTCACAGCTGCCATTTCAGGTTTTTTTTTGTTCATGCCATCTGAAGATCTGTGGGCATGAGTTGCTCTGTGTGTGTGGGACCTGCTGTTCTGAGGATGTGGCTAACCAAGTGGGAAATGACACACAGGCTGCATGCCATGGCACCTTAGTGAGCACCTGTATGGAGGTGGGGCCTGGGCGTGGTTGGAGCTCCTGTTCCTAGTTGGAGCCCATGTTTTGTGTCAGGCACCAAAGGACAGGTGCTGGCTGGGAGAATTGGTTTATTATCCATTAAATATGGTTTATTTAAGAAATAAATAATTATTTATATCAGAGCAATAGCTGCCTCTGGGACACACAGCTCAGGGCGAGGAGGAGGAGCCCTGGAACCCTCTATGGGAATGGGGAAGACTATGTTTGGAGGAAGGTGAAGGTGGAGGCAGCAGTTGTGGAGATACTGTGGATTTGCACTCAAAAAAACCCAACCACGTTGTGAAAAGCAGTACGTGGCATTGTTGCAATTCACCCACCTGAGTCAGTTCTACCTTTTTTCTTTCTTTTTGTAATCAAAAATGAAAGTGAAGCTAAAAAGGAAAAACAGTCTCCTGAGCTGTAACCTTTGGATCTCTGTAGCCAAATGCAAGTGTTCTGCTCCGTTCAGGAGATATGAGCACATAGCTGAGCATGTTTTCAGGCCTGGTCTGAAGTCAGTAGGACGGTCATGTTGAACAATAACACTTTTAGCATGTGTTTAAAACCCAAACCAAAAGGATGCATGGCTTTTTTCAAAGACGTATGGATAACAAACTCTTTGCTCCCAAATTTTTTATTCTAGTGTTTGTGTAATATTTATGCTTGCATTGAATGGGGTTTATTTTCAGTTAAAAATGCTAAAATACAGATTTGTTTGCACTATATGATTTTGTTTTGCTTTACTTTTGTAATCCCACTCCAGCCTTTATAAAGACGAGTTCTACGGTGGTGTCACCAGGGTTTGCTGGACTCCAATTTGCAGAGACCAAACGTAGCCTTTTCTAAGTGAAAAGGCTCAGAAGACAAGAGAATATGGCTTCCCTGTTTTTTTGGTTTTTTTTACTCTAAAAGGCATGTTGAAGTTTTGTGCTGTATAATTCTTTAGGTATTTGGATTAACTCTGATAAAATTATAGGTGGTTGTAAGGGAGTTTATTGTGCTTATAAATTGTAGTGGGGCTCCCTGTAATTTGTTATAATTAATTCAATAGTTCAAGAGCAGAAAATCAAGATCAGGTTGTGGCATGCCTTCCTTTCTTGCTAAAGCATGCCATTACTGGCCTTTTTATTTAAAGTTTCACTTTGTGCTTGTGGGTTTATTTGAACTTGGAGTATGCAAAATGCATAATGCACTCTTAACAAAAAAGTACAAGTACAGAGGATGGACCTGTTGTGGTTGGGGGGGTTTCTGTTTAAATATAGAGAAATTGGTGGATACTGTGAAGCTGCATCGGGTGGCTAAGCCTCTCATGGAAGGAGTGCGTGTTTTGGAAGGCTTGTGTCTCGTCTGCGGGCTGCAACAAGGCATAGGTGCGTGTCTGTGCTAGTGGCCCATCAGAAGTGGCAGGAAAAGAAAGCCACTGGCAGAGCACTTCTTTCCAGTGCATGCTCCCTCTTTTGCTGCCAGTGAGAACGCTGAGTGTGACGCTGTTGTCTCCCGTCTCACTGCTGAGGGCTTCACTGGCCATCTCTTTAACTCTGGGCACCAGAGAGCCGCAGCACTTTGATACCAGGCTACACTGGAAGCATATACTGCTTCTATGGGAGAGGTTATAGAGCCTGTGTTACCTTCCTAAACAGTCAATATCCATTTGTAAAACAAACATCCTTTTCCTTAAGCACTCAATTTTTCTGCAGAAATTTGGCGTTGTTGACTGATTCATGCCAGAATAAAAACCTTATTGCTCTTAAAATACTTTGCATTTACTTTTGAAATCATGTGCCAGCTGTGTAAAGAACTGGAGGGGTGGAGATCTGGAATTTTAATTGTCTTTTGGGGAATGCGTGCAAATGAACAACGTTTCAGTAGTCAACTGTTGAAACAGAGGTGGTAAACAACAACTAACCAGTGCACAATTCTCGTCAGGCTGTCTTTAGCTGTGCAAAGTTTCCTGGTCTAGCATCCTTAGCCAGGAGCTGACTGTGGAGCTGGCCCTTAACCTTTGGAAGGCATTGGCCTTTGGTAGGAACCTCACTGGACAGCTATGGTAGCTGGCCTTTCACTATGTGCCTCATTGCAGGTCACCAAGCAAGCCAGGCATCCAGGCTCTGTGTCATTTGTCCTTATCTCACAACCTGCATATCAAAATGAACGGAAGGTGACCATCATTGTGAAGTTAGTCTGTTGTAGCCAAATCCCCTCTTTTCCCCTTTAACTATAATCTGTTGCTTTTAAAGAGAGAGATTGAGTGATCTGGAAGTAGGTGATAGGAACTGTGTTTTGATCTGTTCTCCTTTTTTTCAGTCAAATGGGTGAATGTGATGCTATCCCAGCATTGTTCTGTCCCATTAGGAAGGGGAATGACACAAATCTTTCCATGTATTTATTTAGTTTTTACTGTCAGTCATGTTTTCCATCCAGCTGCTGGAGGAAACCAGGATGTAGGCAGTTGGATGCTGCTTTTGAACCGCATCATTTCTCAGTTACCTGAAGCTAACCTTGACCTACCCTCTAAGGTTGTTATGATCAAAGAGCTCTTACCCTGGAAGATGTTATGACTCTGTTTTTACTGTTGGCATTGACAGTTTGAGCTTCTGAAGGAATTTCCTCCTGCATGTGTGACAAAGGCTCTTTTGTCTCCTTCGCTCTTATTTTTTGGCAAGTCTGCTGATCTTCCTGAAGGTCTGTGACAGGGTGTGGTAGACTCATTCTCAATAATACCCTTCCAAAAATATTACCCTTTTATTAGTGGAAACACTGCCATTGCTTTTTATATTCTAACACAAATCCCAGATAAATGGCTGTTGTCTAGAACTGTGAAACATCAGACTTGCGCTGGGAGAGAAGTTGATGAAATTCCAAAGGAGTGAACTAGAGATGTTCTGTTTATCAACCCCATCTAAGTTTTTAAAGTGGCAAAGACGAGGCATTAGCTCTGTGTTACTGACAATGACATCATGAATCCATGTATCTGTCTTGGGTTTTTTTTAAGTGCCTTTAGATTAAGATGTGCTGATTGAATCCTTGTCTCCGAAATGTGTTTCAGCATGCTCAGGCTCAGAAATCATAACACCCTCTTTGCCAATATACTGATGCTGCATTTGAAAAGACCAGTCTTGTCTGCCTGTCTGCCTTCCTTACCATATAAAATCCAGTCCAAGTTTGCAAGTCAACTTTGTTACAGTATATTGAGTGACCCACATGAAATAAGCAGCATCCAGTAAGTAGTACTTGGGATTGAAATTTGGGAGCAAAACCTAGATCTCCCAAATCTGCATTGGATTCCTGCCCAAGTTTACGTGGGTAGCTTCACCAACCTCAGGTATTCTATAAAATTAGGCTAATCATTGTTAATATGTTAAAGCATGTTTTTCTCAGAAAAGCTACCAGCAAGAGTTAAGTAGTAATACGATTGTCTCAAATATGTAATAAATAAATAGAAAACACTTTTTGATCACTGTCAGTGAGTTCCTTTGGTTGCCCACTGAATAGCCGAATCATTGGCTCATCTCCCTCAAAAGCTTAGAAAATACGTCCTCAAAATAAAAAAATGGGCTTCTATTTCAAATGTAGCATATAGATATCTATGGAATCCTGTTGCTAAATAGTATCAAATCAAAATCATGGCAGGTTTTAAGGTGTGAGGTGAACAATAGACACATCAATATCAAAGCTAGTGCTTAAAATAATTTTAGTAAATGATAAAAGGCCTCTGTTCTGGAGAAACTGCTTCCCCTGTGGGCACATTATTGCATAAGTGTACATTGCAGTATCTCTCCTGAGAAATATATTACCATACTAAGATAATCTCAGACGAGCTGACTCGGACTGTTGTTGTGACTCAATGAGACTTTTATTGTGTTCCTAATTTTAGAAGATTGTATTGTACTCTAATTGCAATTTTTTTTTGAAGTTGGAAAAGAGCTAAAGTTCTTGAGCTAAACCACTTGTGGACCAATCTGTTTCCCCTTTGAGTCTTAAAGGTTTCTTCTTTTGGAGGTATGAAATGGCAAAGCAGTTCTCTTTTCCTCCAGAGAAGAAGTTAAATTACATAGCTATGCAGTTATCCAATAGATAGGCTTGATGCCAAAGTGGTACCTAATGAGTTATAAAAAAGTTAGTCATGCCAGTAATTGCATCATTAGAAACGATTGTAAAGGAGTTGTACCTCTTGGGTAACTAATACATGTTTTGTAGTGCTTCGTTTGTTTTCAGATACACTAAAGGTAAATATTTATTGGTATTGAAACTGTGATGTATTTATATTGGCTTGAAATTTCCAAATAAAACAAACTGATTAAAAATAAAAATAAAAGCTTTTCAAGTGTTTCCTGCTGCATTGAAGATAATGTGTATATTACAAACCCTTCCTGATGTACAGAGAAGGCAAGTAAAACTGGGAAAAAATAACAAAAATCCAGACAGGTCACAATTCAAACAGAATTAAACCTTATTAACTCAATCCTGTCACCTTTTTATATAAAATATACATTTAGGTTGTAAATCCTAGGGACAAAAAAATTTTTTTGTTCTGTTCCTGTACATTTCCTAGCAAAGTTTGATGCTACTTGATTACTGAGGCTGGTGGATCTGATAATACTGAGTAATTATTAAAGTAAGGAAGTATTTGCCTTGTGGTTCTTTGTGGAAGTCACTAGTAAGAAAATCCTGAAGATGCAGTGCAATTATTCTGCAAACCTAACCCATATTCTTATTTTTGTAAACCATCCTTTACTTTCTCTACAAAGATCTCACTTCTGGTGTTGGTAAGGCCAGGTTCTGTGTGGCTTGTGATATCTGAAACGTTGGTTGTTGAGGAGAATGGAAACCAGTGAAATTGAGTGATTTTCTGCTTGTATCAAATCGCACCAGGGGTTTTACATCAGATGAACGGTGGTGATGGAAGGGTGCAAAGAATTCACTGACACTATACAAACACCCACGTTCTTTTTTGAAGTGACAGGAGAACAAATGTGAACCCTGGTCTTTGGGGGGGGGTCCATGCAGAATTGTTTGAGCAAATGGAGTTTCCCTACATTTATGCAGCTGTAGCAGAGTCTAAATCTGGGTGTTGCAATTTAAAACAGTAGCCTTATCTCCTGCTTGCTAATACCATTGGGTTTTGGTGGGGTTTTTTTCCTTTCATAGTATGGATTGCCAAAATACAGATGTTTATTCTGGAGTTGGGATGTTGTCTCAGAGTCATCCAGTTGCAGCTTCTTTACTCTATAAAAATGTGCTTTTTGATGCAATACATGCAAATATACTTCTAATGTTTTGTGTGTTGGCTAAATAGAGTTGTGGGAAATGATATCCTTATAATGATGGCTTTGTTCAGACTTGTTGTCCACTCCCATTCCCCTTGGAATTAGCTACAGGCTGGCAAACTGCAGTAGCCTTTATTATATTGAGTACACAATGGGTCTGCTAATAATGTTTAACCCAAAGTGAGCAATGAAGGTGAGAGATTTCAGCTCTAGGCTGACTTGCCTATGGTGGTATCTTTTCTGCCCTGCTCTCTTCTGGTATGGCAGAATGACTTTGTGATTAAAGCTTCGTAAATCTTAATTTTGAATTTTTTGTCTTTTATTATTTGGGGGTGCAGATTGCAAACTTCTCTTTTGTTCATTTTCCAAATGCTTTCCCAACTAAACCACCTAATAAGAATGCTTATGAAATGCATGTTTTTATCTGCTGTCCTGGAACAGCTTTCCTCTAGTGAATCTATAGCTGAAACATTTTTAAAATGTTTGATTTCCCTCAAATTATAGATCTACTTTTGCAGTCCAAGTGAACAAAGAGCAGTCTCGGTTAGCACAGTGGTATAATAACAGCATTTAATTTAATTTCAGATGGAGGAGCCTCAAATCCCTGACAGAATGTGGGCCAGTTGCTGCTCTCCGTTGGCTGGGCAGGGAGCCTGACCACAGTTTTGCAGCATGGCTGAGCCATCAATCTGTGGCTGGTGGAGTTATTAGAGCCTTCTAGTGGAGCTTCCTCCAGGGTATCCTCCTCCTCCTCTGCCTTGACAGTGGAATTAGGCACCCCAGTCTATGCCTGGGGAGAGATGTCCCAGTTGATGCTTTGTTTGGACACTGTGAGCAGAGATGCCAGGGGACTCTTTAGGTGGATGTCACTTGTCACTGTCAGTACAGGGGCAGAGAGGAAGCAGGTACCAACCACATGTTTCTGCCTCAATCATCTTCAGATTATCTTGGCACTTCCACTGAAACAGGTGCCAAAGCCACAGTGGGTGATTGCATTTCCGTGCATTTGCTTGTGAAAAGTGACAACTTCCCGCATGAGATTTTTTCCCTGACAGATACACTAGTTAATGTCAGAGCACCAATTATATACATCCCTTAAACTCTTACTGCATGTCAATCTACAATATGTAATAAATCCTAAACTCACTAGATGATCTTTAATGTCCCTTCCAACCCAACCCGTTCTGTGATTCCATGATGTTGTAGAATATTCCTGTTAAGATTTTTAAATGTGACCTCTTCCTGACGATCAAGTGAAACACCTGTAAATGGGCATTTTTCTCAGATTATGGGTGCTGTCTGCTGTCTTTGAGTGTGCAACTGTGTGTTTGAGAGCGTGTGTGAGTGTGTAAGAGTGTGTGTGTGAGTGTGTATATGTCTGAGTGTAACTTTGTCTGAGTGTGAGCGTGTAACCTGTGTGTGTGTGTGTGAGTGTGTGTGTGCTCCTTATTTGCTCTAACTTTTCTAACATCTGTCTAGGGTCTGATTTTTTTTTTTTTTTAATTTTGGAAGCTACTGGTCAAAGACAGTGTTGGGGGAAAATTGTGAAGACGGCTCTTGAGAATTCCACATTGTCCAAGGCAGACACTAAGCAATGTTTCCTTCCTTGCTTACACCTCATTCTGATGGCAAGTCAAATGGCAACTCAACCCCCAGAGCAATGTTTCTTTTGAAAGTCTAAGTCATAATATTTGATACTACAGTAACAGCATTGGCGCTGTATTTTGGTGATGCTTACCTAAGTAATTCTTTCTGTGATTTGTCTGTAGTTGTGTGGACACTGGTTGAAATCACGGCTCTCCTACAGCTGGTGACATTCTTGACTTCTGTACATCTAGGATGTCACTATAAGATTTGACATTGATTTGAGTTTCATGTAGCCTCTTAACTCTGTGTTTGTTTTAACAATAGCTTTATTTTTATGGCAGATGTGGATTTTACTCTCCTTGTTAGACTAGGATATGTAACTCGTGTGTATATGTAGCATGGGCCCAAATAGCTGCTTTTGAGATTACAAGTCTTGAAGACCAAATTCATCGAACACTTGCTCACCTGCATAGTTGATAAAGCAGCTTATGTCGAGCTTCCTATGAAAGCATGCATGGTTTCAGGGTTGGGATTTGGTCACTGCAAAGGAGTGGAAAGAAGCTGATTTGTCTCTTGGACCGAGCGAGTGTAAAACCTGGGGCTGAGGCACAGGGCTCAAGCTGAGAAGCTTGAGCTATGCTTTTTAGCCTGCCTCTCTCAATCAAATTTCAAAATCCTCTCAAGTTTTAATCTTCATTAGGCTGTGTGAAAGCCAAATCGGAGCATTTAAAATGAGATTATATTTTTCTTACACCTGAACACAAACAGTAATGTTTGCAAGCATAGTTAAGGCAGCACAGTTCCTGTTCTGTGGGTGATGTTGCAGTGGTTCTCCCATCTGATGGGACTGGGAAGGTGACACACTCTAAAACAAGGCCAGAACAGTTTCTTTGCCAAGAGGTTCCGAGGTGAGGTCAGATGTGGTGTGCTGGTTGTAGCTGAGCCCAGTTAGGAGTTTACTGCCCATGACTTTGACTGCTGTTCGCTGTCGGCCTTGCAGAGCTTGCAGTCTCTGGGACTGGCTGGCATGCTTGTGTACCATTTCTTTCTATCCCAGTTTATCTCAAGCAATTCTTTCTTAAATCTATGGCATTTTAAGTGGATGCCCTCTGTTTCAGGGGGTCAGCAGGCATGCAGCTGAAGGGTGCAGTAAACTCCTAACCTGTTTCAGCTTCCTCCAGGCTGGTGTTTTTGCTCCCAGCCTGAAAAAGCCTGTTTTTTGGGTTTTGAGGTTCCTAATTTGGGTCACCCAGGTGCATCTAGAGGTTGGGAGCATGAGGCTGAGTGCACACATGGAGCATGTTAGAAGCTATGTTTGCTTGGTTTGTGTGTCTTAGTCATCCGTACACATGAAAAATGCCAATTAATAAATAAACCTTTTATATAGGCCATAGTTTAAGTTAAATCAGCAGACTAAAGTGTATTGCTAAAATTCTGTTTCTTCAGTCAAAATGGTGCCACTGGAGCAAAAACAGTGGAAGCAATATGGAACAGCCCCTTTTTGCATTGCGGATTGCACGGTCTTCAGTAACCTCTATAACACTTATAAAAGAGGTAATCTTAGCAGATGTCCCTCTTCTATGTGGTCTAGGGAACACAAACTAGAACTTTTCATTTTCCCTTTAATCCATCTGGAAGCACTGCACAGGTAGGGATCATATTGATTTGTTGTGGTAATGTGGAGCCTCTGAAGCTGGGTACAGACCTGCTGTTCAACAGCCTGACCTGCTTGGGGTGATTTTTTCCTTCCTTTCTGCAATCTTTTTTTTTCCTATGGGAAATGTGCAAGCATATAGATATTATAATTTGTCCTTTTTTTTTTTTTTCTTGTAGATATCAGTATTACCTACAGGTGAAAAAGGATGTTCTTGATGGGCGGTTAATATCCTCATTCGAGCAGGGAATTCGACTGGCTGGTCTGGCAGTGCAAGGTAGGGTGACGTGACCCCATTGCCTTTGTCCAGCAGTGGCTCTTTTGGTTTGGCCTCTATCTTGACTGGGCACTGACACCTAGAATGACTCCTGCTCACAGCAGCTGGGATTCCAACTGATTCCAAAGTGCATGGGTGGACTGCCGTGGATGAAACACTCACAGCCTCAGGCAGGGAATGAGGGACCACATCACAGTGCTCACCTTTCCTATTTCTAAAATTCATGCAAGCGGATCTCAACAGAACTCCAGTTCTTCCAGCCCTGACCACGGAGTACTTTGCAGTAATGAATTTGCTTCACGTTCTCTGGTTTGAAATGCAGATTACATCAAAGAGCACGGCAGCAGCTTTAATTTTGTCTTTAATTAAAAACTCATTTTGCTGTATAGTGCTATATGAAGTATGAAAGAACACATGACCGTAATTGTTATGTGAGTTATAAGTTAATAATAAACTACTTCTTACAACATGATTTTTATTCTGACACTCCTAAGGACATCAATAGAAGTGAGATCACATAATGTATATGTGCAGAGGAAGAAGCCCTGTATTTGGATAAAGTATGTTTCAGAGTGTCCACAACTGATTATGAGAACTTGAGGCAGAGTTTCAGCAATGTTCTCTGCGTGCTGTCTGATGAGTGGGAAGGGGGAAGTACATACATAAATAGCAAACATGAGGATCAGATTCTTGACAATTAAAGGTTCAATGGGGAGAAATGCTAATATGGTCTTTTTTTAGAGCAGTAGAAATGCTGGTTTTGTATCTTATATCTTCGTTAAAAATTGAAGGGAAAATGTTTCTTGTCAAATCTTGAAATGTTTGCCTAATAAAGGAAAATATATGTATAAGATTCCATAATGAATCTTTTAATTTAGGTAAATGAAGATTTCCCAGTGTATAAATTAGGTGTGAATAGATACTGAATATGTTTCACTGTGTTTTTGGAGCTTTTTCCTAATTTTGAGAGTGAGTCAATCCTACTATTCCTGATATTGTATTACTTCCTTTGTCCTTTGCATGTGATGCAACCAAAGGTATTTGAAATACTTATTTCTTTTAAACTTGCGGACTCTGTTTCATGCTCATTTTGATTTCTTTCTGTTTATGTTAAAACATAACTCTGAGGTAGAAACAAAATGAAACTGCATTTTTGGCATCCTGCAGTATGTGAAATTGTCTCGAAGCTTTGGAAGAATGTTTAGATAAAATGATTTATGGTGGGGATTTCCAACTCCTATAACATGATAATCTTGTAGATGGCGTTTGATCCTGTTCAATTAATATAAAATAAAAACCTCCTGGCAAGATACTCTTTTGATATAAGCTGTTGTGTATTTAACAGATAGATAAATATAGGCCTTGTTTGGTGTTTCTTAATGTAGTTTAGCCTTCAGGAAGCATTTCCAAAACTCCATGGTCTCAAGGACATTTAGACATGAATCCTCAGCCTGACATATGAGTGCATGTGAGCATGGAGATGAGTATCTTTTGGAGAGATGTAGAAGAAGCAGAAAAGTGAGTAGAAAGTTGTGGGCCAGTCAGTTAAACCAACACAGTGCCTTGTGCTGTTCCATTGGCTGCAGAAGGATAAACCTGCAGTTAAAAAAAAACCCATGCAGTTATAAACCCATGCTGGTTGTTGACAATTTTTAATGAAATTGACTACTGGATTTTAACCTTTATAGGCTGTAAAATTAATCTTTTGTTCAACTGTGTAGAACTGTAGGTTAAATTTTCTTTATTTTTACCTGGTCAGGGTTGGAAATGTTGGAGAAGCAAAAGTGTGCACGATTTTTAAAGAGGCTGAACAATCCCAGCATTTTTTTAATGGGGGTATGAGATCAAGAAGGCTACAGAAAAACAAACTCTTGCTCTCCTGATGGTTAAGCATTGCAAATGGTCCATTATATTAGGGATCAAAAGAAATAAATTACTTGTTGGCTGTTACTTGATCTCTGGTAATAACACTATTATTTTCAGACCTCCATGTTAAAAGCTAAAGTACAAGCAAAAATCTTTGTGCTGGGCTGTGGCTTCAGAGAGAACTCACCCACTTGAAATTAAGCATCTGTGCAAAGGTTGAGTGTGGTCTTAACATGTGTGGAAAGTGCCAAAATGAGTAATTGTGTTGTTTTTTTCCAGCGGATTTTGGAGACTATAATCAGTTTGAATCTCATGACTTCCTCAGAGAATATGTCTTGTTTCCTATGGTGAGTTCCTTATCCCTCTCTTTTGTGGTCTTTTGTGAGTAATTTCTCCATGACTCAGAGATGGTTTTATTGATAACTGAGTAAAAGCACCAGCGCTGGACTAGTGGAGGCAAAATTTGCTCCCCAAAACTTGATTGCAGCTGAATGATCCTATGCTATGGTATGTCAGCCCATTTTCAGTTCCTGTTGAGCCTCCACTAGGAATAGGTGTCAACAAAAGAAACTTAACGTCTTTGAATCAAAAAAGAATTTGCAGCTATTTTAAAAGGTACCACTGTGATATTAGCAACATGGCATATCAAGGGGATATAAGGGCTGCTGCTGTAGTAAATGTTGTGTCACAGGACAAACCATGCAGCCATTTCTGAAGAGAATGTGGATTTACATCTGTTGCACTGAAGTGAAGCCTGAATCAAGTCTTCTCAAAACGTTCTCCAGGGACTGTGCTGTAAATTTGGTTTACATTTGGAAACTAGCAAGTAACTTGAGTGCTTAGGGAAGGAGTTTAGATCACTAATGATGTTGGAAATTTGGTGACAAATGCCAAGCACTTGCAGTCTGTGACATTGAGCTTCTCTGAGAGGATGAATTAAAGAAGAAGAAAACCAAAACAAATGCCTGCTGAAGCTAAGGCTGGCTTTGTCTTAGATGAACAACTCCATCAGCATGAGTATTTAGTGTAAGCTTCATAAATGTAAAAGATCATGGAATTATTTCTAACTGGAAAAAATATCTGGAAGCAGGGTGGGGTTCCCATGCCCTGAGTGTAGCTGCCTGGAAGTTAAGGCATCTGGTTTCCCTCTGCAATTAGTGGAGCGGTAGAGAGAGAGTGATTCATCTCACTGTAATTTGAAGGCTTGAGAAGCATTTCATCCCACTTACCCATGCTCTTTGTACAGGAACTGCAGTGGACAGTTCATTCTTAAGTCCAAAAAGGTGACATCTGTACAGTGTCTTGAAGTGAAAGTGCAATTTTGAGCCACCAGACAGTTCAAAATTACGTTAAAAAAGTCATAAGGAAGAAGAGAATGTACAGAGATCTGAATATGCTTTGCATGGAATATACATGCAGAATGTGGCTTCAGTATTGACCTTTCACTAATAAACTTCTGTTATCCTCTCTAGAGGAGAAGAATTTCTTTGGAAAGCCATCCTATCTATTGATAAGTAATTGATGATCTTGTGTGTAGTTGCTGGTTTATGCAGTCATGTATGATAACCTAAACGGGAAAAAAGATGGCTGAAAATATATATGGAGAAAAGTGTTGTTGTCAGGGTGTGACTTTGTAAATTACTGACCTTCTGTGAAGTTCTTTCAATACAAAATGAGTCATAAAATGGTTTGGGTTAGAAGGGACCCTAAGGATCATCTAGTTTCAACACCCCTGCCATGGGGAGGGACATTTCCCACTAAACCAGGTTGCTCAATGCCCCATCCAGCCTGGCCTCGAACACTACCAGGGATACACTGGTACTATTTTTCTATTCAGGAAAAAAAAAAAAAGGAAGGGTTTTAGGTTTCTAGATGAGCTGTCAGGTGGTTAATTTCTCTGTGGTTCAGCATATTACTCTTTGGGCCCACCTCTTAGAACATCTGTTTTTTGTGTCAGCTGCCTCCATGGTGGTGTGGTCAGCTCTCTTCTGTTTTGCATGTTTACCATCACTTTGTGGTATCTTGCCTTTCATCCATGCTACTATTGCTAAATTTAAGAAGATCAGCAGAGTGTCTGCTTCCTACACCTTCAGAAGCCTACTCTTAAATCAACTGTTTCTTTAGACATATCTTTACCTACTTCTCTTTGCTCTTCTGGGGAGGATGGATAACATAATAGTAAATATTTCACTACAAAGTCAGTAACAGTGGCTGAGTGCTGCAGATACAAACTAGTCCCTAAGCAAGCTGAAGGATTTGAGTGAATTTGGGGCATAGAAAAAGCCTCCACCGAGAACCTTGCTATAAATTCATTAGTGAAGTGAGCTTGTGGATGAGGGAGGGGCAGCTGCGTTTGCGCTGTTTGATCTTGCGAGGCTCCAGTGTGTGTCAAATGGCATTTCTTCAGCAGTGAAAAGAACAAAGTTATGTACACAGTATACCCCACAGGTGCATGGCTGTGCATAGGCATGTACCATGTCATTTTTCATTAGCATGCTACCACTTTCACATTTTTTTGTGGCAGAAGCAAATATCAGAGGGGAGGGCCCCATTGAGCAAGAAGCAGTGTATTTAAGTACATTACATGCAGCCTTAAGGCTTTCTTAAATAAAAGTAAGAACTTTGAGGTTTTGCAAGAAAGTTTTTCAGCTTCCTTTTTTTGGCCTTGAATTTATGAGTAGACTTCCTTTATTAACTTGCTCCCAATTATTTCAGAATTGTTTCTACCGCACGTTATTAAATTTGCAGAGTACAAAAATTTCTGCTCCGGAATGTGTTGCAAGCATAAAGTAGGTTTTAATGCATATTTGCAGAGGTAGCAAAACTTTCAATCCCTTTAGGGATGAGGAAGGGAGTACCGGTATGTTGCAGGACAAAAAATACTCAGGAATTCATTTTCCATGGTCTACGTGTTATTTTGGACCATTTTTAAAAGGTATATATTAATTTGTAGATTTCCAAGTTTTTAGAGATTTGTTCAGTACCTGTCCAGGAAAAGGTGCTTTATCTGTGCCCTATACTCTGCTCTCTATTTTGGAAAAATAAGGACCTTACCCCTATTTTTACAGTATTGCTTTACCCTCCCAAAAAAAAATCTAAAAAAAAATCAGAATTTTCTGTCCTTCTCGCACGTTTTCAGCATTCCATGCTCTGAATTTTCAGTGTGGTCAGTGATAGGTTCTCTCTTGGTAACTACCTAGAAGAGTGTGAACAGTAAAGTCTTGAAACATCTGTTCTCATAATTTCTGCCTGCCATTTTATCCTCTCTCTCTTTGGTTGACTAGTTTTTGATGCTACTTCATGTTCTTGCAGGATTGGACCCAGGATGAAGCTGTCCTGGAGGAGCTGACTCAAAAGGTTGCTCAGGAGCACCGAACTCACAGGTAAGCATGACATTATGAAGTTTGTACTATTTTTTTTTTAATTTTTTGTCATTATATACTTCCCTGCTTCCCCATGCATTCCTGGCAGTGTTTAACTGGCTTATCTTCATGTTACTATTATGCTTTGTGTCACTGGATTTTTAATTAGTCTATCACAAAAGATTATCTGCCTCTTGTAAACACAAACTGGCTGAGGAACTTAATCCTAAATAAACGAGCATTTACACCCTTAGGTTTAATGAGCATGTGTAACACTACTTGTGCTATACAGTAGACTCCTTTCTCTTTTTGATTTCATTTAATTCCTGATGGTGAAAGACCCTGTGACTTGATCGGTGGCGATCCGAGGGCCTCTTTCAAGAGGAGGGGGATACAAATGCTCTCAGTGTAATGGAAGTGAAAATAACAGGAATTGGGTTTTAAGTCTTATGGAGAAGACACGGTATAGTGTTACTAGTTAATGAGCTAGGAGTGTGTGCATTAGTGCTTCAATAAAAAAAACCTTCTTTGTGAGCAGGCTTCTTTCATGTTGTCCAGGTGTTTCAGTGGTGGAAGTGTTCAAACCTCTAGAGTGCTGTTATGGGAAAAATGGCAGTGCCCACATGTCATATGCAATAGGAATATTATGTGAAGGATGCTGCATTCCCCATTACATGAGAGGAAGTGGTTGTAAAAGGACAAATACCAGTCTCTGAGTCTAAGGCCAT
This sequence comes from Pachycephala philippinensis, assembly GCA_013397055.1. Lineage (NCBI taxonomy): Eukaryota > Metazoa > Chordata > Aves > Passeriformes > Pachycephala > Pachycephala philippinensis. Next base: position 405,809 of record VWZT01008680.1, on the reverse strand, counting down.
TCTCAGTTTTGAGTTTCAATGCAAGCCTGGGCCTTTGATGCAACCAAAGGAATAGCTTCCAAGCCGGCCATGAACAGGCCTGATTCTGTTCTCTCCCTGCCATGGGCTGCTTGTGTGATCTTGGTTAACTCACAGACTTGAAAGGAAAGATTTCCCACCTGCTGTGCTCTATAGTGCTATTTCTGCAACACAAAGGGCAAATACTTCCCCTCACTTCAGCAGGTAGATCGTATTCCACCTTCCTTCTCCCAGGTATTTGTCTGGTTCTTGTATTTCTGTTTGTAAGCTGTGGTAAGGAGGAGCAAAGAGGAGAAAAATTAATAGCGGCCTTCTTTTGGAGCAACCTGCAATCTATTCTGACCTGCTTTTGAGAATTGAAATCTGTTTGAATTCCTGAGCTGTGACAGGAGCGTGTGTAGACACGTGTGTAAAAGTTTTCAGCTGGTTTGTTCTCTCTTATGAAAGAGAATCTGTTCAACTTTTGGATTTAGTGCCTGTGTTTTTGAACAGCCAACTTGAAAATGTAGGTCTTTGCTTTTAAGTCTTTTTAAGAAACTCCAGTGGCCTTGTATAATATTCAGGCAGATTAGCACCCCTATGGTCCAAGTTGTCCATCCAAAACTATCCACAACCTGATGGTTTAATAAAGCCTGGAAAAGATTTGATGTGTGCTGAAGAAGCTGAGTAATGTGATCAGTTCAGTTTGTTCCTCCTCTAATTTGAACTGTGCTTTGTATCTTACCTTAGTGACATTTAGTAAAATTTCCCCCCTTGCTGATCGTGGTCCTAATGTTGAAAGTTGGTTTTGTGTTGTGCGTTTCTAGGCAGTGTCTCTAAAGTGTCTTCTCAAGTGGTTTGTGAAACTCCCATTTTTTTTGCCAGTATTTTTGCGTGTGTGTGTAATATTGAACTGTTTGCTGCCTTTTGTTAATCTAATTGCAGTGGCATTACAGCAGCAGAGGCTGAGCTAATGTACATCAATGAAGTGGAACGTCTGGATGGGTTTGGACAGGAAATTTTCCCTGTGAAGGTATGTTAGTGTGTATTGTAAAGGAACCTCTGAATCAAATGATGCAGAACTCTGCAGCAACCTTTGGACTGCGTGCAAGTAGTGTTCGTCCAAAAGAGACAGGACTTGTTTAACTGCTCCAGAGGGTGAAATGACTGCTGGTAGTTTGAATGGACATTGCAGCATGAGGGTTTCGTAGGCCTGTAGTGCTACTTCTCTTCCATGAAAATCCTTGTCACAGAAGAGGTTGCTCTGTGCTAGGGCCTGCTCTCTTGGGAATCAGAGATGCTCCTTGCTTTTCTTTTATGTGCTGTCTGTGGGAGAGTGGCCAGGGCAAATGAATCTCAGCTCCAGTCGCCTTTAACAGGATAGGAAAATGAGACCTTTTTTTGTCTTTCTAAGTTGCTGCTTACCAAGCACTAACTTCACTTTTCCTTAGTTTCTTTTATGTGCACACAGGTCCACCCCACGTTTTTAATAAGGGGGAATTTCAGGGATTATTTTGCATTTGCAGTCACTTTCCCTTCACTGGAAGTCCCGTTCTGCCATGGATTGTCTGGATGTGTGGCATTATGGAGCACATGCTGCCATGATAAAGTTGTGCTGAGAAACCAAAAACTGCTGTTCCCAACATGGCCCATTTCCCTTTACTAACCTACCCAGCCACCCTAAGTGAGGATTGTGAGTGGTTTTCCTGCTAGTTAAAGATAACTTGGAATTTAAAAACAAACACAGCAGCACACCAAACAAAACAAGCTTCGTGCTGAAGTCAAAATTGATCCTTTGGTGCCAATCTCAGATTTGGCCTGGAGGGGAGGAGCTGAATGGCAAAAAACTTAGAACCCACCTAACAAAATTCTGGAATGCTTATTGCCAATGAATGAAATGAAAGCTTTCCTCAAATTAATTTGGAATAATGCTGCATACTACCACAAAAGGTTTCTGTGTTGGAAGTGTCATTAGAGATTATTGCACATGTCACTAAGGTCAGCATGAACAGTGGACTGGGTGCTCTGCAAAATGGCAGGAAGGTGTTAGCCTTGCATCAAGGAGAAGCATGCTGGCCTTGGAGACAAACAGAACTGCATTCAAAGGGGAAAATGAAAGATTTCTCTTTTTTCCCTGGTAGAAAATGTTATTAGAAGTACATGTCTTTCTTCCCATATAGGTATTTGTGTGTATACACGCACACATGTAGATGTATGTACTTGTATGTATACAAATACACACATTTTCCCACACACATTCCCAATCTTTTTGCTTTGTAAAACTCCCCCTGGCACAAGGCAGAAGAATGTGTTGTCCTCTCACCAGACTAAACTGCTGACTCTCTGGTGGCTTGTGGCTGAATTGCCATCCATGGTTTGTTTGCAAAAGGCCTAGCACTCAGTAGTTAAATAGGTGCAGATACTCCATCGTTTCCTTCTTTGGATCAAGCACAGCAAGGCCAGGAGAACAGCCCTGATCTGGTCTATTAAAATGCAGGGGCACCTGATGGTTTCTGTAGCATGTGCAGGCACAGTGCATTAACTTCTCTCACATCCTTCCTTCTAGCCATTCTTTCTAACCACACTCGTGATGTTAGCGTGATTTCTGTTTACCACTTTAAAGTGTGAATCAATTACTATATATGCAGCTGGGGGGGAACTGTTCTTGCTTGTTGATAAATGTAGAAAAACCTCTTTCTCAACAGTATTAAGCTTTTGTAGCCAAAAAAAGGAAAAGGTTTTTCTTAAGAAAACTGATTGCAAAAAGGAACAGGAGCATGTGGTTTTCAAACAGGAGCGTACAAGGAGACATGTGTAGGTGCAAAAACAATAGGACTTCTTAGAGTTCACTGGTTTTGCATTGTTTTTGTGTGGTGTGTGCAGTTGAATATTTAACCCAACAACTGAAAATCAATGGACGATGTATCTGCATAGAGATGGAAGTACTTTTTGGGGTGACATGCTGTGAACTTCTATGTGAAGTACTTAAAGGAGGAAGTGTGAAGGGTAGAGCTTTTGAGAGGGATTCCATCTCCAGGTGTGGTGTTCTAAAATCTCTACATGTTTTAACAGATGCCTGTAGAAATACCATGGCTGTGAAAGAGAACTATTGCTTTCGGTGTTCCTACGGGCTCTAGATAGCTACAAAGAGAGGGGATGTGGGGTATTATACCATGAATGCTAGTTTGTGGTCTGCATGGTGTTTGAGAGAACTTTGAGCTCGTTTAGCCTTCTTCTGTTCTCACTAATCAACACAATGAATCCCCTTAAGTGCTAACTGCTCTGAAATAATGAAAATCAGAGTCCAGTCAAGTAGCAAAATATAGGTTAGTCCTGCATCCACACTGAAGGGCTTCTCTTTGGTACTTCAGCATACATTCCTGTAAATGTATTGACCAGTTTCTTTATTAAATTAAATTTATTATCCATTCTCTGCAGGATAACCATGGAAATGACATACACCTTGGTATTTTCTTCATGGGCATCTTCATAAAAAACAGAATTGGAAGGACAACTGTGATTTATAGGTAAAAACGAGGGTCTTTTGTATTTAAAGTGAGTTTCTTTCCAGAGCTCTATGTATGGGATTTTTTCTTTACTTATATATGTGACTAATAGTGCCAGTCCTCTGACTAAGGAGTAGTAACCTTGCTTTTTTCAGGATTGGTCTCTTGGCCCAAAGAGAATTTCTGACGTCTGTTGGATGGCAAGAAAGCTGTAGTAGCCTGTCATGTATCTTGTTCTAGTTTACAAGGCTTTGATTCTTTTTCTTTTCTTGTCTTTATGTCTTCTTCTTTGATGCTTCTGAATGCAAATCTGGTAAACCTCATGGCTGGCAGCCTGAGAGCTCAACACCTCTGAAAATCTGGTTGCCACATTTAGGTGCCCCACTAAAAAAAAGGTTGAACTTTCTCATTCCATGATTCTGAAAATCCTGGCTGTGTCACTCTATTGTTTCTTCTATAGTTTATTTTGGTTAATAAGAATTACTTATCCATTAACTTTCTTTTGTGGGTTTGTTCTGTATGAAAATATTGCTGGAAATCTCCATGATTCCAGGGAGGACAGTTTTGCTCTTCTTTGCTACTCTTCTAGTGGGTATTTTTATTACTGTTGCTGTTTACTTGAAGTGGATTTTTACTAGTCCCTGTGATTAGAGTAGGAATTTTGTGCAGCCCAAAAGTTGTGTTTTTCAAGGTGCACTGATTTTCAGTCAGTAGCTAAGGCTTATATCAGACTTAAGCTGGAATTTGGAGGGGGGGAGTTGCCTTAAAAGGGCTTTCATTAGTCAGCTTAAAAAATGCTAGTGCTCCCTTTTCCACATAGCTGATGGTTTTGCATATGTAATTTTGAGAAGAAACTAGATAATCTTTTAATTGGGCCAGGTGACAACAGCAAGAAGTTTCTTTATATGTAGAAATGAGAGTTGGTGCTGGGGATTCTTACTCTTTGGAAATATGCACTGCAAGCATCCTGCCATGACATGAAGAGGAATGCATGCTGCAAACAGAACAAACAAGTCCTTTCCATCCCCGTGGATTGCATGCAATGTACGCAAATGTCTGTCAGCTATTTGTAAGAAGATTATAACTCAGATCTTGGGCAACCTGACAATTACTTGGGGAAAAAAAAAAAGAAGATTGCAAACATAAAGCCAGAGTATTAACATGGTATGCATAGCCTGCATAACCATGTTGTCAAGTTAACCTTCTTTAGCAAGAGTTGGCACTGAATGAAAGGTGGAAACAGCATTTGGGGAGGAATGGCACTTAAAATAATTCTATTACATGTGGCTAAAATCAATCAGTTCCAAAATGCCACAGTTCGGTAAAATGTTTATCATTAATGTGTTTTCAATGTGTCTTCTATTGTGAGTCTTCAAATTCATGTTTTTAAAAAGAGCTTTTAACTCTCCTGCTTTGGGTTAGAAGATGAATATCCTTTCACTTTTAATCAGAACTTGACTTCCTTATTTTCCTGACCATATTTCTTCACCAAAAAGCTACTGAAAAGCTTTCCCATAAAATGAGACTGATGTTGACTAAGGGATTCTTACTGTGTTTGTGAAATGTTTGAATGTATGTGTTGGCAAGCTACAGTGCATTTTTTTACTCTGCAGGTGGAATGACATTGGGAATATCGCTCATAACAAGTCTTCAATTGTTCTAGAGTTGATCAACAAAGAAGAGAATGTACTCTTTCACACAGTAAGAAAAAGATCTGATCAGTGTCATCAAGAAAGCTACTTATGTAAAAATAAACCTTTAAAATTCCACTTTCCCAAAGAGGCTCACTTGCATAACACCACCCCCCTCACAGTTCATGTTGTACTTTATGCAGAAAGTGAAATTAATTTCATTTAGGTACATTTCTGTATTTTCTTCCAAGCATCCTGAAATATGCTGGGAAGTCTGCAAAAAGCTGAAGTGCTTTTTGGATGGTGTAAATACAGCAGCTTAAGTAGAAACTGGGCATGAGCCCCTGTGCACATACTGGAACTCAGAGGGCCGTGGTGCTGTTGTGTGGTGTTTAAAATCACTCCACATCTCCCTGAACCAAGGCCAGTACAGAAACCGGACCAGCAAGCTTGAGCAATTTTTTTGTTGCTGTCCCCCTCTACTGTGCCTTAGAAGTGAAGTGGCAGTGTGTAAATGCACACCACTGGGTTTCAGTAATCCTATGCCTTGAATGCTCTTGAGACCACAAGATGTGTTCTTGGGAGCCAAATTCAGTACATGGTAGACCTTACCAAGCATTCCTGCAGCTGGATTTTTAAAAAAGCTCTTGGTCGCTTCTTGGTAAGAATAACAAATTAAATAATTTATTTTTCTTTTTTTTCCCTCATTTTTCAAGGATGATCTTGAAAATGCCAAGTATATTTCACGTCTGTTTGCATCAAGACACAAGTTTTACAAACAGAACAAAATCTGCACAGAGTGAGTACTCTTGCTTCACAGTTGTTTTCTGACACCTTGCTTTGGAATTGGTCTGAGTTTTGGCATGTCTGGTTTTGTTTAGTTTTGCGGGGTTTTTTTGTTTGTTTTTTTTTTCTAGTCACATATGTCAGTTATTCTTTTCCCCTTTCCCTTTTTTTTTGTTTTGTTTTAACCGACAGCAAGAACAGACAGTTGAGAATGAAATTTAATTCTGAGCCTTGTGAGCTTTGATGCTCCCCAAGCAGCCAAATCCTAGAGAGAGTCTTGAATCAAAGGCCTCGGTGTCTGCTGTTGATAGCCCAGAGTATTAGCATAACCTGGAGTGAAAGGTGACATATGTTATCATGTCAAAATGTGAGCTGTAGTAGCAAACACACTGCCCATCCAGCAGCTAAGGATGCTGTAAAGTGAAGGTTATCATCTTCTAGTTTGGGCAGGATAATTTATCTGCCTCTTATGTGTGCTGAACGAGGGAGGACACCTGGGTGCGGTAATCTGCACAGCTGTACTGCCACAACACAGCAGAGATTGTAAATCTAATCCTGAAGTCTCTTTTAGGCTCTGATTTGAGCACTTTCTTAGAAACTGGCCTTGAGCTAGTCCTCTCACACAGGTGGATTCCTTCTAACTGAAGGAGGAATTCATTAGGCTTTAATTCAAAAGTCTGTTTGTTAGTTGAGATGTTTCGTTTACACCAGCACATATTTTCAATTTGAGATAAATTTGGCTTTCTAAAGGTTAGAGTTTTGAGAAATTTTCATGGTGTGTATAGCAAAGAACATTAAATTCTTGCAAAACTTACCATGAAGAAGTCTCATCTCTATCAACAACTCTCGTTAGAGCTGGACATCCCATCTGTTCAGCTGGGTAATGCCATCTGTTGGAAAATAAAGTCAGAATGATGAGGGGAAGATTGGAAGGTGTTTCATGTGTGCACACATTATATTAACATAAGATGAGTTAGGGCATAGGAGAGTCCAGTGAGGTGAACTGCTTTGAGTGATCCTTACACAAAAGAGATGTTGATTAGATTTTACATGGTGCTTACAGTTCTTGGGAGGTGAGTGGAGGACTGGAAAAGGTATTTCTCAGCAGCATATAATGCATTTCAGTAGTCCCATACTAAATTCAATTGTAATGGTTCCAGAGGGAGTGAATTCAAAGGGAGCTCCTGATTGTTTCCCCTGTGACAGTCAAGAAAGAAAACAAAATGTCATAGTGTCTCACCTTGGGATACTTCCCCTTTGAAGCTGTGTGGTGGGGTCAACAGAGAGGACTTTCTGTTACCAATCATAATCCAGACTGCAGAAGCAATAGCTTTTGATAATGTTTCGTCCTAAACACTGAACCCTGAGTATGTGGGTCCCATGAGTGGGGTGTATAAAGTAGTTTCATGGGCAACTTGCAAATGTTTGGGCTAATAAAGGTAGGGAATGTCATGAAGTCAAGGAGTGAAATAACAAGTTTAAATGTATTTTTGTCATTAGAACTGCTCTCCTTACCACAGTCTCATGTGGTATAAGCGTGTGTGCTAGAGCCACAGATATTGATGACAGCATATGCCAGTGTGTGTTTTCTAGCTGAATAATTTTCCTGCCCCCTGTGTTAAAATGATAGTTGTTTGTTTTCCTGTGTGCCTTTCCTCTAATCGCACATAACATCATTCACCAGATCAGAAACTGTAAGAGGACAAATTCCACCTTTCCTCTCTTCACGTAAGCACTATATTTCTACCTCCTTCAACTTGTTTCTTTCCCTTTCTCGGTTTTTTTTTCCTCCTACACTCTTTATTCCTTCCACTGCACCTGGCTACTCTAACATTGTATGTGGCTCTCCTAGTACTGTCTAACCAGTTGGTTTTTTACCTTTTTTCCTGATCTGTGTGCATTGCTTTGGAGTGATTGCTATCAATTTCATAAAATTGTCCTTCTTTTAATGTTCACATTAAGTCACCTAAGACTGTACCTGTGTGCCATGTTCAGTTTTTTTGCTTAAGAGACTTGTTTAATTCATTTTAAACCAGAGTTTTTCTTTCTTGTGTTTCCAAGTCAGCCAAATAGGATAATGACCAAAAGGCATGTATAGTTTGGAATGGGAATACTTCCTGTATTTAAAGGAGAACCTGAATTAATTTCATTTATTCATATATCTGAAGATCTCAGTAATGAGCAATACGAACAGATTCTTCATGTCTTGTTTTTCCCATTCGTTCTTGACTCAGAATTGAGATGTTGTAGTTTCTATCATTTCTCTTTTTCCTCCACAGACAATCAAATTCTCCTCCCCCCATCCGACGACGGCCAACCTGGAGTAGGTCATCTTTGGTACGTGCCACAGTGAGGTCTTTAAGAATAGCTATACCATTTCTAATGGGATGAGGCATTGTGTAAGATGAACTACTTTCTAAATTTCAAATAAGCCCATTAACTCATTTCTTGTAGGCATGAGTTTCAAGGGTGTGACTGCCTGGATTGATTAGTTTAACTGGATAATATCACCACTGAATAGTAAAAATTACAGTCTTCAAGGCATTATATTTTTATTTGCCCTGGAGAAACTGAGCATCTTTTCTGCTGGAATGAGGTTATTTCAATATGTAGAGAAAATAATCCTTTAGAAAGAATTTGAAGTGTCTTGTGCTGTATGCATCAAAACCTAGTCATTACATAATGTTACATTTCACGTTTCTTCAATCCTCATGTTTTTGTATAAAGACTACTTAAAATTTACCAGCTTCTTGGGTTAATGTCCTATTTTATGTGTGAAGTTACTGTTAATTTAAGTTAAACTATCAGAATGAGTCAGGATTATGATTCAGAGTTTTTCTTAAATTGTATTTATTTCCACCTAACTAATCTCCAGAAACACTATCAATCTGACAAAACCGGGTAATTTTTTCCTGATGTATTTAAAAAAAAAAAAAAAAAAATCATGTGTGAGGTTTTTTCCCCCATCAATTTTAAAGAAATTCTTTTTGGATTAAATTTTAACATCTAGCATGTCAGTATTTTTCAATCTTATTTAACAGATTCTGAATTTCTGTGACAGTAGCACTGCTGGTTCCTTAGACAGAGGGCAATATTATCTCTATGCAGGGTGCCAGTTTTCATGTGTGATACAGGTTAATACCCACTTTGTAGACCTTTCCAGTGTGAAAAGTCCATTACCCTGTTGCTGCACAGCAGAAAGCTGATGTGGGCAAGTGTTTTCTTGACATTTCACCACAGCGTGGTTACAGCTTGTGAAAATGTTCCAAAATTAAGCTTAAGCAGGTAGTGATATTAAGATAGCTTTATCTCTGCAGATTTCAGCAGAGGTTATTTTCCTGTGTATGTGTTTGCAGTCCATTGGATCTAAAAGTTGCACTCCATGTTTCTCAGCCACTGGCAGGAAAGCTGCCACTGTACAGTGCCACTGTAGCTGCCTCCAGATTTCTTTGTCTTGCCATTCTTAGCTTGTTTCTAAGGTGTCATGATGCAATACACAGGCTGTGTATCACACTTTCTGAGGCATATTTAGAGTATTTGTGGTGTCTGTGAGTTTGGTCCCTGGAAATGACTGTGAAAAACTGAAGGTGAAGAAATGAACTGTGCTTTCCATTTTGATGCTATGGCTTCTGTTATATCACGAGGGGAAAAAGTGGGCTCTTTTCTGTATTATGTATGAAAAATGGAGATCTGCTCTTTCAAAAGAAAAAAACCAAATCCTGCTGCCACTTTGTTTTGAATATAAATATGCAACAGGTTTTAAAACCCCAAAGTCTCAGGCAGATCAAGAGGAGGAATGTGGGCTCATCAATTGAAAAGTGCACTGGGCTGCTGACAGCTCACGGTGAACCTTCAGCTGCCTTTTTCGTAATTGTTCTGTTAACTTGTTGGAACAGTTCTCTTTGGGAGGAAAAAAACCCTTTCCTGACTGTTGTCTGCACTGCACATACCTTCATACACCTACCTATTCATTTGTCTTGTATAGCAATAAATCAGTAGGCAGAAATGGGAAGTGAAGTGGAATCTTTGGGGTGAGGCTCTGCCACTTCACTAGGGATCATGTTCTTTACTTTCAGATCAAGATCCTTTATATGGTTTTGGCATGGTTTCTGCTGTTTCTTTTTCCTGTCAGACCACCCAGTGATGTTGGTTTTCCATAAAAACCCCCTCATTGTAGGAGATCTTAATATAATGGTATGTTTAATTACCTGATTTTTAAAAAAAATCCGAGCGATCATTAATTTGGATATTGTTGTCCTGCAGATCTCAGGTTTCTCTTTTTTCAGAAGAGGCAGATGGGTCTTAAAAAGAAAAATACCAAATTTCTTCCAGATACCTTTCATAACATCTATCACAAAGAAAACTGTCTGCTCCAGATGTATACATTCCTAGTAGAAGGCACTTCTCTTTCCTTGCACTTTTCCTCTGCCCTCCATTTGCTAGGCTTTCCAGCATCTTGGTTGGTTCCAGCCTCAGGTTCTCTACTAAGGTTGTCAACAGCAGTCTCCTTGGCCCAGGTTGTTCAGTGAGAATAGGGTTTTATACTTTTGGAAGTAATTCTGGTAGCAGAAATACTTCTTGTTGTTTTCCAGCTCTGGCTTAACACAGCTATTTTGTATGCAAGAATTCATACTGAGCTCAGTATTTTTGATTCTCATTCCTTCTCACCATTTACACAGAAAATGTAAATCTTGCCCCTTCCCCACGCCCTCTTTGCTAGCAAACTTGCATGGTGCTCATTTGGTGTGTGTGCACGCAAAGGCAGATTATGTGGGGTTTTTTGCCTTGGGCATCCACAGTATTCCTTAATAGTCTGAACTACTTGAATCAGCCTGGATGAAAAGCCCTCGTTCTGCTGTTAAGGAAGACACATTCACAAGACAGGAGCGTCTTCCTTGTCTTTCTGCTTACTTCATGTATTGAAATAGGTTTTCATAAACTTTGCTCAGTGACACCAGACAGGACATTGCAGTGCAGGTGGCAAAGTGGAATTGCAAAACACATTGGTTTACCAAGGGACAAAGCTGGGGAATATGGCATCAGCTCTGATTTATTTTTCTGGAAATGATCCTGCTGATTTCATGCTGAATTGACCCCTCTGAGACTTGCGTTAAAAAATTTGTTTCAGTGCAGATTATTGGAGTAAACTTGGATTCATTATCTAAGGAATTCAATGTTCATGTAATTTACAGAGTTATTTTAAGTTCATATGTGGTCCTATTGCTTGCGTAACAGTGTCCTAAGTCCTTGAATTTGTTCCATTTCTGCTTTTGTCCCGATTAGGTGTCTGTTTTGTTTGGGTTTAATTCTTCAAGGGCAAGGGCTTTTAATAAAAATGTGAAGAATTTTAAAAAAGCTGAAATTGTGGTTGAGCTTAAGGAGTACTAACTGCTCAGCTTTGGGCTCTGTAACAAAATTTAGCAAGCAATTTACAAAAAGTTATTCTCTGTTCTATAAGGAACTGCCAAGACGTGTCTTTGGCTGGGTAAGAAAGAGCAGTATTCAGTGGAAAGGGCATCGAACCATTTTTCCTGTTTCAGTTGCAAAAATTGTAGCAAATGAAGTTCTAATGCTTTTTTTTTTCCCCTTGTGCTTTTATTTCAGCCAAGACAACATCCTTTTATACTGCCTCCTATGCATGTCCAGTGTGGAGAGCACTACACTGAAACACATAATTCACAAGGTACTTAGAGCATATACTTTCACTTTAATGTACTTCAATTTTATGTGTATGCAAAGAAGCTCCTAAGCCTTATGTCTAGATTTATAATGCCATCATGGTCAAAAGGGAGCTGCTGCTGCAGGAGAACTAGCAGTTTTATAGTTAGTATTGCAGTAAATCTTCTGTTTGAAGTCCAATTTCAGTTTTCAAATTTCCCTAAAATATCTGCATATGATTATATGGACCTTAAACTTGGTATTCCAGTTCAGTGAGCTGAAAAAATAATTTCTAAAGAGAGTATGATGGCTGTACTCAAAGGCAGTGCCAGCTGGGGCCAGGGAGAGAAACCAAGTGAGGGAAAAGAAGACAGCAAAAAGCTTTTATTGTAGGAGAAATCATAATGTTCTGTCCATGTAACTGTATCTGTGGACAATCTTTTCTGCTGATTTTTCACCACCATCTGCCTGCATTGTTAGCTTTACGGACACAAGGAGGGTTAACTATATTTACGCCCATGTTTGACAAATAAATTCTTTAAGAGGTTGTGCCAGGTTACTTTGATCAAGTCTGGGAACGGAGCCCAGCTCCTAAACACCTTGAGTCTCACACCCTTAACCACCCCACCTTTTGGAATACACGTAGCCAGGTCTGTTAGGCTGCTCTTCTTTGCAGTTCATGAGAGGTACAGCTGAAGTGCTTTCACCAGCAGAGGAGCTCTCAATCATACCTGTTAGTGTTTTGGGGTTGTGGAGTCTGACTGTTTTTGAGGTAGAATTTGATAAGTTTTGAAAGGAGCCATTCGGTAGAGTTCCTTGCATACAGTAGACTTGACTTAGTGGCTACTACTGGTTTACTGTGAAGGTGAGGCTGTGAAGGATATTCTCAATTTTAGAAGAATTTTCAAGTTCCCTTAGGTTTACGACAGACTTTTCTGTATTTTCAAAGAACAAGCTGACTTCAGAGTTTGGGGAGCTATTACATTTTTCTTACAAGATTTTCAACAGGGGCAGTCTTGCAGTAAAGTTGTGATCCAGGGTATGATCTTTACTGTCTTGATTTCCTCTCAGATACGCTTTGCTGAAGTATTTAACATTCGGTTGTGCATCTGTAGGGTGGTTTGTTGTTTGGGTTTTTTTTATTTTTTTCCCTGATCTTTGGTCACCCAACTGTGTCATACTTCAGATCCTCAAAACTGTTGATGGGTCTAAAGTAGAATTTCCAATTTCACGGTCCTCTGCTACTATGAATCTCAGACAGCTGTGTATCAACAGAAGAGACAAGAAAATTTTTCAGGTTAACTCTATGCTCAGAGCGCTGGGGTTTTAAGGTGTCAGCAGCAGTAGTGAACCCTTCCATGATGCTGAGGGAGGAGATGCCCCTTCATTCTTCCTTGCCACCTCAGGCAAAAACACTTTCTCTCTCTCCCCTTTCATGTTTCCCACAAGGATCTGAGCTACTACCATATTTTGCTAAGTGTTGGGAGTGTTTACGTTGGTAGCTTTGCTTTATTTCAGTGGCTCAAGGATGCTCCCAAGACCAAACATTCCCAGCACTTGTGCACTAACCTGTCTCTGTACTCACTGGTGCAGACTGCATTTGAAGTTTTGTTAACAGTGGGTGAGTCCTTGTGGGTTAAAATTGTCAACATTTCTCTCTCTGCTCTATACAGATAGCATTTTCCATGGAAATGAAGAAACTTTCTACTGTAGGTCTCAGACCAGTTTGGACAGGTGTCCAATGGACTTCAGCTACTTGAATGGTAATGGACCCAATGGGAGTGTGTGCAGTGCCCACAGCATGAACTCTCTCAACCGCTCACAGAACTTCATCCAGGCATCTCCAATGTCCTCAAATCTGAGCATCCCGGGAAGTGACATCATGAGAGCAGACTACATCCCCAGCCACAGACACAGTGCAATCATCGTCCCATCTTACAGGCCAACTCCAGATTATGAAACTGTCATGAGGCAAATGAAGAGAGGGGTGATCCAGATGGATAGCCAAAGTCAGTCTTTGAGGAATCTCAATATTGGAAACACACATGCTTATAACCAGCCGGAAGACCTAGTTTACAGCCAGCCTGAGATTCGAGAGAGGCACCCTTACACGATCACCTATGGGCCCCAGGGGGGTGGCTACAACAAGCCCGTGGCCCCATCTGACCAAATGAACCCTAACAATGCTGCTCAGAATAAGGCAGCAGCCAGTGCCATATCCCACACGGTCAGCACCCCCGAACTGGCCAACATGCAGCTGCAGAGCAGCCAGAGCTACAACACTGCCCACATGTTAAAGAACTATCTCTTCAGACCCCCGCCTCCGTACCCACGCCCGCGCCCGGCCACCAGCACGCCCGACCTGGCCAGCCACCGGCACAAGTACGTCAGCGGCAGCAGCCCTGACCTGGTCACTCGTAAGGTGCAGCTCTCGGTGAAAACCTTCCAGGAGGACAGCTCGCCGGTGGTGCGCCAGTCGCTGCAGGAGGTCAGCGAGCCCCTCATGGCCGTGAAGCATCACGCGGCGGTGAACAAGCGCCACAGCCTGGAGGTCATCAGCAATATGGTGCGTGGCATAGAAGCCATGGCCCTAAAAACTTTGAACGCCCCTCTGCCACGCAGGAACACTTTGCGGGAGCAGGTGCAGCCGGAAGAGTCGGTTCAGATGGGGCACGAAGTTCAGCAAGTTCCTCATTACCACCACAAAAAGACATTTTCTGATGCTACAATGCTGATACACAGCAGTGAAAGTGAAGAGGAAGAAGAAACGCAAGAATCTGTGTCCCGGATAACAGCCCTCCATGAGAACATGGAGTACAGTGCTCAGCTGCAAGCTGCCTTGGCTAGAATACCAAATAAACCTCCTCCAGAGTATCCTGGGCCTCGGAAGAGTGTCAGCAACGGAGCACTGAGGCAGGACCACGTTAGCATTTCTGTGGCTGTGGCCAGGGCCAAGGCCATGAGGCCGGGGCCTTCCAAAGCCGTCAGTGTCTCTCGAACTGATCAAGTGGCAATAAATGGCTCTTCACTGGGGCCGTCCATCTCGGAGCCTGACCTCACCAGCGTGAAGGAGCGGGTCAAGAAAGAACCGGTCAAGGAAAGGCCTGTGTCTGAAATGTTTTCTATCGAGGACAGCATTATAGAAAGAGAGATCATGATGAGGGTAAGTGCCTTCCTCTCTTGCAGTGGCTTCTTGGAAATTAGTAATCACACAGGTCAACTTCCATACCAGAAAACTGTTGGGTCAGTAAACTCTGGGGAACATGTAGGTGGGAAGCTGTGGATTTGCTTAAAGTTGGGAAATGTGATATTAAGTGCCACATACAATTTGGTTTTGTGGGCCATCAAGGGGGCTGATCCCATGCACCACTTGGGCTTGTCTGTTTCCTCGGCTGCGGCTCTTTGGCTGCTGGCCAGACCTGTGTCTGACCCAGCTGAGGATGCCACCACCCTGGCAGCAGTGCTGGCTGGAGGTGGGTGACCAGGTGTGCAGCTGGGGACAAGGAGGCTGATGGCAAAGCCCCCCTTGATGCCTGCTTCCCTTCAGGATTTGAGGGCAGGGCGAGTCTGGAATGTGTTTGTCGAGATGGGTGGGAGGTTGTGTTTTTGGCACTGGTGTTTTATTCCTCCTTTGCAAGGATGTCACGTGAAGTATCACGTAACATAATGGCAACTCAGGATTTTTTTCAAATGATCTTTAATTCCCTCTCCTGCCTCTTTATGTAACATAGTTGTCTGAATAAAACCCTGGTAGCTCTAAAGTATGGATTGTCGGCCTTGCCAGTAACTGAGGAACTGGATATCTAAATAGAGAAGCAGCAGATGTAGAGGCTGTGTGGTTGAGCATCTGGATTGTTTATTTTTTTAAAAATGCACTCAAGTATGAGAAATAGGGTTCTGTTAAACTTGCAATGAATTTAAAATAAGAAGTATTTAACGGCAATGACAGAAGTATGAGGGGTGCTTATCACTTAGTGACCTGCATATGTACCTGGTGTAGTGCTGTGAGCAGTACAGATGCAGTCACGGAAACCAAAGTGTATGCTGTAGTTCTTGTTTTCAGCACTGAGGTCTGAAACAAAAACAATTCCTGAAAAAAATTAATAAAGCATCTAAGAGGGCCAAAGCAGAAAAGAGTTTGTAGTGTACAAGATCAATAACTAGCTAGATTTAAATACTACTGTATATTCAAAGAAATTTTCTAAACGTTGTTCTTGTCCATTGGGCATCCTTATGCTGATGTAATTGTTAGCAGTACAACCTGAGCTATTAAATTGCAACATGGAGACTGAATTTAGTCCTTGCCAGCTCCTAAACTTTAAATTTAAATTAAAACTTTAATGTAAAATAGATACTTGACTATAAAACATAATTTTTCATTAATGAATAGACATTGGTACAACAACGAGCATGCATATGCTCTTTTGATCTTCTGAGGAAAGAAAAATTAGTGAAAAGCAGGAGCCTACAGGATTTTAGGATGGAAATGAAGGTGAGAAGAGATCTTAGATGTTTGAATATTCTTCCTCTGCAGTAGCCATTCAGATCACTTTGGTCAAAAGGTCCTTTTTTTTGTTGCTGTTTTGAAAGTAAAGGGGTAGCCTCAGCATTAAGCTTTTAAGGTGGTTTCAGCCTAAATCAGGAATCTTGACATGTGGGGACCTTCCTTTTGTCACAGGAATCAGGTGTTATATTAATGGTAATTTGGTGATCTTGACCTATTAAGTACAGACTTTCTTCTCTTTCACCTTTGAAGCAGTAAAATTAACATTCCCAAACAAAGGAAAAATACTTGCGTTTTCCTGCTTTCTGAAAGTATAAAAAGAGGCCAGAGTGGGTTTGGATGTTTGTTTTTTTGCTTAGTGCTCTGGAGGAACCCAGTGGTGAGGAAAAAGCTCACAAGCTTTTGAAAAATCAAGCCATTTACATATGTCTGAGGGCATTCAGGTTCAATAGCGTGTTTCTAGGAGCTGAGCTTGGCCCATCTGGTGACCACAGCTTCCATATGTGTGCTGAGAACCAGGCACCTCTACGGCTTATCCCTCCTTCCAAATCCAGCAGAAAGAGCTGTTAAGGAAATGGAATAAAATATTCCTAATTTGGGTACTTCTGGAAATGCTCTGTCTTTTTTGATGCTTCAGCTCCCAGTGGCATAAGGAGGGGGCAGCAGGATGAATTTAAAATTCATGCTCTGGTTCTCCATGTCATACCATAATATGATTCATGAATATGATAAATAACATCCCTCCCTGGCTGCTGTTGCATTCAGTTTCTGGGACATGCGAGCTCAGTTTTTAGTGCAGAATATATCATGGGTGCTGTTTGAATCACCATAAAAGCTGAGTGCATCAGAAGACTCCTCATTTTAAGTATTACCATCACAGAAGAGAAACAATGCCCTGTGTCTTAGTGTTTGTTGTTATAGATTGAAATTATTGCTTTTTAAAAGATGCCCCGGGTATCTTGGCTTTGGTAGTGCTACTTTAACATAACAGGGTGATGCTTTCTGCGTCCTGCATTCAGAATAATGTCTGCAGGAAAATGCTTGAGATTGTATTTGTGTGTCTTTTGATGGCATGTAAACTGTATTACATGCTGGGATTGCTTCTTTGAAATTAAAATTCTGTGCTCATGTAGGAGCAGGCCTTTGAGGAATAACAGGAAGAATAGAGGTTGTATTTGAATTTACGATGCTAATGGTGATCATCTGCATTCCTTGGCCAGAGAGTTGCAGATTTTGGAGATTAAAAAAGCATTCCAGCATTTTACTGGCATTATAAATAATCACACAGAGATGAAAATGTGCCTTTTCTTGCCAAAAGAATCTAGAAAAGCAGAAGATGGCAGGCCTGGAGGCCCAGAAGAGGCCCTTGATGTTGGCAGCACTGAACGGACTCTCAGTTGCTAGGGTTCCAGTGCCGGAGGACAGCCAGGATGAAGTCGCCAAGGTGCCAATGGATGAGAGGGTAAGATGGAGCCTCACAAAATGTTGCTTGTTCCCTTTGTTCCCAGCAGCATGAAGTATCTAAAATACTAAAACTTGATTTAAAATGTGAAAAAAAATTTCTCTTAAAAGTTTTCAGAGCTATTAATGCAAAAGGTCTGTGGCTAACACTGGTATGTCTGAATGGAAGGCAAAGCATCAAATATCTTGAACATTTACTGAAGGCAGTGAAAATGGAGGCTGTTCTCTGTTTCACCTGACTGTACAATGTCATACAAGATCAATCTGTAAATCTAAATTTTCCACTTGATCAGGCGAAGTTCTGGAGGGCTCACCCACAGATACTGTCTTTCTGTTCTGATACAGCTAAGGAGTTTGGTTAATGTCTCTAATGGGATTAAATATGAAAAAAAAGAAGTTGTTTGCCTCCTGATGTTTGCACAAACGAGTGTGTGCGTGTATATGGAATTTCAGAAATCAAAAACAGTTGCTGCTCTTAAGTTTGAGAAGCAAATTTGCAAAGAATCTTTCTGGTTTTCTGGATAGAAACTCACAACCTTGTGTTGTCTGATACTCAGGGAGCAGCTCTTCACCTCCACCTGTCTGTGTGTGGGGCTGTGTTCAACCACAGTCATTGCATTCTTGTGAGTTAGGCAGTATTTTGAAAATGTGGGCCATGTCACACTTCTCTCAGTATGGTCTTCTTCCTGGAAAAAAAAAATTAAAATATCTATTATGTTGAAATCATATATTCATACTGAAATTCTTAGTGAACCAAGATTATTTAGCACACATTTGCTTTTTATGCTATCAGTCTTCAAAAATGTGGAGGTGGAATGTAAAACTGAAAAATTTGCCTGTGGTTTCATTTGGTAGAAATAACTGTGTCATATTTCCTCAGATAACTGCAGAAGGAGTGAGTGAGAGAATGCTATGGCTGTGTATTGGAATTCAAAGAATGGATGGATGGGTCTAGTGGTAAATGTTCTTCCCAGAAGCATTAATGGGTTGGTGTTGCTTTCTGTTAAATCCTAGTGCAAAATCTTGAAGAGGAAGCTGGAAGAGGGGATGGTGTTTACAGAATACGAGCAGATTCCAAAGAAAAAGGCAGATGGGATCTTCACCACTGCTGCCCTGCCTGAGAACACGGAGCGCAACCGCATCAGGGAGGTCGTTCCTTACGAGGAGAACCGAGTGGAGCTGGTGCCGACCAAAGAAAATAATACAGGCTACATCAATGCTTCACACATCAAGGTAAAAGCTTGCTTGAGTTTTGCTTGGCAAATGAAGGTATGCTAAAACTTTGTTTGCATTTCTGGCTGCACAGCGGCATTTTCCTTACCTCTGGAACTTCTGAGAAGGTTTAGGATGCATCATTATACCCTTGTGTGTCACCATGGGCATCTCTAAAGTCCCCTATTAACTAACATGCATAAATTAATTTAACTGCTGGAGACTGGGAAGTCATTTTAAAAAGGCACCCTTGATTTTTTGTGCCCACCTCTGCCAGCTTGTTGTGGAATGACTACTGGTCAGTGTAGAAAGAGGTGCCATGTTTATTAAACCTCATGGAAGTGTATGACATCAGCCCCAAAACCTGCAGAGTGATAAAGAAAATTTTTAAAGTATGCACTGACCTTACCAATAAGATCCCTGCACCTCTGACTGGAAACTGACTGTATTGAACTTCCATGTTTCAAATTATGTTTTTAACAAGAAACTTGAGATTTCATGTTGATTCAATATAGAAATAATTAAAGATATGATCTGACTGTATTTACAAGCATAGTCAGTTTTAACAGTGAACTGTGCTCCAGTGACTGCAGATGCTTGTTTTTCTTTAAGCTTCCAGCAGTATTTGCAAAGTCCTCTGTTGGCTTTTACTGTACCCTGAGAGAAGTAACAGAAATCCTCTTCGTCAGATGACAGATCCTGTTGTAAGAGAGGGTTGTCTGCATTCTCTCATTGTCAAAATCCAAATTAAAAAGAAATAATTCAAAAATAATGAATAAAACATCCTGTTAAATGAATACTTTCCTTGAGTAAAAGCCTTTTAAAAGTTTAAAGAGACTTGGTGGCCTTGGCTGTGATTTACAGTGTTAAATCCTGGTGATTCAAAACAATTTCTGAACCAGGGTCCTGGCAGTTTATCACTTCTCTGCATAGCCTGGTAGGAAGCAGATACTGAGTTTTTGCATAATCAGACGTTGCTATGATGATGAATTTCTGAGCCCAAAATTTTCCACCTACAAAGTAGGTGGAGAAAAGAAGAAAAAGATATTCCTAAATGATGCCATTTTCCCTGGCTGGTTTTGAGTCCACATTTTATCTTGTGTGTTGCTGTTGGACACAGACACATCTTGTGCCCATAGAGCACCCAGGAACAGGCAGCAGTGTTTTGATGCCTGACAGAGGGCCTTGGCAGGGTTTTCCTCCTGCACTCAGAGCGGTGCTTTCAGAAGCCAAGCAGATGTGCTTTTGCTTAGAAGGTGAAATTGCATCTGTGAAATTTACCTCAGCAGCACAGTGTGTGTCTGTGTTTTCAGCCCAATATTTAATTTTTAATTTCCTGCAGTTAGGGCATTAGAATGCAGTAAACATTCCAGGCATCCCATTCCCTTCAGACTATTTATGGGCCTTTCATATCGTGTGCCAGGAGGCTGGATATTTGGACCAGAAGTCAGTAGACAAAGAAAACTCCTCTGTCATCCTGATAAGATCCATGCCTGGAGGATTCCAGCTCCCACTGCTTGGTCTGCAAGCCCCACAGTTTTACAATAACTCTCTGCTTATTTATCATGGATTGTTGCTGTTAGATACAAAGATCATTATCTATACCAAAGAGAAAAATTGTAATTAAATTTATGGATTAAGCAGAAAGGTTCTTAAGAGCACTTCATCTGACTGTTTGGGCCAGGTCAGTATTGACTTAAAAAGCTCAGTAGCACTGTACTTGCACTCATGGCTGCAAACCATCAGTCCAAGTGCAGGATGCTGGTTAGGGCTGAGAGTTTGTATTAGTTCCCATCTAGTACAAGAACTTGAGAAGTCTGCCTGCATTGGTCTTGCAGTTTTTAACCATCACTCAAGAAAGAAAATGCTGCATAGTATGAAATAAAGAAAAGGAGCTGATGTACGGGGTTGAACAGTTTTCAGTGAAGTGAGAAACTTGTTCTCATACAAAAACGATGTTATTTACAGGTGTAAAACCTCAAGCATCTCAGCTTAATAAACAGTTGTTTGACTAACAAATCAATTGATTCAATTTCTGAAAATGTATTCAAAGACTTGTACCTCAAACAGTATATGGTTGAGCCTGTCAGAGTTATTGATTGTTCCTTGTAGCAATGTCTTCCATTACATTGATATTTATGGATGTGTCAGCATTTTGTTGTAAATCTTCTTCTCTGGGATTTATAACTTTGGGAGAAGTGGCTCTGGGCTAATAAACAGAATTAGGAGGCCTTAGCCTGAGAAGGAAAAATATTTCAACTTTCCAAAATAATTAGTTTGTCTGGTTCTGCTGGTAAGCATATTTTTGAAACGATATGTGGTAGTTCTAAAAGCACTTTGGCTTTTTACCTAAAATGCTAAAAATTTTTTTTTGTAAGCCTTTTCTGATCTATAGCAAATTATGTGTCATAAAATTATGATTTTTTTTTACACAAGTGATTTTTTTTTTTAACTGGCTCTGTCAGTTACATGAAGCTGTGTTTTATACTGGCTAACTGCAAGGTAATACTGGCTGTGTTGAGGGCACTACAGTGTGTAAATCTGTGTGTTAATGCTTTGAAAAGAATTTCCTTACATGTCATGCAAATACACAAATATTTCTGTAAGATGTGGTTAGTAAACCAGTCGTGTATTGGGAAATAGATTTACATGACTACAGCTTTGGGTGATTTTAAATCTCTCATGGCGTTTGAAAGCCATTTAATGTGCTGGATTTACTTTATGGTAGTTTTCAGGTTCTGAACTGAAAAACCCACGATGAGTGAGGAAGAGTAACTTGAAATGAAGCCTGTCTTGGTCTCATCTCTAGCTGGCAACAGGCCTATCGAGCTCTGCTATGTGCAGAGTGTGGGCATAGCTGCATCTTCAACAGTGACCAGTGTAGGAAGAGGCTGTTTAATAAACCACTTTTTGCTTGAATGGAAAATAATTGAGGGAGGTCCTAACCACCCTTTAGCTCGTCAGGCACGGTGTCATTTGTATTCAGGCATTCTGCACTACCCTGTGTTAATTTGCAGCAGGGCGATGCCTCTTTAATGCATGTAGGCACCTCCTCTGGTCCTCAGCTTTTCTTTCATCCTGGATCTGTCACCAAGCCCGGGGATGTCAGTCAGCTGCTTATTTGTACTTAAGCCATATCAGACACAGGGCCTCAAAAAAATTCCCAGATTTTTTGGTTGGTTGGTTGTTGGTTTGTTTTTTTGTTTGGGTTTGTTTTTTTTTTTTTTTGGTCTGTGTGATCCAGATGCAATGGCAAGAAAGATAGACAGCATTTAGGCCAAAGCTTTGTTTATGGGCATCAAGGCAGGACGTGGAAGCACTGAAGGTTATGTTTTGTCAGACTTGCTCTTATCAAAAGGATGATTTTTGTTCCTAATTTTGAACAAAAGTAGAAAAGATTTCACTGCAGTCTCTTTTGTTTAAAAGGCAGTTCTGGCACAGAGGTTGCTGAGAATTTGGGCCCTGACTGGTTGTTTCTTTTTCCCTCTCTGCCAGGTGACTGTAGGTGGAGAGGAGTGGCACTACATTGCTACCCAAGGGCCTCTGCCACACACATGCCATGACTTCTGGCAGATGGTGTGGGAACAGGGGGTGAATGTTATAGCCATGGTCACAGCTGAAGAGGTACGTGAAATCACAGAACAGTTCTTTCTGATGTGAGCAAATCTCCTGTTATCATCACTTCCCACTCCAGTAACCTGTTTTTTCTATCAACATCCCCTTTTCCTCTGGCTCTGAACATATGCCTATCCTGCTCTCATACTGCACTTCCTAACTTTCTGACACTCAGTTTGGCAAGTGCTAAAGTGAAACAAGCAGGAGCCCTCCTTCCCCCTGCTTGGGCCAAGCCAAACAAAGATGTTTCCACTGGAATGTGAGAGCGCTGAACTTGCTCCTGGTTAAAATTACAGAGATTTCCACACCGTCCAAGGCCAGTTCTGCATACCATCACTCTTATCAGCTGAAAAGAGACCAGGAGCTGTTGTTTCCATAGAAGTGTCCATGTAAAAAAAAAAAAAAAGGCAAAAAAACCCCAAACAAAAACACCCCACAACTTTTTATTCTTATGCCAAGCAAAACAGTTATTCTTGTTGTAATCCAAGAACTATGTGCTATGTTGTAAAAACTGGCACGTTGTTAACTAACACCGCATTCGGCTTTGTGCCTGGTTGCTTTCAGCAAACACAGGGAGTAGCAGAGCACATCAAGTCACTGTCCAGTTCTCAGGGCTGATCAAAAACAGACACTTAGAAGCTGCTGAAGAGATTCTCCTTCTATTTAAAAGAGAGGCATCCCCACGAGGAGAATATTTACCAAGGTGTTGTAGGCAGTAGCTGGCTTTCATCATGAGACAAGAGTCAGTTCTTCAAGTAGTTTTACACTTAGAAATACTATGTGGCTGAGAGGTTTTAATGGGTATTTGCTTTACTTTGTGGGATGCTCCTTGCTCTTGTAGTACTTTAAAATAAGAATACATCGCTTATCCTCAGAGTTTTATGCCCTTTGTAGAGAATTAAAATTGCAGGAACTAATGGCTTTTTGTCTTGTTTTGTTGTTAAGGAGGGAGGAAGAAGTAAGAGCCATCGTTACTGGCCTAAACTGGGCTCTAAGCACAGCTCAGCCACTTATGGGAAGTTCAAGGTGACAACCAAGTTCCGCACAGACTCTGGCTGCTTCGCAACTACTGGTCTGAAGGTCAAGCATCTTCTCTCTGGACATGAGAGGACAGTGTGGCATTTGCAGTACACTGACTGGCCAGACCATGGGTGTCCAGAAGAAGTCCAAGGCTTTTTATGTAAGATTTCTTTAATTTGCATGATAAGATACTTCAAGAAAAAGATTGCTCACACTGGATTCAGTTCACTGTAACTAGTTACAGCTGGGATTGGTGTCAAATGGTTGTTTCTGTGGCATAAACAGGCCTCGACTAGGTTATACTTTGCTGCAATTTGGAGAAAAAAAAAGTGGGATTCAGGAGGTAGGAGCTAAGGTGATTAGCAGGAGGAAAAATCCAAGGCAGCAGCGGTGCCAAAAACTCAGGAAATTTTGAATAATAGGATACTTCTGCTGGCTGATCTGTCGGTGTAAGTTACTGCCATTTCCCAACTACCTAATGAGTGTAGGAGATAACAGGCTGTACACAAATGTGATTAGAGAGGTCTGGGTGAGAGAGGATCAGTTGCTAGTGAAATATGGTGCATCTTCTCCAGTTTTTCTTTTGCAAAAGAGCAGAGGGCTCTGTCACACATGCAGTAAGTCTGAACTCACTGCCACCCTTGTAAGCACACGTACCCAGGCAATGCTTAAGGGCCTCCGAATGTTACATATGGTCCTGGTTTGTGCATTTCTGAAAATACAGCAATTATATTAATCTGTAGTGTGTTAATAGAATTCCTGATTCTTACCAAGTAATAAGCACTCCCATATTAAGTAATAGGAATTCAAACATTATTTAACTTAAGACACATCTCTGGCACTATAGTAGAGAACGATGCAGGAATATTTAAATTACCACTGAAGGAGTCTGAACATGGTGTACTGATGTGTTGGAGATGCCTGCCCTCTTAGTTCTTGAAAGTTTTGCAGCTGCAGCTCTGTGGCAGCTAAGTCCTCTCTCAGGAAGGTCCATTAGTTCTACTTCAGTCTTGCCACAGCTACATTCCTGTAGTGATCCATTCTCCTTTGCACGGTACACGCTCGGTGTAAGTAGTGCATCCTCCTTTTCCCAGATCTGTCACCAAGGCAAAAAATAAAAAAATGACATCTCAGTTTCAGCAAAGGAGTGCCAACGGATCTGTCTTGAAAGAAAAGCTATTGCCCAATTCCTCATTTGTTTCATACTGTTTCTCCTACCAACCCCTGGAGGTGTGGTTGGGCACATGGCAGTAATTGGAACCTGATTGTCCCCATTTCCTCTCTCCCATTGTTTGCCACCACTTAGAGTCCCATTTCCCTGTGTGCATTAAAATGCAGCTTTTCTAATGTTGGTAGGCCTCCAGCACCATCCTGCCTGGCGGGAGAGGACAGCTGGGGCTGCAGTGCCCTGACACCAAGGGTCAGAGCAGGAGACTTCAGCTCGGACTGCTGGGAAGCCAAGTGAGCTTCCAGCACATGAGGTTCTCAGCGTGGTCTGACAGCAGGATGTGTTGAATGACACTAGGACAGCCACACAAGGCAGCTGTTCCTGAGTCCTGAGCTTTCTACAAATGGCTTCAGGGAAAACAAAGCAGTGATCTCCCAGAAGGGCTCGTAGCTATTGAGAAACAAACCCTGAGCAGAGAGTGAGGGGGAGATTCTGTCACAGTCTAGAAGCGAGAAGGAAGAGAGGGAACAGGGCAGATGGACGCTCGCTTCCCATCTGATACTGGCTTTGACAGGCAGTAGTTTCAATGGGACTTAGCTGTTGTTTTGATCCCAGCCTGTTAATAGCAGGAATTGCTGTAAGTAATGTCTAGAATCATCTGCTTAGGGGACCTGGAGGTTTGCAAGGGGGGAAACAGAATTTAATTTTTTAAAAGAACTATTTAATTTAAAGGAGCAGACTCTCGAGTAATAATTGACACCCAGCTGGTACTTGCTGGATGCAGTGCTGTTCAGTGCACCCTGGCCAAGATAATTATTATGTTGTAAAAAATGTAAATTATTTCCACTTTGACAGAGAATAACTTTTCCACATTCTCCTCTGTATCTCCCTCCCCTCCTAATTTTTACGTTTAGACATGTAGAGGTTTGCAACCTTGCCTGCATTTTCTCTTGCAGCTTACTTGGAGGAGATACAGTCGGTGCGTCGGCACACCAACAGCGTGCTGGACAGCAGCAACACCTGCAACCCTCCCATCGTGGTCCACTGCAGCGCAGGGGTGGGGAGGACTGGAGTGGTCATTCTGACAGAACTCATGATTGGCTGCTTGGAGCATAATGAAGTAAGTCAGCTTTTTCAAACCCCGAGCTCGTCCCTTGGCTAATGGGCTACATTTCTGAGGTTGAAGTTAAAAGGCATCGAAGTGCTTTCTTTCTCTACCTCTGTGAGCAAGGCAAGGACCTTAAATGGGACAGGCAGAGATTCCCCATGGCAGGTTACTTGCTGTAGGTTTCTGTATAGTTGATATTAGGCTTTTTTTAAAATTAGAATTATTTTAACACATTCAAAGTTAGGGCTTTCTTCTGTCTTTTAAGAATTTAGTCTAATTCATACCTGTATTTAATTAAAAGTCCAGAGACAGTGTGTTTACAAGCACTACCTGAGAGAGGCTAGAGAATAATGTCCTTTCCCTTTTAACTGATGTTTTCTGCTCTCTGAATTCTCTCCTTGGGCTCCTTCCTCTCTCTTGTAGGGACTGTAATCTCACCTGGAAAGAAACTTAACTGTGTTTTAAGAATAAGGTGTATGTATTTATTCCTGTGTGGAATAGGGCTTTAGGACTTGCAGCCAGAATTACACGTAAGACAGTTTGGAGTTAAGAACAAGAGCCCCAGTAGAGTAACCATGGATAGCAACTTAATTTTCATCTGTCACTGGGAAACTGTCTAGGAAGAACATCACATCTTGACTAACAATGTGCCACACAGTTTTCATGACAGCTATGGAAACCAGGGATTTCTCTTGCCAAAGAAAATGCTCAAAGACCAAAGCTGCTTGTAGAGATAAGAATGCAGCAAGAGTGACAGATAGACATATATCATCTACCCCTCCCAATAATCAGCCACTGGGGGAGTTCAGGGAAGACTGAGGACTCCAGCAGCTCATCATTCTGGAGCTACAAGATCCCTAGAGATCCTGGGCTCACATCACCTGAGAAAAACCTCCTCCAACTGTGCTTGGGCCTCACCAAAGGTGAAACTGTCCTGTAGATCTGTGTCACAGCTGAGACTTATTTCCTTTGCTTTTTGTTTGTGGGGGTGGCAGCTGAGGGAGAAAGGGAAAGGAGGAGGTCGCCTGGCCAAGAAAGGGCCCACAGAGATGTGCCTTGGGAACCTAGCAGCCTCCTGGTGCTGGCTGCTGCTCAGTAGCTGCTCCAGTGTGGGGCGATGGCTCCGACTCTTGAGCCTGCTTGACTTCCCTTATGCACTGACACATGGAAATGACTGCTTCTGTTGTTCACACAGCAGCCACGAAATTTCTGCATGCCAGAGGAAAGCTGGAGAGTTAAAAGAGCCATCCCTGAATTGCTTGTGAGCATCAGTGTAGCCATGTCTGCTTTACAGCACCCTCTGTATGTGCACAGAAGCAAACTCCAAGGGTTGTGCAACAGGGTCTGGCCACCTCGGTTTACAGAAGTCAGTCTGTGGTTTACAGAAGTCACCCATTGGGCAAAGAGTAGCTTTGGCAAAGGCAGCACCTCAACATCTAAGCATGGGGTGGAGCCTTGACATCATTCATGAGAGTTTTCAGCAGCTTCTCTAGGACCTGATGGTAGTGCTCAATAATAAGGGATTTCTCTGATGTCCCTTAATTAAAGCATTCTTTTGTCTTGATTAATAATGAAAATCACCATTAACATTACATACAATTTTCATCAAGGGCTTTGTTTCTCTAGATTGTACCAACTTAATGTTTTTGGTTTGTTAAAACCTAATTAAAAAAAAAGATTTAAAATCTTGACAGTATGCTTTCAGTTTGTGACAGATTCTGCACAGAGGGGTTCCTTTTCATTTGTTTATTTTGTAGTAGAATTGATTGGGGTTTTTTACTGAAATAAAATTACTTATCACTTAAAATGATTTAGTCTTAGGAATTAGTTTTCACAGAAGTGTCCTAGCAAGTAAATGTATTAACATTTTAGCAATGAAGGAAAATCGGGAGGGAGTTTGAAAATTTTGATACAAACCATTTTGGAAAGCCTGCAGCAGTGCTGGAACAAAAACCAGAACTCTGAGCCTGCAGTTTCAGGTTTAGGTAAAAAGCCATGTTTAATCAAATTCTATACAGCTTCAGTCACTGTGGCTTCTGGGCAAAGGCTGGTTGAGTCTAAAGCTGTATCTCATTGCAGGGATAGAGTTTCAGTAACTGCTGCATGGCAAGTAAATGTCACATCATTACATCCTTACTGCTGTAGACACATAGTACGAGAAAGTAATTGAGAAGCTGCTCTATCAACTTTTAGTCCAGACTTGGCACTGGGACATTAACTCATGATTGCATCTACAGCATGCTTTCACATGGGAGGTCTTTCCTTTGGGAGGCAGAAATGAGCTAGCATTTTTGTTTGATCTGTTTGCAAGTGCCAGCTTAGCAAAACATTAGGTGGGTTTTTTTTGGGTTTTTTTTTTTTTTTTGACATGTACATTGTAATGAAGGTGAATTTAAGGATTCTGCTTACCCGGAATCAAATACTAAGCTGGCTATAAATAACAAGGCTGAACAGGCAGGATGGGGTTTTCTTCCATTTCTGAGATAAGGCAAAGCCAATCTCCATTTTGAGGAGGTGCATGGAACACAGTGTGCCCACTAGAAAACAATGAGCTGCTGAGGGAGGAACATGATGTGCAGGTCAAAGCTGGCCTACTTTTTTGTTGTAGTTGTTCAGGTGAGATCAGATTCCACATGACTCTGCTCAGCAAGGACCATGTGGCTTTCATAAGCATCTGAGTCCACAGGGAGATTTTCTCCAAGTTAGCCAAGTTAACTGGAAAAAGCTTCCATTTTTCTTTGCACCTGTTTGATAATAATATGACATTACTCATCCCAAATATTTACACTTGTTGGCCCTCTAGAGATGTCCTTTTATAACAGCTTGTTGGGGTATGTGGCAGAATATTTGGCCTTGTTTTCAGAAAGTGATAGCCTATGAGTTAATACTTGTTTACATGGAGTGGAGATTCTGAGTTTTATATATATGGACAGAAATGGATATGCAGCGTGACTTTTATTTTAAACTTTCCAGGAAACTTCAGATGCGCCTGGAAGCAGATTCCATGCTCAGCTGGACCTCCAAGGGTTAGCAGCAGTCTCAGTCAAAAGACTTGCTAAGTTCCTCTTGGTGTTTCTGCAATGGCAAGCGGGCATTACAAAGTGCAGTTTATGTTGCCTGATAGGGTAGCTGTTCTTTAGTTTTATATCTTGAACTGCTTAAGAACTTCCTCAAAACCAGTGTGTATCATAGTGCTCACGTTTACTGCTGCCATAGAAGGTGTGTGTCCCTCGGCTTGGCTCACATTACACGCTCTTTGAATTTGAGCCTGGCAGGCTGAGCTTCATGGCTCAACAACTTCTCAATAGCTCCTCGTGTACCTGTTGTAACAGATAAAACACAACAGCATCATAGGTTTTTGGCTCCCTAAATTCCAGAAATCTGATGATAGCGTCCTAATGAAATGTGCAGTGATTTCTAACGCTTCACCTCATGGGCCTCTGTTTCACAGAACTCATTTGGTTTTGAGTTCAGACCATTATAGGCTGCCTGTGCCCCAGTGTGCTCGATGGAGTTAGGGATGTGCTTTCCCAGTGGGATCTCCTTATCCATGCCTACTTACTGTACTTTAGTTCCTCCTGCAGAGCATTTTCAGGGCACATGAGTAAGTTTCTTTTGGATGAAATTTTTGGGTTTGATGCCTTCTTGGAGAACCCCCAATGTGTCCCAGGGAATGTTCAGTAGGTGGCAACAAACTGATGCTGGCCTGGAGTCTGCAAAACATGTGTTGTGGTCCTTGTTTCACTTCACAGGCCTATTTCTCCTGGAGCATTGTTTGCTAACATACACTTGGCTGTGGGAAGTCAGATGTTGGAGTTTCTGGATCTTTTGGTGGCAGTGAGTTCCCTTCTCCTTTAGTGAATCTGTATCTTTGCCTGCACATTTAATTTTGTCCACAGAACCTTTGTTTTCTGTAACTATAGTATAGTCCCCTGTGTCAGATAACTGATATTTGAGACAGTGATTGTTTGATTTAATGAACCCACATCCTTATGCTTTTTTTCCCCCTTTGCTTTACAGAAAATGGATGTCCCTGTGATGCTGAGACACCTGCGGGAGCAGAGAGTGTTTATGATCCAGACCATAGCCCAGTACAAATTTGTCTACCAAGTGCTCATACAATCCCTGCAAAACTCAAGACTTATTTAATCTTTTCGAACACCCCAGACCCAGCATTGTGGATCTGACTGAACCTTACTGATGAACAAGGGGAACTGCCTTGACAACACTGTGTGCATATATTGCACTTTTTAAAGTTGTCTTGAAAGTAAGGAATGATGGTTCTTTACTAGTCTCCCGTGGATTATTTTATACAAGATATAATTTATTTTTCTTGGAATAACTTTTGAATTACTTTAATAACTCGTAAAACTTATAGCAACCTTCAAAGTGAACCACATTTGACATGACTGGTCTGCATTGTAACATGTCCATAAGGAAGGCAATCCTTTGTAAAGGTAGTTTGCTGGCTTTTATTTTGCTACACAGCTTCTGAAACCTACAGTTATTTGGCAGTGGGCTTTTTCTCACGTAAGGACATTCTGGACCCAGTGTGTGGCTTCCCTGGTAAAAACAAGACCTGCTAGATGTCAGCTACAGCTCTGTGTGAGTGGAAGCTGAGGGTGCACAGCACGGAGACCTGAGCTTCTTCACATGCAGCCGGGCACATTACAGAGGGCTCAAGCACAGGACATTGTGAGGACAGAGAGTTTTGGGTGCTAAACTGTTCAAATTCCACAAGAAATACGGTTTTAGATTAGTCCTTGAAAAAATCAATATTGGATCTTTTAAAGGAGGCCTTTTGCTGCTGTGTGCAGCCCTTGAAGGGATTCATAAGAAGCAATGTAGGGTGAAGTGCAGTGACCTACAGCAGGCTGAAGTCAGTGAATGAGTCTTTCCAATAACTCTGGTGGACTGAGAGTTGAACAGCAGAGGATTTTCAACCAAATGTATCTGGAAAAAAAGCCAAATCAAGCACCTTCTCACAAATTACACTGAAAGTATTATTGCCTTGAGGCTCACCTCCTGTAGAAAAGGAATCTCATTTAAATTAGGCATCTCCAGTTGTTTTAGTCTTCACGTGTGAATTATTGTCGGATGGCTTAGAGAATGAATCAGGCTAGAGAGGAGCCTTGGAGGTCTCTGGTCCCAGCCCCGCTCACCCCACTGCTGACTTTAAACTTGGATAGCCTTGTCCATGGTTACATCCAGTTTCAGAATTCTCAAGGGTGAAGATTTCACAGCCTCTCAGGGCATGTGATGCAATGCAGTTACTTTGTCTTGGTGAAATCTCCTTTCTCAGTATCCCTTCCCCAGATATTTTTAGTATTTTAATCCTGTTGTCATTTTTCTGTTGCATCCCCACCTCCAAACCCTGGTCAATGTACAAATGCCTAAGCCTACAAGCACTCATAATTTCAGCACTAANTTCGGTACCAGAATGTTTCTTAAATGAGTTTAAAACAGCACTGTGTTGATTTGGTACTCTGCAATACAGGCCTAACGAGGTGACAGAGATTCTCGTGAAGACTTGTAGCCACCAACAAATGGAGAGGAATTATTTTGCTGTAATACCTTGACCATGTTCTTTTTAGGGATCAGTTGAGTTTTCAGTCAACTTCAGTTTTCCTCTAATTTCTTCTGCCAGTGCCAACATATCTCTTGTTAAATTAGCAGCAACCATTTAAAGTCTTTTCAGCAGCATCTGCATGATAATTGCAGAGAGATGCTTTATATCTGGGAAAAAAGCCAAGGAATAAACCTTGAAGCAAAGTGTATTAAATTAGTTATCTCGTTACAACTTTTTGAATAATTTCCTAATGATGAATTAAGTTTGAACTCAAAGCTGTCAAGTCCCATTGCTCCACTTGGATGTGAGAAGTAGAAAATCAGGAGGGAAAAGAATCTGTTCCTATGTCTTATTATTCAGCTGCTCTTGGCTGAAATGTGTATTTCTGCTGCTACAGTGAGCACGGGAAAGTTATTGCATAAGAGAGTGTGAAGAGCTGTGTTTGAAGGGAAGAAAATTAAGCAAATGTTTTTTATGCAAAGATGCATCATAGGTGTCTTAGAAAAACATTCATTAGAAAAAGGCACTAAAAATCCTTTCCAAATTAAGTCAGTGCCTATTAATGAGCCAAATAAGTGGCCATGTAGTAAACAGTCATTTCCAATTAACTCCTAATGTGGCTGGTATGGTAGATAGAGGCCAATGTGAGTCACTTTTTCCCTTTCATTGTCAAAGAATGGTAATTTTAAACTTTTCCTTTCATCTGACTTCAATGTATTTTTCCCTGCTAGATTTTATCTTGACTAGATCTGTTAATATCATAAGTGAACTGGGCTGTTGCATGTCTTCAGAGGTTCTTTTCCACCCCAGCTTACAAGCAGCCCTCAGCATGCTGATGTTTTATGGTTGAAATGTGATACAGTTTTGTAAGGGAAAAAATGAACCTTCTCACTTTGAACCTGTTGTAGTTTTATCAGGCCCAAATTGCTTGGGCAGTATTTCCTAACCTTTAGGGAGTGACAGGAAAATGCATATTGCATCCAATTTTCTTAGTCATAGCAGGAATGAACACATGAGTCTTAAAGCAACAGTGCTGTTTAGTTTCTGTCCCGCAGACTTTTAAACAGCAGAACCCTTGAGGAGAAAAAGACAGTTTGGAGTTGCTGTTGTGATGTTTTTTTAACATCAAAGCATAACAGTAGTTTCAGACCAGTTTCATCCATTTGGAGTAAAGTCTGGATGGAAAATCTCACCATGATTCATCAATGAATGGAATTTTGACACAAGCAGTCTTCTCCCAGGGCACCCACCCTGCAGTCTGGCGTGTTTAGCCCCAATGCTTTCCAAGAGAGAACTTGCAGTGGATGAGTAAGTCTGGCTTGGGAATCCATTGTGTCTGCTTTCCTTTTTGTGCACTCTTCATCTGTATTTAACACTCTTTGCCTTTTTAATTTAAACTCCTACCAACTATAGTATTGAGGTGCTGGCATCAGAGTTTTGGTTAAAGTTACAGTCTGAACATTTCATGCCTCCCATTGTTCCAGCAGGGATGGGAGAGATGACAGCTGAGTTGTGACGCTGCCCAGTGCTGTGGGGATCCTGTTTCTGTCCTCCATCAGTCACACTGAGGATGGTGGACATCAGCTGCTCAGGTCCTACTTGTTTCAGCTCCTACCCAGGCCTGTTTTGGCACCTCTTGTCCTCAGCTACCCGAGGAAAGACAAAGCTTGTTCCCACAAACATTCTCCTATATAGGTATGCAGAGATCCTAAATGCTCAGCCTTACCAGACATTCCCTAAACTAGTTTTAACTGGCAAGAGACACTTCTCTGAGAACTTACTTATTGCCAACACAGTCCTTGGAGTATATTGAAGTGCATTTCTGTTCTACTTATTTAAATCAGCTGCCTCAGCTATAAATATTATTAAATATTTGCATGATTTCAAAAGTTGGGTTTTTTTAAATTACTTTCTTGTAAACAAACAGAAATGCAACTGGCAAAACACAGACTTACTCATTCTTTTCCAACCTAAGTGCTTCAATAGCTACTGTCATTGTGAGCCAGGACATTATTTTTTGATCCAATACCTGCTATGTCTGTGTAGTCCACAAGCAACTCTAAAAGAAATGCTGATGGGCAATCTTGTACTTGGATATAGCACAGAAATCTGTAGGGAAAATTCAGCAGCTTCTGACGATGCCGCATTTCCAACAGCCGACTTCCCACTGGTCTCCTGGGAGGAGATGATGACTGAATGAGCTGTTGTCAGCCTCGCTAACAGTTTGTGGTCTGTGTGCTCAGAAAGTGGAATCATCAGGCTGATCTCTGCTGTAGCAGCTCTCATGCATCACTGAGGGAGGTCTGAGTTAATTTTTGCTGCTTATCTTGGTGGAAAAAAAAATGCTAGGCTGGCACTCACTGCAGGAAATAAAGGCTGCGTCACATTGCAGGAGCAAATTCCTGAGCTGGCCATGAAAGGAAGGACTGCATGAAAACAGCCTTTGGCCACTCTTCTACAAAAATGAATATAAAGCTGCTGATGTATACTTCAAGGCATATGGGGTTTGGGATAGGTTTTGATGCTAGTAAGAGAAAGGCTGCAAGTCCAGAACCCCAAAAGCAATTGTCCCCAGCTTACTCTTAGCCTTCTAGAGAGGTTTTCTTGTAGGATCTGGTGCTAAGGGAGCTATAGATGCCATCTAAGTCTTTAGAGAGGACATTATACATGCAGCTGCTTGCAGGGATTGGGATTTGAGGAAGGGAACAGATGGCTGTGGGGCAAATAAGATGGAGGTATTAACTATAAATAAACTATTGTTAGATTGTGAAACAAACCAGTGCACAGTTCAAAAATAGCAGGGTTTATATAAATATTTAAATAAATTAATTTAGTCCGTGTTCTTGGAGTATCTTAGATTACAGTTCCATTGGTTTCTCTCAGCTGTTTTTTTTGGCTGGCATTTCTTTGAAGTTTTGTTGCCTGTGCTTTATGTGTACCCTCACTGAGAGTTTCCCACATGCTTTAACAACAGGACTTTGCCTTTGGAGAGTGAACTGGAAATCAGTGATAAATAGCAGCTTTCACTGGAGAATTCCAGCACTATAACAGCAAGGGAAGGACTGCCACTGATTCACCTGGGTAAGGACTCAGTGGCAGTCAGTTCCAGGTATTTCAGAGGTAGTGTTCCTTGATTAGGCAGAAAAGAGGAATGCTTCCCACAAACTGTTTCCATGTCAGGTTGGGGGCACCCCCTGACTTAGACAGTGGCTGATAGTTGAGGAAGAAATAGGGATGTGTATAGAAAAGGGTTCTCAGCCCCTCCTTTAGGGGCTTCCTGAGGCCAAAGCTGTATCCTGCTCTCTGTGTGTAGTACCTACTGATGGATCCATCTTCCACGAATCATGTTACATTTTCTTTAGAAGCCATTTATTCCTCTGGCCTTCACAATGTCCTGTGCTGGTGAGTTCCACAACTTACAGATGTAATGTATAAAGAACTTCCTTTTTGTGTATGTTAAATAAAAGTATTTTCTTGCTTCTGCTTGGTCTTCAAAAGAAAGCAAATCTTTAGTGCCAGAAACACTGGTAATAGGATGTTTATCCTGTTGAGATTGCTCCATATGGAAAACACATTTTCCTCACTAGTAAAGTACCTTTGGTTATTTTACAAAGGAAAAAGTTTACACATGCAGATGACTGTAATATTCCCATATGTTATTGTGTGGAATGTGTTAAATGAGATAACATGTTTAAGTTTTATGTCACTGGATTTTACTGTCTTGTTTTACTTCAGTATTTTGATGCCTCCTGTTTTATTTGTTCTGTAATTCTGTACCTGACAGTTTAGCACAAAACAGTGATCTGAACTCACCACCTCATTGTACGTACACATTTTGTAGAGAAATGAGACATCAGTTACGTGCCCTTCCTGCCCCCACTCCCTCCTGTTAGGGCTGAATGGCAGAACTATTCTATGCTATTGAAAGCCTTTAAAAAAAAATCTATGCATGCTATTTTATATTCTAATGTATTATTCATATCAGTACATAAGCTTATGCTTGTCAGTTTTATCTTGTGTATAGAACTGATTACTTTTGACAGTATTTTTGCACTGTTTCTTTTCTTTCTCTTTTTATAATAAAAAGTTCTATCAGCATTAATTGACTGCAATAATTTTTTTACCCCTTTGACTGCCTTTGTGTAAATAGTTTCTTATATGCTTTTGCAAATGTGAGAATGTCTTCAGTCACTAAGGTTTTTTTGGTAAATCTGTCCTTCATATTCACAGTATACAATAAACCATTTTTTTTCAAGGAAAACAATGTTTGTGTTCTTTTCTATATCAGCTTAAGGGTTTTGTATTTGCACCTACACTGCTTGAGTTGGTTTCCCATGTTGAACTGATAGGCACAGCCAGGGCCACAGTGAGCTTTGAATAACCTTCTGTAAATAGTAATCCAAGTTTCAGAGGGGCAAGGCTCCCACTGGTGCCTCATGTTCAGCTAATCCCATTCTTTGGTGTTGAAGTGTGGTCTGGGCTCTGGACAGACTTGATGAAGTAAAGGTATTATATCCCAGGACAAGAGTTTATTTGACAAGACAAAATTAGGATAAAAATAGTCAACTAGTGCCCTCTTCCTAGGTTTGGCTGTAGTTAAATGGCCTTGGCTTTCTGGAATTGTAGATCTGGTGCAGTTTTATGTACTCCAGCAACAACTGCTGGCTGGAGAGCAATGAAAGATATCAGCCAAGTGAGCTGACAAACCCTTAATCGAGCAGTTTTATTTTCAGAGCAGTGCTTACAAGAAAGAAAATACAATGAAGTTCTTAAGGGTGATGTGTTCTCTTATCACACTTTATAAGCTGTGAAAACAGTAAGGAATGGGCAGGTAATTTTATTGTACACCATATTTCAGTTTTGATGGTAGAAGTTTACAGCTACACTCTTTTGTTTCCCCCATCCTTAAAAGCAAACTCCTGCCCTTGATCTAAATGGAGGGAAAAAAATCCTCTTGTTTTATATAGGGGTAGAGAAAGCTAAGTCCTGGACTTTTTCCTCAGAAAGTGTTCCTGTCCCTCTCTTAAAAATAATTGCTAACATACTATTATAATAGTTGTAATCCACTGGAGGTGAAGGTATGGCTGTAAAGAAATACGAGCTTTCCTTTGCAATAACTCACTTTAACTTGTAAAGGGGACTAAAAAGCCAGAAGTTGCATAGTTCATGTCTTGTGCAAGCCTTCAAGCTCCAAGATAGGCATCAGTATTTTCTGTACAAGACAAGCTGAGCTCTAGGTCTTTACTGTGATGGATCCTCATCTGCCAGGAGCAGTGATGGACCTGCAGATTAACTGGTTGAGGGAACATGGGTGGCTTTGCTGTAAAATGTACAGAATTCATCACCTCGTTTCCCCCCATCTCTCAGTTAAGCCACTGCAAACAAAAATTATGCGAGAAAAAAAGGAAATGGATGCCAAACCACAACAGAAAAAGTAGGGCTTTTGCTAATTTGTCAGATTAAGCAAAACTATGTGGGCAAAAGTAGGTATCACAAAACTATTGCACCCATTTAAGTGTACAAGTGGAATCAAGAGGGGCCAAGACCACTTTATTTGCTTTACACAAATAAGATCCACATCAACATCCCTAAAGGAAAAAATGGCCATTTTTGCACATGAGCCATCAAAAGGCATAACCTTTAAGAAACCATGGATGCTTCCTTAAAAAAAAGGCAATTGTAGATGTGTGGAAGCTAGGCCTAAGTGTGTTTGTCATTCCAATTATAGGACAGAACTGTGTTCATACTCTACCGCTTTTCAAAGCGCTCCTGAAGGTTTCCATAACAAGGCTTTTTAAATAAAGGTTTGAAGGATTGCATAGATTCAAAGGCTCAGTGGTCCTCTAATTCCTTTTTGATCTCTGAAATGTATGGATGATCTTTCCCATGTGCTACTTCCATGATAGCAATTGCCTATGAAAAGAAAAAAAAATATTCACACAATTGGTTCATATGTAACACCAGGCTATAAATACTCTCTTTAGAGGTTTGAAGCAGTCTGACACCTCTAGCTACTTTTTGTCCCCTTGTAGTCATAAACCCAGTAGGAAATAAAATGAAATTCAAAACTAAGTAATAAAGGTTTTATATTCAGAGAATACGTCTTTGATCTTAAAGGAGCCCAAAGCACCTTTCAAAATTATATTCCTGACAAAATTACTTTGAATGCAACCAGCTCCAGGACAGAAAACTGCAAGTGCGGTGGGTAATATTCCAGCAGAGGACTTAGCCAGTATCAGAGCGAGCTCTGCTCCTACCAATTTATCCTTGTGCTGTCAGAGACATGCAGGCCTAGTGCAGGAGTAATGCTGAGGCATTTCAGACTTGAGTCTGTAAACCCTCTGCTCCTTCCAGGGACTACCAATACTTCAGGAAGATCCTGACGGATTCGGACAGATGCTGCTGTGCCCAACTCCCTGGTGTTTCACCTGCAGCCTGCTCCAGGCCTGAGAGGGAACATTGCAGGCAGCCAAACCCCCTGACTGGCACATTTCCTGCCCTGCAGAATGTGTGCAAGGGCAAGATTTCCACTTGAGAAACAATGTGATAAAAGGCAGCATGAGAGAGAACTGAGAAGAAAGTTCAGTTTAAGTCTGAGAATGTTTAAAGACCAACTGTGCTAAGACAGAGCAAGGAACTGCAGTGTCCTGGCCCTCTGAGCATTTAGTCATTTCATCCTTGGGAAACTTTTATGCTCTTGTATTTATTAGGTCAGTACAATAAGGGCTTTTGGTTCCACCTCAGCAGCAAGAAATTACTCCACCCCTCCTCCTGCCCCAAAAAAGAAAGGAGGACCTTCTGGATGAGCTGCTCACAAACTGACAGGGAACAATGGGTTTGCTTTTCCACTAAATCCCAAACATCAGATGCTGGGATAACTTTGGGCAGTTCCTGTAGACAGCTTTTGGAAGTGAGTCATTAAAAAATGTTTGTGTTAGGAAACTAACTATGCCAACAAATCTACCTCACAGTTCCCTACCCTCCATCCCATGCTCCTTCTGGCACAATTCCCATTTCTTCTCAAGGGTTTAACACCACAGTGAAGGAAAACATATGCCAGTTTCAAACTAGGTAACAGTTACATTTTAGAGCATATATTCTTGTAGCATCTTTCACCATGGTTGGATGGTGCTGTTATTTGCTGGCTAAGAACTTGCCAGCATCTAAAATGCAAGAAGAAATAAATACCTTGTGACATTCCACACTGAGTCATTATATGCTACAGTAGTCACTGATGCTTAAGAAACTAAAATACATTTCTGTCCAACAACAATAGGGGAAAATAGTCAAGAAACATAGTAGAGACTAATAAAAAAATAGAAGAATAAAAAACTAAAGAATAAGGCACAGACTAATAAAAAGGGCTGAAGAAAAACATAAAACCAAAATGCTGTATTTGCCAATTTCAGCATTACCAGATGCATTGAATTCCCTTCAGCTATGTAAAAATCGATTGGTTCCAGAACAAATAACCACCAAAAGCATGCCTAGCTTAAGTTGGATACAGAAATCACAGACTTCAATGAAACACTATGTGCCTTTTATAAGAGCCAAGCATTTTTCCTGTCCTTACCCAGCAAATGAGGGGAAGATAGGGTTCTGCTTCATTTACACTAGTGCAGCTCTAGCTCAGTGAAGAACTCAGAGCAAATGTTGAAGCATAATTCTCGTTCCAGCTGCTGCAGTATGAGCCCACTGTGAAAAGGCACCCACGAGCAGACCTATACTCCATCTCTAGAAAAACCAAATCGGAGCCAAAAATCTAGTGACCAAATATATTAACACATGGTGCATTTCCTACCCCGCCAGGCTCACTGACAGAGAATCAGACAGCGTTTCAACGACCTGAACTGGTGTTATTAATGGAGAAACCAGGCAATAAATACCCTCTTCAGGGCTTTAACTCCAGCCGTCCTGTTCTTCAGCGCCATGTACAGTCTCCCCAGTTTCAGCCACATGGAGGCAACATTCAGCGAGTAGGAGGGATAATGTTTACTGCAAGAGAGAAAGAAATTCAGCTTTATCAGCCTTGGCAGTTTCATAGCATTTTCCCAGCCCGTCCCCCTCTCATGGGGCAAGAAGCTGCCTCTCGTTGCCCCTGCCCATTCAGCGCTCATCCCCTCTGCCGTGACTGCCAAGAGCCAGTGCCAATTGTGTCTGGGATGGGGACGCCTGTCAGCTGGGAATTGAACTGAAACTACCATATGCCTCTGAACAGCTGTCAGATGGCAATGACTTTCTGCCACTAGTTTTAATCTAGCCAGCTACAGAGAGAGCCTGCATTGTTATGAGTTTTTGGAGCCACCCTGCACCCGCAGCAGTAGCTCCGTGTGTTCCACAATAGTTGGTGGGCTGGAAAGCGAGGGGCCCTCGGCACTGTGCAGGGCACACATGGCAGTCTGTGCTCGCACACGCTGAGCGGGCAGAGCCCGCTTCGGCAGAGCTGACCTGGAATGCCAGGCTCAGAGCCAGAGGAGCTGGGCAAGTCCCAGGGAAGATAAATAGTACTGAGCCCCCAAGGGGGGAAATGTTGGCTCCTTCTTTGTATCACTGTTCTCTGCCAAGTGATCTGTGACTTTATGTTGGCATCTGTTCCAAAGGGAGAGCTTTTCTTGCGCTCCCCCCAGCTGGCAAGAAAGTCACGTCTCAAGACGCGAATCTGTTTGGGAGATTCATGGCAGGACCAGACACAGCCAGCATAACTGGCTGGCTCTAATGAACAGGCTTACTACTGCAAAAACAGAATTTTATCAGAAACAGTATTTTTATCTCCTGCAGAGGCTGTGTGCTGCCCTGCCCCACGCAGGGCTTCAGCCTGGGCATTCTCCCATGCCTCCAGCTCTAGGGCAGCAGGATCAGGGACATGGAGCACCCCCAGCTCTGAGCACAGGAGCTGAGCTCAGCTCCAGCTCCCTCTGCTGCTCGGCCCCAGCCCTGGGACAGGGCTCTGCCCTCCTGCAGCCGTGCCCACTGTGCTGCTGCAGAGAGAGAGGACTGGGAGACTGTGTGAGGCTGACAGCAACACAGGCTTTGCCTCCATTACCTTGTACAAAATACCGGCTGCAGATGCAGTTTGAAGCCCTTCTTTAGTAAAAAATTACAGTATTTTTGAAACCAGTATTTATCCAGCTAAGCAGAATTAGCACAGCACCCAAGGGGGTACAAAATTATTTAGGGAATCCAAAGCAAGAATTTCAAAATCAGTCCTGCTATATGTTGCAGACCACATTCTGATAGTAACAAACACTGTCCCAGCATTTAAATATTCCTTTTTGAGTAGTGGTATCATGGGTAGAATGTTTATACAACATACACTGAGAGAAGTGATCTCTGCCCAGACTTGTCTTAATTGTTCAGATTACTGAATTAGAGCACTTAAAAAAAAAAAAAAAAATTAGTCTCTCATATTTACCTGTATGGTCTGATAATTTTTTGCCCATAGCTCAGTGCACCTTCCCAGTCCTGCACGTAAAGACAGACACCCATGGCCTGGTACATCATATGTAACATATAAACATTGCTGTCTTCAAACACTGCACCCATCTTGTCCAGGCTGAGTTCACAGATCTCCAGTAATTCACTAGGGGGTAGGAAGAAGTCAAGGAACGCAATAAATCAATGGCCTCTCATTATACAACTACCTGGTAATGCCTTCAGACACAAAGAGGACAGAGGTAAGTTTAATTTGTACTGGTTGTAGTATTTGTCCTGCAAGTACTTCTGAAGTTCAGCAGGCAAGATTTTTAGGTCACACACCAGTGGAGTCAGGGTAAGACAAAGGATATATTTGTAGTGTTTGGCTCGCCTGAATTCCTCAATCACGTTCCTGGCATATCTGATCATGTCCTTTACTGTCTCTGCTGACGGAGGATCATTCAGCTTGCAGATTTCCAGCTTCTCTTTATCCTGAAGGAAACACAATGGACCTTACAAAGGCAGGTTCCAAGCCCTACAAATAAAAGTGCACCTGCTATACAAAATTACTTTAATAAAAAGACACAGATGTGAACTTAAGCTCTTCAAAGAATGAAAAAACAAAGGTAGAATGTGCACCTGCAATTTTTCTCTAAAGCCTTGGCTAGAAATCCTAGGATGCCCTGGCTGTCCAGTTCACCTGCCATTCTCTACTTTCATGAAGTCCCTTTCTTTTGAAAGATCGAACAGCTTTTCAATTTTGTGTTGCAAGTGGTTTTACACAAGAAAATTTCACTGTTCCAAAGAGATTAGGGTTTAAAACAAATTTAGCCTTAGTTTTAGGGCTATAATAGCTCAAATACCTTAGGTCAACTACCAAGTGATGTCTCTGTGGAAAATTACATGAACTTAAATTCAGGAAAGGATCCTTCAGATCTACAGACAAAACCACATTTCCATATATTTTGTTATTTCTGCTGGACAGCTCCACTTACTCTTACCTCTCTCTCTAACATACTATTTCATGAAGAGTCAGCTACAATCTAGAGACAATTTTTTTCTGTTTAAGCTTTGACATTGTTGCTAGATTTCTTTCTCTTTTATTATTTAATCTGCCAGCTGAGAGAGCTACAGGGACTCTTTCCAGAACTGAAGGAGGATGAGTGACAGGTGACTCCCAGAGTAGAACATTGTCGAAAATCACAGATGAAATCCTGGCTTCATTAAATTCCATGGCAAAATTACCAAGGTAACTGTGGGGAAAAACACAACTGATATGGTATCAACAGAATGATCTCAAGCAACAATATTGGGTACTATTTGGGGAAAAAAATTACAAAAGATGACACCATTTAGGGGAAGGAGATGGTTGTCTGGTCACTTTGGGAAGCAGCTCTTAAAAGGACGCCTGGTGAAAATGGAAGGAGAAATGATCTGGAACTTAAGGGTTAGATTATGCCAGACATGCTGATCTCGTCTGGAATGACAGATAAGCTACACAGAGCTCAATTCTTGTAGGACCTTCAGTGAAGGAGGGCCAAATGATTGCACAGGCACAGCTGTCTCAGAATCTGTTGGGTTTGGGCACCTTTTCTCTCCAAGAAGTGCTTTTCTTTAAAACACCTAACACTTTGTTTTCAGGAACACTTTCTGGATCTTCCTCTGTCCTTTGAGGGGCACCAGCTCATGTCTAGTGAACATAACTCTGGCCTGAACCTCACAAGGGGCTGTGACTCAGGACCACGCTGTCCCTGAGCAGACCAATAGGATGCTATTGTAGGAA
This sequence comes from Pachycephala philippinensis, assembly GCA_013397055.1. NCBI lineage: Eukaryota > Metazoa > Chordata > Aves > Passeriformes > Pachycephala > Pachycephala philippinensis. The sequence continues at coordinate 363,377 of VWZT01008680.1, read as the reverse complement.
AGGCCATTCCTCAGATTCTGCTCGGTCTCCAAACCATCCAGAGATGCCATTCAATGTCACTTAGAATTGACTGAAATGTCCCAACCAGGAAATGCAGCAGCACTCTATCCCAGAACAGGACCCCAGAAATGCCCCAAGCAAGATTTATGTGCTGGAGTTGGTAGAAAGCATGAAATTACAAAAAAAACCCAAGAAAAACAAACAAACAAACAAACAAACAAACAAACAAACAAACAAAACCCAAAAAAAAAACCAAAAAAAAACCCACCAAAACCTGAGCTAAATTATTTTGGCCACGTAGCATAGACACAGTATAATTATCTACTTTTAACAACGTTTTCATCTTTGCTTTGTAGCTCAACTTTAAATAGGCCTCTACCAGGAAATTTCCTGATGTGTCACGTTTACAGTGGAAAGAATGAGTATCAGAAAGTGTTCCGGAGAGAAAGACAGAAAAACAAAACCACCTCCCGCCATCGCCATTATCCTGCTTTCCAAAATGTAATTAAGCCAGATAGGATATTACATCTAAGGGCACGGGTAGGTACCTTGACAGTCAGAAAGTATATTTCACACCAACTGCATTACCTTTTCTTTTGTAACGCATTCCCTGCAATCACAGCTAAAGAAATAGGAGTCTCTTAACCGGTCATTTCTGTCTTCTGTGGGATACAGCAGGTCAATGTAGCTGCTAAAAATCTACATGGTAAAAAAAAATAGCAGTTAGTGAGGAGCAGCATCACTAAACATATTTATTATTCTAGTTCTGATATAGGTAGCATGACAACTACATATCCATGCAGCTTGTGCACCCCTGCAGCCACATCACCTGCCTGCTCCCTCACATTCCAAGCCCCTTGGCAGCATCAGGAGTTGTCACTTGTGAATGCAACCTGACAGAGAAGTGTTCCTTTCCTATTCGTTATGGAATTTCCCTCAAATATTACCCTGGCTTACACCCAGGACAGCAAGATTCAGGTGTGGATAAGGAAACTATCACAGCATAAATCTCAGGCTCCTGTCAGACTACAAAGAGATGCCTACTTTTCAGAAGTAAAATAATGATTTCAGGTATCCAGCCTAGGATAAATTACAGTGGCCTGGTTTTTTTGGAGACTGGAATCTCAAATTTTTCTTTCTGAAAACCTACAAAAATTGGGGCAACAGCAGTCACTAGTAGCTTTAGAAACTTAGGACAAGACCTTTAGATCTCTGAAGAGAGGCCCAGTGCTCCAGTTGAAGAAGAATGAATATCAGATTTACTTCAGCAGCAATATTTTAAAGCAAAGAAAACCTGCTTTTGAACATTTTAAAGGCCCTTCATATACACTATTCTTAAGTTTTCCTCTATTTCAATGGTCTTCAGAAAAGAACCCCTGCAAGTAGCTTTAATGCTCTGCTTTTAAAACGAGATCTCCCCCAAGAAACACGTCCTATGCACGGTGCAGTTGATCATTCTGCAGACCAAGGAACAGCTTTAGCTCCGTTTCCTCATTTATAGTTATTTTAAATGCTTTGCTCAGTCTTTATACTTAAAGTTTCTCTTTTCTTTAGAAGTAAAATTACATGTAATTTCATACAGTGCACCTTCTTCTTAAGTGTGAGCATGTCATCTCACACATTCCCTTACACTCCTCTCCTCCCTTCGATATTTTCAAAGCATGTGGAATGCAGGAACCACATTTACAGAAAAAAAACTTTACAGTGTTGCCCTGCAATGGCCACACAGAGCCTGAAGATGGAGACACAGGCTGGGAGACTGCACAGCGACCACACACAGCCAGAGCTCACGGTTAGAAAATTCTGAAGTGTCAGAAAAGCAAATGAGCAAAATGCGTGAGGTCCTGGAGAGCTGATGCAGCTTCTAAGGCAGAATTCAACCCGAAGAAGATGCTGAACAAGGTCTGTACTCCACATCTCTACCTCTAATGATACACCTTCCCTCAAAATGCTGAAAATGTCTGGGATGCCACAGCAAAATTCTGAAGCCAGAATCAGTCCTTGTCTGTACCACAATGCATTTGCAGTGATGCCAACATCACAGACAATCATCGCTGGCAAATTGCATCAAAAGAAGTTGCTCAACTGAGTCATTCACCTTTGGCTACAGCAACTAAACTCACTTTGTTCACAAGGGGGAACAGCTATAATCCATAAAAATAACCCTCTACCTTTCTTCCAGGGTGCTATCACATACCTCAGAAAACAGCAGAAGTTATTAAAAATCAAATCTGAGCTTATCAGCATTAACTTTGCCCACTAAATTAACATTTACAAATGAGCCATTGAAATTGTGCAAACTCCACCCCCAGAGAGGATGTTCAGTATCTTCATTCCCTGCAGGTATTTGAACATCCTCCACAACTCTGTTTAACATCTTTTTTTATTTTTTTAAAGTAAAGTGCAGCTCTACTGTTTAAAACTCTCTGCCAAATTCATTATTTGATTGAGAAAGTTTCAAGGTAAACCCAGAGCCTTACTAAATTTCACAGATTTTTATCCTTCTCTGTTCAGTTTCACTCCACCTAAAAACACACATTTGTTCTTCTGTGACTTCCCAGCAGATGCCACTGAGGTGATATGACCAAGTCCCATGTTTTGTGGATGCTCTGTCCAAACAGAAGTCAGAGGATTTATCTGTACCCATTTACCTTGTTTATTCTGGCTTCAATTTCAACACATTACTATTATACTGGGAACTATTATAGCAGTAATAATTTGCTTTGATCTTGGAATTTCAAAACACCAGCCAAACATCAGTAAACTCAGCCTCATTTTACAGATGGGCAAACTGAGAGAGAGGCTGGCAGATACACAGTGACTGCTGCAGGTGCCCTTCCCATGCTTTAGCACAAAATAGGGTACTGCCTCCAAAAATCCCTTCAATCTTCCAGAGCCACCCTAACTTTTCCAAAGCACCATCTTGCATTTCTCTGAGGAACAAGAGATCCCTCCTTCCTAGTATTAAATTGCCATCTAATAGAAATGAACCCTGAGAAGCAGAATGAATCCTGTCAGGTTGCACGAGTACAGAGCACATTCAAACACTGTGCATTTACCTCCTCTCCAGGCTCAATCTCTCTAACAGCTCTGACTTCAGCCAAGGTTCCCTTGTAAGTCACAATCACATTTGGGCAACAGCTATGGTTCATCAATGCAACGCTGTAAAAGTAGAAAAGTAAATGTTTTCCCCAACCACAACCACAAGCAACAAGCAAAAAGTTAAGCACCACTTCACAAAATAAATAAGTCTGAAAGATTGAGTCAGTCTGTCTCTGTAAGCTGTTTTTATTCTGAGGCTTAACATGAAGGTAACCTTGGGAAAATCTGTTGTACTGTTATTTATTCTAATGATATGGCGAATGGCTGTGCTAATGAATCATTACAATTTTTAAATCCTATTATTGCAGTACTAGGCAAGTTATTATTTTCCCGTTCTTACAGTGCTACAGGACAGCTGACAGGTATGTTCATATAGCTTTACTACCAACATGATAGACAGACTATTTTCCTCAGAGGAGAAAGAAAGAAAAACATGTTTAACCTAGAAGGAAAAAAGCAAATACAGGAAAACAAAAGTCTTTGCTACATTGCAACTTAAGATAGGTGTTAAAATTTTAGCTGGATTCTATTCAAATGCAAACAGCCTCCATGTTTGAAGTGGGAGGGAGAAGATCTCTGTCTGTTATACAAGCACATGACTTGGACAAAAACCTGGATGGACAGAGAAAAGTAAACCCCCTTAATACCAAGCCTGGAGAAAGTGCAGTTCACTGCTTATCTCAGATAAAAGTTGTAGTTTTATTTCTTTCTCTTCCAATCTAGCAAAATAACAACTGTCTCTTCAGTATTTTTAGCTCACAGGGATAACTGTTAAGTAGGAAAGATCTGACTCTTATATCCTGAGCATTTACAAAGGATGGTGCTGGACATTTTTCCAGAACAGCCTGCTTTAATACTCTCCTCTTCCCACAATGACTGATCCTGGGCACTTCAAGGCATTAATTTCCAATCTGTAGATCAGGGATATGAACTTCAGACTGACCTGCCTTAAGAGGAAGAATCTGTGAAGCAAGGACTAGCTACTACTGCTTGTCTGCAGCACTTGGCAAAATCACATCCAGCTTTAAGTGGGCATCCGTGAGTTTCAGGTTTCCTTGACACAGATAAGCTACGAGTAATCCAAGCCTCACCAGGAAGTCAAACTAAGCCTCAGTGCTAATACCTTCATACAGGCTGTGTAAAGATCAGGCGCAGAAAATACCCTCCTCTGCTACAATATTAAGTGGGAAGGGCAGATTTAAAAATGCAAGAAATGTTTCTTGGCCCTAAAGAAAGCTGTGGTCCCCCGCCCACGAACTGCAGTTAACACTTAACTTCTGCAGTTTATTTGTAAAGCTAAGAAGCTTGTACATATTTTTTTTCCACTGTCATAGCAATGAGGCTCAAAGAAGTTATGAAAGGGATTTACTATTTCCCAAGGAACAAAGGTAGAAGGGATATTGTTCAGAGAGCCAGTGAAGGATTACACCCAGCCAAAACAGGAAGTTGTGAATAGAGCAAGTCACCTGCAATCCTTTCCATTTGGCTTTGATCATTACTTGATGCTCCTGTCCAGAACCTGCTACCCAAGTAAATGTTTTCTACCAACCTGAATATAGTTCACAATCTAAGTTTCAAAACAAATTACATGTGCAATTTTAGCAAAACTACTGGATTTAAAAAAAAAAACCTGCTGCAAATAATTGGCTACATTTTATTAGCCAATTAAAGATATTTAAAGCAAGATAAATTAATTTCTTTTGGTAGATATCTACTTCCTCTGTTTATTTTTAAATAAGTTAATTTTATTTTTAAAATATTAAAATCAACCTACTCAGGAAATATGGCTGATCCCAAATGAGAGAGTTCTTCATCTTCAATTGTGAAGCCATTACAGTTAACCTAAGAAAAAAGAGAAAGGTGCTGGATCAGCTTCTGGTCAGCTGAGTAATCCACATGTACTCACACGTCACATTCTCATACATCAAACACAATTGCAGAAATCTGCTTGCAATTTCCCATCCACCTCCCCAGGACTCACAGGGAGCTCCACGACATCTCGACAAGTGAAGTGAGGACAAAGTCCCTCTCCAAAGGAAAGCACAGGACACTGACGAACTGACAGTCCAACACTTGCACCTGCTCAGGACACAACATCTAGTGGATTGCTCCTTGGAGGGCCAACCAAGAGAAGTGGGGCTCGAAAAGAGCACACAAAACCATGCCCAAACATGGGGCAAAGAGACTTCATTGGGCCATGACAAGGAAAGGGCCAAAGCAGAACTACACATGCAAGGAGCAGTGTGGGAATGAAGGGCAGCAAACTCAGCCGGGCTGGGGCAGTACAGAGCTTTGATGGAGCATATGTCACAGAGACCTGCCACAATGGCACCTGTCATCAAAGACTGCACATATCAGCTACAGCTGAAGCACATGTGAAAACTACAAAAGCACTGAAAAAGACTTGAACCTCATAAAGACAGAATAGGAGGGGACAGAAAAAGGACAGAGTATGAGAGGAAGTGTATTCCTAATTTAAACAGACACAGGATCAAAAGGACTTGTTCACAAAACTCTCTTATAGAATAGATTCAAGCAGGTTTTAAAACCTTCTCACTTTTGTTCTCATCCAAGTCAAAGGAATCTTACAGAAGTTTCAGCTTTTTTCATGTGGTTTGTATGACTTTAAGTGGCCAAAATGCACTTCAGTCAAGTACTTTATTCCACTTCCACTTCAAGTCACACACATACCAACACAAAGAGAACCCTCTCCCCACATTCACCATTATCTCCCTACAAACATGAAAAAAGCACCAGTAAAGCACTAAAACAACTATTCACTAAAACAACAAGGCCAACTCCAGTTAAAGCTAGAAAGGGCACAGGAATGACCAATCAAGTATAGTGCAGTATTTGTTCTGGAAAGGGTAAGAGCTGACCACAAATGCTACCAACAATAATCACAGAACCATAGAATGGTTTGGGTTGGAAGGGACTGTACACATGGAGTTCCAATCTCTTGTTTTTCCTCCAGTCCCCAGAGGCAGGGACATCTTCCAGTAGCCCAGGTTGCTCACCAAGCAAAGGGATATGCCCCACAAGCTGGAATGCAGCCTGGACTGGCTTTTAGAAATACACAAATACCTAAAGGCACTCCTCAGGTATGAAGCATTCAGGGTGAGTTCACAATTAAGGAAAGTGTCCTGATTCACTCATCAGTATCTCTGTTTCTCTGATCTTTATACTGTTATATTTAGCAATATAGCACCCAAAGGTTCCCAGTCTCTCAAGATGGGTATGCTACTGCACTGGCCAGCGTAAGGGCATACCTGAACCAAAACCAAAATGTAATTGCTGAATGCAAAAACAAGAGAAGGGAAAGATAGTATCAATAGCAAGTAAGAACATAAAGCTACAAAGGCTGACAAAGAACAGCTTGATGGTTCTGAATCACAGGGAAATATTTAAAAATATGTAGTGAGTTATTATCAACTCCCCTCCACTAAGCCAGAGACGACACACTTCATGAAAGTATCGTATTAGAAATGACACGAGGAGGGATTAGAAGGGATGAGATATCACTGGTTTCACCAGATGAATGCATGACTAAAAAAAGGCAAAGTGGAGGGAGTGAAGATACAACAGCAATAAAACTGGAGCTCAAGGTTGTTCCCAGTGGTGGAAATGAGAATGTGCAAAAGGAGGCACAAAATGCAAGGTCTTCAAGTAAAGGGTGAGATGCTGGAACTTAAATCAAGAGAGAAATCGGTCAAAGAGTATGACAAGGTGAGACTGAGGAAGAAAAGCTCCAGCCTCAAGAGCTATATTCCATGGGGACAAAAGAGAGTGGAATGATGCCAACAGCTGGAGAAGAGAGCAGTGAAAGGCAAGGACTTTGGACAAAAGAACTCTATTCCACTCAAAAGGACCACTTACACTTTAGCTGTGTAAGGAAGAGCATCAGGCAAAGTCCACTAAAAGTAGTGAGGAAGGAGTCAGAGGTATTCAAGTCCCAAACGACTGAACCACAGGGAGAAACAATGGGGAATGCAGGAGCAAAATAGACTACATGAGGCCAGAGTAAGTGTTGAAGGAAAACAAAGGAGCAGCAGCATATCCATCCTACTGGTTTTAGGTCGAGTTAAATAATTATTAGGAAACATGTTTGTACATGTCAAGTACCAGCATACCTCCCTTTCTTCTAGAAAGATTTATCCTGGGGTTAACACCTCAGAAGGTTGCATCCTGTAAAACAGTTCCGAGGAGCATCCAGGTGACTTCTGGAGATTTTAGTTCAAGAAATTCTAATGTCCATAGTGGCAGAGAGTTACCTATGATCAGGATGAACTAAAGGTAACACCTACAAATGACATCAGACATCCATAGAGAAGTCTGGATGGAATATGAGATCTGGGAGTCAGCAGTTCACACAAGTCAGTTAAAGTACGACAATCTGGTGGAGCTGCTCTTGGACAGGACATGAAACAAAAGTCATTATTGCCAAAATAATGTAATCTTTGGGGAATTCTGGCTACATTCTAACAAAAATATTCAGAAGTACCACAAGAAACTGGTTGTATTGACATCTTCAAAGTATCCCTCTGACAAATATAAATCGTAGTCTTCAAAAGAGAAAAAACCACCCTTGTCATTGAAAGGAAATGTGTAATTAGAAACAATACAAGGGATGATAAGCAGATGCTAAACATCCTAAAGAGTCATGCCCCTACAGAATAAGAGTACCTCTGTATCAAGGAAATAGTAACTGTGTCTCCTTGTTGGTAGATGCCCAGGTCTACCAAACAGGATATTTCCATCTCAGCTTTCATCACAGCAGTCAACATTTGCCCCCATCTCAAGATATTATTTTACTCAGAAACTTAAGTACAAAACTAGCTTACATTGAAGAAAAAGAGGAAAAAGAAGAAAATGGATCTTTCAGCTTTCTACCAGTGTATTATTCCATCCACTACAATACATTCAATTCAGATGCATATGAAAAGTAGGTGAGAAAAAAGAAGTGACATATCAGAAGTTATCTAACAAGACATCCCGTCTTTCCTTCATCTCTCCAGATGGCCAAACCACCTGACTACACTTAAAAGCCACACACCAGATAAAAGTTTTAGGCTGCACTTTCTGCTGCTCTTTCTACTTCTCTGAAGTTTACTCCCTGTGAAGGTCAAACACAATGATGACCTGACCAGCAAGGATTTCTACAAGTTTGAAGCCAGAACGAAGGACCTGCCTCTGCAGGGTCTCAGGCCAGCAGCCTTCCATGTTAGTTCAACAACAGCCACACTATGTTTGGCCCACAAGAAGCTTAACTTTGACAGGCTTTACTAAAGGCTTTCCCCTTTTCCTCAGTATTTGAGAAGCACCTCACGGAGAATCTGCAGACAAAAGTCTCTCCCCTCAGGAAGGAAATGGGGCACATCCAGCCACTACTGCTCAACAGAGCAGATCTTCTCCATCAAGTATACTCAGTTGTCCCTAAGACAAGCAAAGAGCTAGCCCTTCCACTGCCATTAACATTGTCCCCCTTTCAGAAAGGCTAAACTCCTGCAGCACCATCCACCTAAGCAGGCTGTGTTCTAGCCGACTTACTTGTGCAAAGAGAACTACAAGGGCAGCATTGTCAGGGTAGTCCAAGTGCTTTGAGTAAAAGTGATGAAGAGCAGCAATGTCGTTCTGAATCAGCTCTCTCTTTTCATTGTCTAGTTTGTCAAGGTCTGTGGACAAAGAATACATTCCATTTCAGTAACAGGAAAACCCCCCCAGGCAGACTTAGGTTAGAAGAGGCCCAGACTTTAACAGAAACCCCTGAAGGACAAGCCACTTGAAAGTACTGCAAGAAGTGGCTGCTCTTGCACAAACATAATGTTGCCTCTGCTAAAGCCACACGTGTGCTACAAGAACATGAAGGATTAAAAAGCATTTTCTGACATCTTTAGGTTGGCAGATAACTGGACACAGACTTCACTTTCTTGGGAGAAGGGTTACAGTCTTTAAAGTGCATTTGTTAACTCTAGCAAACAGCCCAGGCAGCCCTGGCCCTCTGGAAGCCTATCAGCTGTGGATACCTGTCCTCAGCTGTCTGACATGACCTTACAAGCTACGTGGTCCTATCTATTGTGGTGTGAACTCACACTCACCATCACTCACCATAAAGCATGCTTTATATAATGAAACTTTCTCATGCAGACCTATTCCTTATCAGCACAAACCAGCCCAAACTGCTGCTAAGGCTGCTTATCTCTGCTGCTTTTAAAAGACGTGGTCTTTCCCAGCACAGAAGCCCAAACTATTTGTGGCTATATGTGATAGGGATCTGGCAACAACACTGGGGCTAATTACAGGGGTTCCCTTTGCAGCAAGAGGAGGATAACATAAGGAATGCAATCCACCTGACCTATTGCAGGTACCTGCTTCAGGAGGTAGCAAACAGTGCCTGAAAGTGCCCACGTCTCCATGGGCTGGGGGGTGACCATCAACAGAGGTGTGTTTAGACTGCAGACATCTACTAATAGGAGACAGCAGGAACATCAGTGGAAATGTCCTGGCACACCTGCCAGCTGTATTCCATTATGGGTTTCTTCAGAGATTCACCCTCAGGCCTGTGACAGGTTCTAGCCAAAGCCACGGCCACTGAACCTTCTCCTGCCTCATCCATGCAAAGCAAGCCAGATGATCAACCATATGCACTGGTCCCCTCTCTCTCCCCTCAAGAGCAGAGTGTTTGGAAGTCTTTTCCTAATCCACTCTCTCACAGTGGCTGTGTTACTAGTTCTCTCCTGCTCTCTCCAACTCAAAACAATAATGGAGAGAAAAGGCTGCACAACAGTGGAAGAAAGAGGAAATTATTTGTAAGAGCAGATGTGAATGATGGGGGAGTCACAAAAAACACTGAGGAAAATGAAATGGGACCATTTGATGAGAATTAGGACAAAACAGAAATAAGAAATTCTGAGCTTCCAGCTGCCAGCCAGGTGCCTTTCCCTGTCCTGTGTATGGTGCTATAAAGCATAAGACAACTGATGAACACAGTAAAGGTGTGCTAAGCAGTGAAGTGAGTCAAAAAGGCAGAAGGAACAGGGGTGCTTGCTAACAAAGGTTTCTAGAGGACAAGAGGGACACTGCAACAGAAAAAAAAAAAATTTTCAGTCTTTTCGCTCCCAAATTTATACATTATTGAAGACAAGCTGCAATGCAGAAGAATACACAGAAATTACTTCAGCACTTACCCATTCTCCTCAACCTCAATCCTGCCAACTTACCTGTAAAAACTATCCTTGCCCTAGGCAAAGTTAAATGTTGGCATTTTTCCTCCTTGTTCCCCCAGTTGTCCCAAGAACAATGACAGGAGCTTTTGTTCAGGAAGCAAATAAGACTACTGTGGTTGGTTACTCTGCTACCTCAAGTCCTAGCAATGAGTACATTTATTCAGCATTTTGCAGAAGGTTTTGGAAGCCATCAGAATGAGAAATGTGAATATACAACCCATTGTCTCTGTGTATATTACGCTCAGCACCAAGAAAGAAAATGACAGACTGGTGAAAACTGCGCCAGGGTGGTTACTAATGGTCAGTTTCTAACTTGGCCTTACTGGATGTAAACAGTAGCTTTCCACTTAAAAGTGAGCCATTGCCTTATCTCCTTCTTTGGATTATTTTAGAGCATTTAGGACATGGAATCATTTATAACATGTCATATTTGACTGGCAGTGACAGATACTGAAGCACAGTCCAGAGGGTTCTGCAATTAGCCCCTTAGTCACTGTCACCATCAAGCAACTGTGCTGTCTCTGATTTTATGCCTCCTGGTAACAAATACCAGCTATTTTAATTTTACAGCATTACAATTCTCAAAAGACACTAGAATACCAGAGAAGCAAGAGATGGATGTATGCTACATTATTAACTCTGTCTAGGTTTTCATCCTTGTTTCACAGCTCCCACAAACAGCCAAGAAAAAAAAAAAAAAGAAAGAAGAGCACTGCACTTCCAAAAAAATGAGGAACCACAATTCTCTTTGTTTACTCCCTTCCTCCAGCAGGAGCAGGATGTTCTGAAAGGTGTTGACAGAGGGGAGCCATGGGGAAACAAATCATTAATACAGTTAAGCCAAAACCTCTGTTTACCTGCAAGCCTTTCTTACTTACGTGATTCAAACTCTTTTACAGCAAACAGCTTCTCTGATTCTGTTCTTTCAGGGTGAATTTTCTAACAACAAGAGGAAAAAAAAAAGAAAATATCTTAATGTTTCACTTCGGCAGTTTTGTGTACTCATTCAGAGTTTGGGAATTCCTACCTGTAAGACAAACTCAAATCCACAGTCTATGGAATTTTAAAGAGTTGATGAACAGCAATGAGTTAAACTGACTCCCCTAAGTAAAGGCATAGATACATTCTTTCTGCACCAATTTAGGCAGCCAAAGATGAACTCCTATCAAATTTATATACATAAACTGAACAGTATTTTAAATATGTCATTTGCTTTGTTCTAGACACCCAGAAAGCTGCTAACAATAGCAAGCAGGCAGAAGACAGGCTTTGCTTTGAGGAAAGTGAATAAACTGACTGTTGACAGAGTTCAAAAGCAATGCTCTACTGTTGGCCTAAGGCCACTTCTTTGTAATCTTGGCCATTAAATATGGCTTTGCAGGTGGCCCAGCAGCTGAGGTTCAGGGACTATGGTTTGCATATTTAGCTTTTATATGACATGTAGGGTTCTCCCCCCTCCCTGTAAGCGATAAAAGCAGAAATTTACTCCAATGACTTTTTGTCATTAACCATTCGATTTTGTTTGTGGATCACCACCAAACCACGCTTTAATTAAGTCACACACATGTACATTCACACACACACATCTACACACACTGCAAGGATGCAGCTACCTTCCCAGCAGGCCACCAAAATCCTCCCTACATACAGTATCCAGGTTGCCCTTGTCACATAAGCAGACCTCAATCACAAAAATATGCTTCAAAGAGGATTTGTTTTTGCAGAGAGAGTTTAGAGCTCTACAAAGATACACAGCATAATAACCTTGAAACTTGTGAATCCCATCCCCTCCATGTAAGCATTTGTGTTATCCTCAGTATCCATATAGTTAGGGAACACTGAACTGGAGGTTGACATTGCAATCTTCTTTCCTTACTCATAATATTCTTTTTCTCCAAAGACCAAGGGTCTGAGATTTCTCTCTCAAACTCTGGTTTTCACCAGCTAACTCATAATCATAAATGTTTATACCTGAATACCTCAGAGGTGTTTTTAACTCACAAATGTACTGGCAGTTATATGCTATACAATGCTATGCAACTGTAGCTGAAAAATACCAGAGGCAACTGCTTCATAAAGATATCAGTGCCTGTAGCCAGATAACACTAGAAGCACTCCGTGGAATTTATGCCCAAATACCAGATCTTATTCTTCTTTCTCTTCATCAGCATGGCCACAGTGCTTGCCCACACGTGTAACCAAGAGCTCAAATCTACCAGAACAGAGGCTGAAACACCAATGTGAAACTACCAGTAAACATTTCCAGGCTCTGTTCAACAGTACTTTGGCCATAGGTTACAGCTACGCAGCTGAAGACCTCGCCAGCATTTCGCTAGCTTCCCACAAAAGTCTCCAGCTGGACTCTGGTGGCCCTGACCCTGCTGCAGGGTCTGATGGTCAGTTCATTCAGCTGCTCAAGCTCTGCGTTACACCTGTCTGTACACAGGAAACTTGTGTGTGTGTCTCTGTGTGCTTTGCAGGGACAGTTACCGTCAGTCAATTTTCATTTTCCTGCCTTCCCTGGCACCCAGAGCAGGAGCAAACCTCCCAAACTTCACCTCCTGCTCACCTGTTTGGCAAGGATCCTTGCTGTTAGCCTCACAGTCTCTGAGGGATGCCAGTTCTGCCCAAAGGTGCACATGGAGGCACACTCCAGCTTGTGCATTGGCCAGTCTTCCTTCTGAAAACANAAAAAAAAAAAAAAAGAAGTGCCGCAGAGAGTAACTTATGAAAAAAGGGATGAAGCAAGTCCTGCCAGATCCTAGACGTCAAGTGAAATGTGTTTCCTTTGAAAAATAAGATGACGCTCACTAAATCCAAACAAAAGCTTGAGTCACATTTAAGGGGTACAGCTATCCTGCTCTTTTCAAACAAATTCACAAGGGATGAGCTGAGGTCAGAACATCTTCATTTACTCAACGGAAAAAAAGTATTAAATGACGAAGAAGCAAACAGACAACGTGATTTATAAATCACCAGTTCTTATTGTTCAGTTCAAGCATGTGAGGACGCAATAGGTCTGAGCTTGATGGCTTTATTGGGTTCATTTCCATTTAATACCTTGGCCCCTCATTATGAGGTGACCCTGGTGTAATCAGGAGTAATGTGGCTGAAGCCAATGGATTCACAATTGCTAAGAATCGTTTGACTGTAAGGTCAAACCCAAACAATCCGATGGAATTATCAGATTTTTTCCTAAAGTGTTGAAGAATAAAAGTACAGCTAGACAATGAAAACACACTAATATAGACAAATATTTTAATTAAATGTATAGAATATAGTTTTGTTAATGTATAGCATATTCCTAGCTCAACATACAGTAACGACATACAGGAGTGATGGCACAAGGCACTGGCTTTTGTCACTCTACAAGTTTCACCCAAAGCCACAGAATCTTCCAAAGAATAGCACAGAATCACATATTCACAATCTGCACTAGCACAGGCTGTCCTCAGACTGCATCAAATTTCTTTATTCATTCAAATGTGCAAATATTCAAGCAATGTACAGGTGGAAAACACTAGCAGAGAAAAAAACTCACAACAAATCCCACAAATCTGTAAGTGAAAATTTGAAAACCTTTTAGCACCCTCCAGAATGTTCTTAAATCCTCTACTGTGATTCACCTGGTACCACAGACCCTGTGTTGGCCCACTCCCCCCAAATTTTTAAAAATAATTAAAAAACCCCAACAATATGGCCCATCACAGTGATGGAGTGGCACAGAAGAAACAATTTCTCTCAGCTGCTTTACCACTAAAGGCGAGAGCCGTTTGAAACACTAGAGAGACACACTGGAGGCTGTCTAAAGCATCTACACAGGACTGGTAGATATGATACAGGTCTAGTGGGAGATGGATTCCTTGTGGGATCTACAGCTATAGGCTACAGACAACAACCCAAAGCAGTTAAACAGCCAGGGGAATCAGGATGCTCAGTGGCTCCTGCCTTGGCTGGTCAACTTATTTACAGGTTTTGCAGATCAAAACAAAAGATGAGATTACTAATTTCAGAGTTACTGCACCAAATATTCTTCCATTGAAAACAGTTATTTTAACTGCCCTGGGCACGGACAGCTTTAGGAGGTTATTTTATTAGGAAAAGAAAGGTCAACACCTTCCCACAGCCTTGGGTAGGATTTGAAGCAGTGCAACATTGCGAGGTATTTAACCCCTCACAATGTCAACTTTGGTGTCCTTGATAACTCAGTATGGTACTTCCAAAAAAACCTACATACAGGCTGCTTGAAATAAGCGCCTGTGTAAATATTCTAAGAGGATGTGGCAATACAGACCAGAACAAAAATAGTATATTACACTGTAATCATGTCATGTGAAATTACGCTCTCGACTCTCCTACAGCTGTCACACTACAAAATGCATCCCCAGAGAGACCCATTTCCTATGTATGCCCCAAAATCCTTTCTGGGAAATTCCTGACAGCCTCTGCTTAGGAATCTATAGGCTAAAGGCTAAAAAGAGACAGAGGGAAATCTCATCTCTCACCTCGTCTTGCTTACCCAGGACACCCACTAACTTCAGCACGATTTGCTAAAGTGAAGGCACTGAACCTGAAGCTTTGCAGGACTCTCATCCATACACACCCGTTAAATAAACAGAAGAAATTACCTGATAAAACAAAAAAATCAAAATGCAAAATCACGTGCCTGTCTCGAAGCAGTGTTTTTAAAAAATCCATTTGTCCCTTTATTCTTTACACATTGTTAATTAAAATCTTTCCCCAGGCAGAATCATACTGAGTTATATGAACTGGTAGGGAGGTTAAAGGGACAAGATACGGCTGAATTGTGCAAAATGAGATAAAAGCCTGAAACACCACAAAAAAAAAGAGAGTTCTGATGACTGAGTAATACCTGGGATAGAAACACCATGAGAGCAGCTTTCCCTGCGATCACAGCAGGACTGTATTTTGCATTCTTTTCCACATTT
Organism: Pachycephala philippinensis; assembly: GCA_013397055.1. Classification (NCBI taxonomy): domain Eukaryota; kingdom Metazoa; phylum Chordata; class Aves; order Passeriformes; genus Pachycephala; species Pachycephala philippinensis. The sequence goes on along the minus strand of VWZT01008680.1, from coordinate 348,103 downwards.
TCCTCCAAGTAGTTTGAATTATAACAAGTAGCATTGTTCTAGCTGAATTCCTAATGCTACATTAATGATATTTTCTTCCTATTTTCATGACATCCACAATATTTTTCACTTCATTTAGGAGTGACAACATTTTTGGAAGGGAAGTTCTTTAAAGCTTATGCCTTTTACATCAAAGCATGGAAACACTCCTCTTCCCCAAGTTCTTCAAAAAGATTCTGCCGTCCAGGACTACTGGATTGATTCCCAGAACACTGTCTTACAGCTCACCATAGGAGAAAAACAACAAAATATAATATTACAAAAAGTAAGGCTCAAGTCCAAACAAATGTTCTCATACCTCTTTTTTCACATGGATTTTTTCAATACTATACAAAAACTCTATTCTATTTCACTCAATTAAAAAGAAACACACACAAATACCAGATAGAAATGACTGGCAAGCCAGTGCAGGGGTTAAGCTCACTTCTTCAAAATTTTAAGGCTGAATTGTGACCAAATGGCATCCAACTCTTTAAATGAATTTCAGTGAGGCAACTTCTGATGTCTGATATTAATTGGGAAAGTTCTCTGATACAGCCTTTCAACAAGCAGTGAAGGTAGAAGTTTTATGTATCTTCACAGCCATCCTTCCCTATCATCATTTACCAAATTCTGGGCTATCGAGGGTATTTGACTTTCCCGCGTTAACATTTAACATGCTCACAGGAGACATTTATCAAAGAAAAATACATTGGGAAAGTTTTTGTATAGGGGGACAGACACCCAACGCAATCTTGCAGTGTCAAAATCCTTTTGTGCAGAATCATTACAGCAAAAAACTTTGTATTTTTTTCTACAGCTCACCAAAGAGGAGCAGGCAATTTCTACAAGGTCCCATTTAAAACACACCTGCTTCATGCTAATTACAGGTCTGCAACTACATTTTGAAGCCAGTCAAAAATACCTGTTTTGCTTACTCCAGCAATACCAACTACAGCAGCCTTTAACATGACATGTTAAGAAAAATGCATAAATAATTTGTTCAAAATATATTTCAAATACTGAAAGTCATGACAAAAACATCTCTATCTGCACTCTGGCTAGGTGATCTCTACTCTGTCTGGGATAAATGACAGCCACGTGTAATAACAGCAAGAGGAGTTCCAGTAGCTGGATCAAGTTCACCAGTTCCAAAATTGCAACCACGTAACCCCCTTAAAACATTTCTCTTTGGGGTGTTCCAGCAGCTAATTTCTGGGGAGAAAAAAATGAGCACAGGTCTCCTGCTGCTTGACTAAAATTATTATAATTTAAGAAGTCAAGACCCGAACAGCTGCAGATGGGGGCTGAAAGCCACAGCTATAATAACAGGCCTGTGCTCCAAGGAGGTGACACTGGAGAGTGGGACGGTGTGAATCTGCTGGAAATCACAATCCCTTTTAAAAGGAGAACGGGATTAGGGCTTGGGAAAAGAAAGATCCAGCAAACCCAGACTAGATCCAACCCACAAAACATTAAAAGCAGCAAGGACAGGCAGTGAAGGCAACTTCCACTCTCACGTGCCCTGCATCCAATGCCGAATCCACTCCTACACAAACATCCAGCTTAATATAACGTGGTTATCTATCCTAAAAGCAAAATAAGAGACCAAAACAGGAACATTAAGGAACTGTGCCAAAGCCAGTGTGTGTGCATGTGTGTGTATGCAACCACCTCTCCCCACAATGAGCAAGAATTCCTATGAATTGTGGTATAGGAGGTCTTTAAGTAAGAAAAGAGCAAGCTCAAAAGCTTTGGGTTTTTATCCCAGTATGCCTCACATAGTAAACATTTGTCTGACTGAATTATATTGAGTAACAAGCTATTAAACAACATATGAAATCATACCATGCCCTGGTTGGGTACATACAGCTTTTAGCTGAGCAAAATACTCATGGATTTATAGGGAAAAATTAACTTATAAAATAAAAATGAAATTAACAATACCATGACAGTTCTCAAGTACAGCCCTGCCCTTTTATCACTGTCACATGATGTATCACATCCATGGAGGCCAAAGGGACACATTTCCTGTACATTCCAGTGTTACGAATTCAGTATCAAGGCACAGATGTCCTTTTTGGCTTTGACAAAGAATTGCTGAACTGCTGAAAAGTGCCTTTGAAGAAGACAGGGGTGAAGATGCAGTGCAGACTCTCTGTGCAGCACGTACAGTCAGCGGAGACCGATTTCTAGAGAATATTATGCCTGAAGGTAACTTTGAAAGAATGTCAAAGAATTCAATCTCAGCAACGTCCATAAATTTCATTAGACTGACTCAGAAGGGCCCAAAAGATGGAAGACTGTTATATCAACTAGGGAGTTAAAAACCATATGTACATCACCAGTAAGTGTGATGCCTGGTAGTACCTGTGTACGCCATATTATAGTTTAGACATCAACAAAATCTAAAACAGGCCTTTATATCTAAAGCACCATACCACACACCAACAGGTAGGAAAGATTCTGATTCACTAACTTATCAGACAGACAGGCTTTTGCTGAGCATCATCTTTAGTAGACTTAAGGACACTCAGTTTGAGCAGTTCAGGTTTTTATTCTAGGAACACATCCTTCTAGAGAGAGAGAATTCTGACCATCAAAAAATAATTTTTTTTAAAAAAATCAATCTAAAAAAAGCAGTACATGTACAAAACTTTACCAGGGAAAAAAAAAATCAATCCCTCCTTGTTAGTAAATATAAGCGTATAAACTTGGTCAAGGCTGGAAGTCAAGACACTGAGGGAGGGCCACTTGGCAGTGAAAGCAAAGGACCATGGGTGAGAAGAAGTAAGTTCTTCTACTTCCAACATGACATCTACTTGCAATTTTTCCCAGCACAAATTACTGAACTTTCCTACTTCAGAAAGTCTTACTTACCGGCTTCATAAACCATTGCAAGTTTTATATAGTAAGAGAAGAAACTCAGAGTCTCAGATAAAAGTTGCTAAACAGATGCTTTGTTCAAAGATTTCCTTCCCTCATCTAGTTAAAGGCTTACAAGAAATAACGTCACGAAGAAACATTTCTTAGAAACAAGCATTTTTCATGAATGAATCATGGGTTTTCTCTACACTATCTTTAAAACTCATCCAGATTCCTCTCAAGACCCTTAAGGACGCTCATACAGTAAGCTTTTACTTTGGAAATTCTATGAACTACTGCAAATTTTGTAAAAAAATTATTTCTATTAAGCCTTTTGAGTTCTCCTGGTGCCTCAAAACCCAAAGGCTATTTGATTCACCCACAATTCACTAAGATTCTGTGGGAAAGCAGGAAGCTGGGGAGGTAACAGAAGGAAAACTGAGGAGAGGTCAGGCTTCTTTTGAAACTTGTGCAACAGGAGAATAAGATACATCCTTGAAATAAAAGCAACAACCGTGTCCAAAGTGCCTGGGAACTCAAGAGCACAAACCATGACATCTCTGTCCAGGTAATGACAACACAGACCACTTGGCATGTGGTACTGGGTAGTGGCAAACCACCACCCACACACCCAACAGCATCGTAATGTGTAGGAGAAGGTTTGGATTATTTATAGCTAACACACAGTTACATGCCAGACCTTGGGTGATTCAAATCCTTCATAAGCATTGTTCCATGCTCTGTGCCCAGCACCACAGGCCTTGCATAGCTTACGTTATTCAACCAGCAATCCAGTTGAGTTTTTCCACACAGAAACTGGATAATTCTTCCACATCAAGGTGAGGGCCCAAAAAGGCTAGATTCTAGTTCTTGCTTTTCTTTTCTTTATTTTTTTTTTAAGGTGCTTATTCTAATTTGAATTAAAAACAGAGTTAAAACTGCATGCAAATGTTTTGGACATCTTTGTATTGCTCTACTTTAGTGTACACTTATATTCTACTTACAGGGGCCTTTAAAAAACAAAGTATACAAAAACAATACAAGTTGCCACAGTGAGTAAGTTAGGGAGAAAGCCTGGTAGGTTTCAAATGGTTATGACTACCATCAGCTGTGGCAGTCTCAATACTCCAAATATTTGCAAATATTCTAAAAAAGAAAAAAAAATCCTAAAAAAACTCTCTTAAGATGGCTGTTTGGTGATTTGATTTTTTCCATTAGACACAGGATCTCTTACCAGTTTAGTGAGCTAATGTTAAATTATCTGGTTTGTCCTTAAAGGAAGAAGTAATACAGACATAATTAGTGGGTTGACAGGCAGCTCTAATCAAAGTCTCAGTGGTACCAAGCCCTGAAGCTACTGATCTTGAAAGACTCATGCAGACCATGTCGAAATGCTGTAATTGTCCAATGCACAACTCCATGGTCAGCATCTGTGGGATGCTGGAACTGACTGGACTGCTATTAACCATAGCTGCAGTTAGAGCATATCAATGCCACACAAACAAAAACTGGAGCTCAGCAAACCCCACCCTGCTTCCCCCCACCCTCACAAATTGCATGACTTTACCTGACATTCCACATTGCAGTAAAAGGCCTGTTTGCATCTTCCACACTTGGACAATCCTTCTTTCCTTAAAAAGAAAACAGAAGTTATTCTGTTCTAGAAACATGAATGAAATAAAACTGCATGCTGGATCACTTTTTGCACAGTATTTTGCATTTCACAATGAAAACTGTACTTTCTCCAGAGCATCACAGCTACAGATTGAACCACATTTTTGAACAGTAGACACTATTTTTATTTGTTTAGACTTTCAAAAGCACGTTTTTCCAAACAACCCTCATTATGCAAAAGCACTCTGCTTTCTTGATAAATTTCTGGGTTTGGAAACATGTTAGTCTATGCTATTTGACTGACAACATCATTTTTTGCCACTATACAATGCATAATGAGCTTAATTTTTTGTGTTTTGCAAACTTTAAAACTGCTCTGTGTACTTGTTCACCAATATTAACCCTTTGCTTCTTCTATGACCATTCTACTGCTTCTCTGGTTATAGAAAGCATGACCTTTGTTGAGTAAGTGCCTCCAAAAGCCAAGAAAAAATACTGTGTTATTAAATATACTGTTTGATCTCCTGTCACCTCAGAGACCCTTACTGTCCCATCCTGTCTGCTCTGATATCTGTGTATTCTGAGCAGACCTAAGGCTCACACTCCCCTTTTTTATATTTGTATATACCCCAACAGAGGGAACTGCCACAAGGAAGGTCCTTTTCTGCTTTAAAGTGCATGTGTTGCAGCAGATCCCACCAAAAATAGAACATGTGTTACCCAACAAGTGACATTTTGCTATGACAGCAATAGGGATCTCACAGCAGTACTGAATGCTTTTAAAATGTCTGCACACCCTCCCTGGTGTAAGTAGCAAAAA